>OX451218.1:61046790-61646790 GCA_949628195.1 Phasia obesa | reverse complement strand
ATCTTCCCTCCCCCATTTTTAGCTTTTCTAGTACAATTCTTAATAAATCAATTTTAAATAAAACCTAAATAAATAGCTAAATATTTTTAAATTATTTTTAAATACACACTACCCGGGAAAAAACAGTTATACACTGGTATTAATTACTATAAAATCTAACGAATTCGTTTTTATATAAAATTAAAAACACTAATATCAGAGAATCAGTTAAAACTTTTGAAAAATTTATAAGAAAAACATAATATTTTTCTACACAACTGGTATTGGAAGTAACTACGATTCCTCTTAAGATAATATAGAATGTGAAACCCACATAGTGAACGTTCTGGAACTTGTATAAGAATTCGTGTGTAACTAATTTTCCTGGGTACTTATGCTTACCTATCTATAGTTTAAGTTTGTTAACATCTCCTCAATACTTGAAACAATTAGTCAATTTATTTTTTTATTACTTTTTACTTTTTTTTATATTTTTTATAAGTCATAATAAAATAAAGTAAAATAAAGTCATTTGTATTTGTTACAAATGTTTACTGTTAATTAATTTTGTACTAAACATACATATATTTTTTTAAATTTGTATAGATTTTTTATTGTGTTTATCATATTACTGCAACTATTAATTTAGCTTTTGTATTTCTTAAACATTTTTTGAAAATTATTATCTATTAATAAATCATTTTTTATGTAGAACATTTTTATACTTTTTATACACTCTTACATATATAATGTCAATAACTAATGTTTATTTTTTATATTTCAATAAAAATAATAAAAATCAACAAAAAAAATTAAAATAAAGAAATATCATTCAATATTTTCTTTTTAATGTTATATTTTTGCAATAAAACAATTTACAATATTTCCGCTTTTTATTTTATTTTATATTTTATTTAATTGATTTTGACAAAATTCTATAAAAATCTCGAACGTTTCACTAGAAAGATTTTTATATTAATGATTTGCTTAAGAATAGACTACAAGTGGCAACTCCATTACACTAGTCCACAGTTATACCTCTTTTACAATAAAACAGAAAATTTTCTGCAAATTTTCTGTCCTATTGTAAAAGAGGTATTAGCAAACAAACACAAATGATAACAATTCGTACGTTTTTCTAAATCCGTAACAAAATGAAGAGAGTTTATTTCAAAATCCTCATCCTCCCCCTAAATCATGAATTTAAATAGTTATTTATTTATTACAAACCCGTTCATCGATTGCATTGATAAACAGCAAATTATACTTTTACCTACCTTACACATTTTTTATTATGGTTTTGATCTATTTAAAAGAAAGTCTCTTTATTTTTTATACTCTTCTTTTCGAGTTGGCAAAATAAAACAATATGAATGAAAACTTCACGCAGAGGAAAAACATGGTTATGGTAAGGTCACAAGAACCACCTTATGTTATCTGTAACAATATATGGTTGCGATGAATAATTTATAGTTGTTTTAATCATTAATATGGTCACGAGAAACAAGTTTTTGTTATTATTTGATTACTACAAGCAAAAAATAAAACATGGTTGTTTACAACTATATGTATAATTTTCAAAAAACAACTAAAGAATTATTAGTATTCTAAAATAATATTGTATTTACAACCATAACATATTATTAGTAAACAAATAATGATAAGTTTGCTCGTAGTAAACACGGTATGACTAAAAACAAACAAATAATGTTTGGTTTTTTGATGTTTTGTGTTTAGTTTTTTAAATATATTTTAATCTAGTTTTACGGGCTTATCTTCCAAAAAATAATAATTTATGAATTCAGTCAAATTTTTTATATTGAAAACTTAAAAAAACAAAGTAATAAATAATTGTGTGTTTAATTATAAAGTATTTTTTTATAAATATATTTTATTTATTTCATAATAAAGTTTTATATTTTACAATGTTATTTTTAAGTTAGACAATAATATGGTTATAATATAACCTTATTATTATGTCAATAATATGTTTTTACTACAACCATATAATTCAATCATAATATGTTGCTCTTAGATTATGGTTACCTCAACCATGTTTTTTGTTTGCGTGTTATGAAACGAAATTTTTTTTTTCACAAACTATAACTACTATTTGAATTAAGTGTACCGCTCTGTTATATTTACTATGATTTTAATCACTACACAACGTGAATGCCGCAATTGAGAAAAATTATTTTTGCCTGTTTTTTACTTCTCAATTTTATAATATAATGTCTAGCAAATTTTCCACGGGAAAAATCAAACACGATTTTTGCGCCCACCCGGATGAAGCCACTTCTGTGGAACAATTGGACGTATACTGATTACGATTTACGCAAAATTTTCTTAAAAGGTTAAATTTTCATAATGTATGGGCAACTTAAAATCGACGCTTTTAAGTAAAATATAAATTATGTATTCGGAGTGTTTCTAGTTTCCAGTTTTTCAGCTCTCTATTTCAAGTTTTATCAGATGACTTTGCAAATGAGTTATTTGGAAGTAATGTTTTAAACGTTACGCGACAATTATATATTTTGCAGTCGAAAGTTTGACTGTTACGGGCTTAAGCAAAGTTTCTTATGTATGTATGAATCAAAGATGACTTCTAGAACAATTTGCAAAAATTTCGCTGTGCTTTAAAATATCTAAATTTTTTTTTTCTTTTTTTTTGTAAAAAATTTAACAGAATTTTAATATTTATTTTTTTTCTTTCAGATATATTTTAGGATTTTTCTAGCTTTTATGCCAAAAATCTATGTGCGGGATTGATAGTTCACGTCAGATCTGCATCGTGATTTTGCTTGTAGGTTGGTTTAGACCAACTTTAGGCACGCATCGCAGATGGTTATCTCATTTGCAGTGCCGATGTTCTCAGATGAATTTTCATGAGTTTTACTAAATACCTTGCTATCCGACTTTTAGATCTTCAAAAATTCTGGTCTACGTGACAACATGTCCTAAAACCATAAATCTTGTTTAAAAGTTTGATGGTCATTTAGAAACTTACTAAATTGGGAATATAGTTAGTAGTTCTATTTAAAAAGTTAGTAAGCTTTTTCATCTCTCAAAACAAAAGTAGTAATTTTTTCACTCCATCACATAAATCGCCTATTGGCTTAGTCATTTTAACCGATTTCTTGACATCTGTTGCTTTATTTGACTTTAGGCTCGGTTTATCAACTAATCAACTGACTTCCAAAATTTTTAACATTTGACCCATTTTAACATTCCAGTCGAACTCAACAAGTGCAGTGAATACCCACCATTATAATTTTTTATCTAATATTGTAAGTAATTTATTAGTTTTAGTGATTTTTCCTATTATTTTTCCCGAAAGCTTTTTATTTGTTTTATATCTAAAAATATTTAAATTAGATTTAGATTTAAATAAAGTAATAAAAATCTAAATAGAAATGAATCAAATGTGCTACATATTGTTAAAAAATATATATCGTAAATATTCTTAAAATAACATAATTTAAAACAGAAAATAAATTTAAATACTGCATGCGAAATATGTACTTCAAATAGAAACAAAAAAAAAATAATTAAGAACGATTTTTTAAAATTTTTTTAAATAATTTTAATTTTAGTAAGAATAAAAGGGCGATATTGCGTTTGCTGAACGGTGACCAAAACTGCTTGGAGCTTCTTTAATTTTGTTGCTATATAAGAAAATAATATATCATCGGATAGCTTATGTCTTGGATTTAAATTTTAGATAATTGGTAATTCTCGTAGTTGTATCAAAATTTGGATCGAATTTATTTCTACAGAATACGATTTTTTCAGTTTTATGAATTGGAAGGTTTTGTCTCACTTTCTCTAGCATTAAATTGGTAAATGCCACGATCTGCAGTATCGTTTTACGTTTTTATTTTTTTTTTTTTTTGTGCCGCCGTTTTAGTTTTGTCAACTATACCTGAATAGTGGAATGGACAAGTATCATTACAACACATCGAAAGTTTACATAATTGGATTGATCAACCTGGTGGAGAACCGAAACAACTCACAAGTAGAGAACTGTAACCTCACTTTTAAGACGTGGCACGTGACACATACCAGCGTACCACGAGAGCCAAAAAATGACTACTCCATTTCAACTATATCACAGCAAACAGAGTGATCTAAAATGGACTTTCTCTTCTAAAACACAATCACAACAAGATATAATTTACGGAGAAGGCTCAGTACTATTTACGGGCTATACCAAAATTTACTATTTACGGCCTAAATTTTCAGATGGATTTTGGCCTTATTTATGTAAAAATTTCTGTTTTTGTACGGATAAATATTTTACTTCGTCGACGATTAAGTGATATGGGGTAATACAGAACCCTGTAAATAATACTAGTATAAATAGAAACTAACAGATATCAGAACAATTAATGTTGTTAATTTGGCAGTTGTTGGGACACGTACCCGCAAGTTAGTTTAATTATTTGAATCGTTTGTTTCTAAATTTAGTAACTAGATAATTTAATATTCAAAAAAACAATATTAAATAAAAACCTTTATCTTTCACAAGATAATGGCAAAACAAATTTAAAAAAACAAACAAACAATTCATTTGTCACAAATGTTTTAAAATGTTTGATGAAAATCTATGTATGTACATATATGGATTGAAAATTACTACTTTAAATATGATTGAGCCTAAATCCCGCACCGTTTTCATTAGCCATCAATTTAAACAAAACATAAATATGACGCCGGGAGAGCAACGAAATTAATTTGAGCATGTTGTTATAGGTGGCGAATACGAGTTTATGTAATTTTCTGTTTGAACACAATTTTCTGTTTGTACGGTTGGGCAACAGATGGCGCTCTTAATAAAATAAAACTGTCAGCCTTAAATATAACAACAACATTGTCGTTTTATAAAGCAGCTTTTATAACAAATGTTTTAACAACCAAGACGTGGAAAAACACTAACATGGGCAGTCTACACTTCACACTATCATGATTTTAGTGCTATTGTTTATCATTTTATGTCTTATGTAGGCGGGGGTAAATGTGGTGCATTTTCCAATGCACACAAGATAAACTTTTAATTCTTTTGTTTATTAGTAATAATTTATTTGATAAAGACTGTGGTTTTTTAATGACTAGTAAAAATATATCGATTTTCGATACTATTAAATGAATATCGATATCCCAATACATCAATATATCGATATTTCGATAAATCGAAATAGAAGTGATTTTCTGAATAGGTGTTAATTTCACCATTATTTTCAAATATTTTATTAAAATCATTTTTGCCGCTTGGAAAACAAGTTTAACATTTTTTTAAATCCTCGAGAAATACATACTTATGTATAAAGAAAATACAAAATAAGTTTGTGTAATATATAGCCTATCCAATGACATATTTTTTGAATAATACGTAAAATAAAATTATTTATAAGTCGATAATTTTGCCCTAAACTTATTTTTTTCTAATCATTTTGGTAACAGTGAAGCAGACATTTTGTCCCCTTAAAAAAGTTAATGTACCTTTCGATAAGAAATCGTTTATATAAATTTATATTAAAAACAAAACAAAAACCATGTAGTAATTATTAATTAATTAAAAAACAAACATTTTGTACTTTTATACTTCATTAATTTGTAGTTTTGAACAAAAATAAATGAAATTTTTAATAATTATAATAATCATATAGTAAAACATTAGTTAAATAAAACTAAAACTTTCAAATAAATGTTGGAAATAAAAAAAAAAAGTTAAAAATTATTATTAAAACTAAATAGTATAAATAGTCCAGATATCTAAAGAAACAAAAAAAAATCAAAATATATATTTAACTTCCAACAAACCTGATAAGCAATTTGAAAATAATATATATTCTTAATCAACAACATACATATGTTCATATATGTATAAATATATATTAGAATTTATATTTTTATAAACAATTAAAACACTTTGACTTATTGAAAATTATTTTTTACATTATTTTTTTATAAATTAACAAAACGCAAAAATGTATTAAAAAAAATTAAAAAAAAATACAAACAGTTGTATGATTAACTAAAAATATTATTTATTTGAGTTTAAGTTTTAAACATATTTTTAGAAATTACAATCAAAATTATGAAAAACTATTTTGTTTTGCAACTTTGAATTTCTCAGACAAAAGAGGTTTTAGCTTTATGTCTAGTTCTAGAACTTTTGTATATAACAATTAGGTTGTTGCAAAGAATCAACTCTGTTCTTTAACTCGAATGATTTTTAAAAATTAAATTAAGTAACTTCGATTCGATTTACAGAATAGGGGTTAATGACTTTTATTTACCTCGGAACTTATTCAATAAAACTGTTATTAAGAGTTGGTGCTTTAAGATATTTTGGAACCCCCTTTTTGATTAGAAATATTTATTTGCATACCTTTATTATGCGTTACCCTTTGTTATTTTTTCCATAAGCAATGTTTTCTAATTGAATCTAGCAATTATATAGAAACTCATACAGTAAATGAAAATACTTTAAAAAGCAATAAAACTTTAAAACAACTTGAGAATAAGCTTATAAAATAGTGTGCTTTAAACTAACAGTAATATTTATAAAATGTAAATTCACGAGCATTTTTCAACAATGCTTGATAAACTATTATTATACACAACTGTTTCTTAATAATTCGTTGTGTTACTTGACGAATTCTGTTGACTGAATTATTTTCGTTTTTTTAAATGTATATTTTTTTTAGAAATACATCTACAAAATACAGATATGAATGTTTTGGGCTACTAGGCCTACACCATATATGAGTAGTTTCAATTTCTTCTAACAAATTGGCGGTTCTATGACTACTTTTATATTTATTTATTTGCAGAGTTCCTCTTATTCCACTTAAGGTCTCATTTGTGGCACTTCTAGGACGATCTTTAAAAATGTGGTTAATAGGCAGTGTTTCTTCATAGTAGTGTTGTGTGCTTAATTTTGTTGTACAAATTATTGTACTGGCTAATATGATACAGTGTACTCTGGAAATATGTTTATAGTAAGGAGGTCACAATGTACTGGGATTATAAGATCTTAGAACGCTGGTTGATGTGCTCCATTGCCCTTCATATTGCTTTAGTTGAACATTTTTGTGGAAATTAGTCACGTTTCTTTTGTAAACTAAATTACATATACACATGCATACATTATTTGTGAAGATAATTCTACAATTATGTAAAGAAGCTTATAAAAATATTGAGACGACTAAGCTTTTCTATATAAAAGTTAATATAATATTATTTTAGTACGCTTATTCTACATGTACAACGATAAGCTTTTGGTGGGAATCGAACCCACAACCAGAATGATAGACTAGCACACTACCTACTAGCATACCGAGGCACCCTTTTTGAAAAAGTTATTTTATATTTATAAAAGTAAAATATATTTTTCTACAGCAATATCAGAACTTGCGACGTAGCTGTCATCTTCAATATAATTAAGTAGCTGACTAGACGACGACAATTGTAGCCAACGGTATTTGTAGTCATGTAGCGGAGTAGCCGCTGTCGTCTGTGTGCATATGGTTTATGTAGGTAAGCTTTTTATAATATTTTTCTCAAGTGATTTGGTTTGAAAGGAAGTTGTTATTGTATTATTTCAACTCTGCGATTTGAGAAAATATCGTTTATATTTGATGTTTTTTAAAAAGTCAAATATCTCTTAAACTGTAAAAGATAAGCATTGTGTGTAGTTTTTTTTCTGACTCAACTAGGAAATCGAAAAAACTATTGGTTAAACTATTGGTCGAATCGGTTAAATTTTATTATACCTTGAGGCAATGGAGGCTCTCTGGCCTAAATGCTATTAGGTGCAGATGAAAAACTTAAGTTCATTCAAGCCTCTTCATAGATATGTGAGGTTCCAAAGATATCAGACTAACCGTTTATAAACTATAGATTAATTTCAATTTTTGGCAAAATCTCCCATTGTGCGACGTTGTTTCTGGAGAAAACTCGTTATCCTTCTTTCGCCTATGAATTCATACCCAAGTTAACAGTAAACAAGCTATCAATATTAAATAATGAAATGCCTACTTTTTGCTATCTTGCGATTTCTAGTTTGTGGAAAAAATCAGTCGTCAACGTGGAATCATAACGGAGATTCCATGTTAACGTCTAATTATGTTCGCAGCTGATAAGACCTGCATTAAGCTGTGTTAGCAAATCTTTTAGATGCAAATTTAAGTACATATATTTTAATTCGAATTTTTTATATTGCTTCAGACTGAGACATCTGATAACGGTTGGGAGAGGTTAGGAAGGATAGTACTAGTTAGTACTAGATACCTTCACCCGGAGACCTATTAGTCTATTGTTATTCCCTTATATTTTTCCCCAAATGTAGCCGCATTTACTATTCTATTAATAAACTTCCAAGGATGTTATTGAAGATTTTAAAGCGCTTTTCATTATATGAGTTGTGGAACTACAAATAGACTTAAGAACGAGTTCTAAAATTTTGTCTGGGTTAATCAGCCTTATTAGAATTGTCGTGCATTACAACATTACGACATCAGAATTAAGTTGAATACTTTAAATTTAGAATATCTTAAATTAATTTAAAAAGAAAAAAAAACACATACATACATACTTGCATATCAATGGATACAATAATATTTATACTTAAAAATTTATTATAATTATTATTCGAAAAAAATATACAATGTTAACTAGAACAAAACAAAAAATTCTTATATTTTTTATAATTGGAATATTTTATCTAAAATTAAAAAAATAGTTCTCTAATCGGTATTAACTTAGACAAGGAGTATAGAAAATATATAAAATTCGTGTTTTTTTTTACTTTTTACATTCTGTATGCAATGTACATGTGTAAAACAACTTGTTCAATTCACAACCAATTGTAGGTGTGCTAAGTCGTTGGATTCTACAACAGTTTGTTCCACATTAACTTTTACTAAAACAAGTACAACATTTTTCCATATGTTTATTAAATATCTTAGAATGGAGTAGGAAGTGAAAAAGTCGATACGTTCGTACTTTTATTGTGTTTAAATTATATTTTATATACATACATACAACTTACAATCAATAATAGGTTGTGAATTGAGTAAGTAGTTCAAAAAAAAATTAATAAAATCTAGATGTTATGAATAAGTTTTAAATTGTTTAAAACAAAAGAAAAAAGCCTAATTAATCATTTATTACTAAAAAAAACATTTACATATACTTTTCTAAAAAAAAAATAAGATATAAAAAAATAACTGTTAAATTTTAAATTAAAGAAAAATCTTAGACACGTTTCTAGTCTCCTAATTTGTTAATGAATTTTCAAAAACGCCTTTTGTTTATTCATCTGTTACACGGCTGTATCTTTTGAAACGTAATAGGTAGACACCTGATATTCTAATATATTCTATAACCAAAAGAAATTAAAAAAAGTTAAAAAACAACGGATGTGGTCAAAAGTTTTTATTTATTAAATTTTAAAAATATAAATTCTTAGTAGCCTGATAAAAGTATTTAAAAAATTATTGAAAAAATTATTAAACCTATTTTATTTATTAGTCGCCAACATTCATCAGCGGTAAATTTCACTATTTTAAACCAATAATAAGACATTCTTAATGTAAAATATTGGACGGTCTTACGAAACCTTTCCTCCGCGAGTCCGACTTGCATTTTTCCGATTTTACTGATGTTCATCATTAAAAAAATTACTCATTACTAAAATGATTCATTTGAAATAAATGACTTTGTTACTGTTTAGAGGACAGCAACAATTTTTTGCTTTTGCCATAAGACAAACATGAGACATGTTTTAAGTTAACGTACAAATCTGCTTCTAGGTTCAATTTAGAAAAAATATATGTAAGTATTTTCTGCACGAAAAGCAAATTGTATTTCAAATAAAAAATTAAGTGTTCACTGTTTTTCATAAAAATTTAGAATTTTGTCCCCCACAAGTTCTACATTAGAACACTACTTCTTTACGAGCCATTTATTTGTTATACAATTGAACAATTTCATGTCCGCACATGAAGTTGTTCTTGTTCAGAGCTTTGCTTTGCTATTACATTTGGACAGAAAATGGGCAGACAGACGAGGTTTGTTGGTAAGGCGTTGAAGAGGTAGAGTGTGTATTTCATGACTATCGTACTGGACATTTTTTCGTTTCTCTTTTCTGCTTTTCGCTTTTTTCTTTGTTGCTTCAGATTATATTTTTGAAGTCGATGTCATTTTGATGAATTTTAGGTGAGTGTGCAGAGCGAACACAGATTTTAAAACACACACACACACATGTAAAGTAAATAAATCCGAAGACAGAGATGATTTAAAGCACTTAAAAGTGAAATATCACATGTTTTTATATGGAAGTTTATGTGAATGTGAAATGCAGAACACATGGGATTTCATTTATTCGAAAATACAATCGCTTCTATTTCACGTTTTCAACATTTTTTAAAAAGGGCTAATGCCGCCACTTCAAAATCTATACCTAACTGTTACTCTCTATGGATGCATTCGGAACTTAGCAATATCGAGTGGGGACCCAAGATGCGTAGTTTTGTTTTTTGACATAGCCGCCGATATGAAAATATGACACTCAGAAAAGAAGATTTTACGGCCAACTTCGATATCTGATTGAACCTTATGTAAGACCTAAACTGAGCAGCCTTCACATCATGCTGGTGGTTGAAATGTCGAATTGTTTGGATAGATGCCGAGTCGACATTATTGAACTGGGTTTCACACATTCGGACAAAACAGCCACCTTCCCGTCGGTACGAAACGTATAAGTCTCGTGAACTTTTTGCACAAACTTGTGTACAGCATCGCTATGGATTCTTTATTTCGGCCAAAAGCTTAATTTAACAAACTAAAAATTTTGGCAAAATAAAACTCACTTAGGAAATAAGTTTGCAGTATTTTTAACGTTGTTCAAGTATAAAGCGGCTTATATTTCAGAACGAAAAAAAAGCGTAAAAAATTTAAAACTCAACGCAGCATTGATTTTTCGTAACAATTTATTAAAACAGCAAATGTTTGGCCCAGAAAGGATTTGATAGAATGCAACCTGAAGGCTAAAAACATAATTAAAATTATGTACATATGTACATTTTTCCTCTGAGGGAAGATAAAACAAAAATTCACAAATTTCTGCAAAAATCTTAAATTATATATTAAATTGTTAAATTGTATACTTAACTTCTATATGTAATAGCAAAAAATTGATTGATGATTTGGAATTTAAGAAAATAATAGATTTTTTTACTAAATATTTTAATTTTTAAATTTAATTAATAAAAAATAACTATCAATAATTGTAAATACAAATTATAAATAGAAAATTTTACTTTTTTTAAATAAATTGTATTTTTAAATACACATACATACATATATAATATATTATAAAACTGAAGTGACATAGACAAAATATTTATACATAATTATATTGAAAAAACTCGATTAACAAACATAGAATTTACATAGCGTTGAAAACATTAGGGTAGTTCGCACAAACGAAAACTACAGTGAACTTAGTAATTATTAGTTGTAATTTAAACTAAGTTTAAGTTTAGAGAATTAAATCTCAGATCATATTCTCATAAAAACCCTTTTTTTAGTGTTTTGGAAACCTACATTTTCAAAAATATAATGCAAACAAAGTCAAAGTTTGATTTGTATAAAAAACTTTACATCAGTAACTAAGAAATTTTAATTGCGATTACAAGGGTCCCTGTCAAAAACTACCAAATTAAATCGTTTCTTTAAAATGTAAATGAGCCTATGCAAAAAAAAACTTATTATACATTTAATCTTATATATTGTGGGCTTTGAAAGCTTGTTTCAGATAGTATACTAATCATGTGTTGAAAAATAAATTGAAAAGCGATCTACATATCAAGCCTATTTTAATTTTTTTATTTGACCGAAACATGAAACAGTCAAAAAAATCAATATCGACAGCATTTCTTGTAACATGGACCCTTCAAAATATTTCCGTTTTGGCCCTTTATTAACTGTTCAAGTGCTGTCGAATGCAAAAACAAAAACATCGGAAATAAGTGCCGTAAACCACACTTATTTTTGAAACGTTTTCTTTTTAAAATTGCTCGAAAAGTCATTTTCAATGATCTTTAATTTGCAATGCATCCAATTCTTTATCTTCTTTTTTCTCTATCCCGACGCGACTTTTCGGCAGAAACCGCTAGTCATAAACAATCCACGACAAATTCCTTTACTAACTGTAGTCTCAAAAAAACGTAAATAAATAGTTTGGTCAGCCTTGGGGCTAAATATCTTCACATTTAAATGGAAAATTGAAAATTCCAAAAAAGACAATAATTTGATTCTTAAACTCACATTTGTAATCGCAAATAGCTTTGTAATGCAGATACAAATTGGCTGATGATTAAATGTTGAGAGATGCACAAGTTTATAGCACGATACACATACATACATATGTATTTATGTGAGCTATTTATACCGACCACTACTTACCGCTAATTCCACCTATGTATGTAGATGTAAAGAGTGAAAGTTTTATTCTTCTATTCTATTTTAAACTCAACAAATTAAACAAAGGATTAAAATCGAAATAATTAGATGTTCATGGTAGAATAATCTCCCAACGAATGCAGTTCTTATTAACAAAGTGATAAAATCGCAACCTTTAATGCGCGTTAATAATTATGATCGTTGTATCAGTTAAGTACTAAGCAATATTAGACCCATTAATGCCATAAAATTTATATTAAATAATCTTATTTTCTCCCATTTTATTATACATAGTTGATCTTTGGTAGAAATTGTCTGTTTTCAAAAGTTTACATTGTTAATAATTCAGTTGATTTATACTACGAACCTATTTCAAATTGTAACTAAATTAAATTTATAAAACTAAAGAGTCACAATGCCCTAATAACAAATAAACAACAATTAAGTTTTTTTTACATTTTACACGTAAGCAAACTGCTTATTTATTCTCAGTGTAATTATAGCATATATTTTACTCAAAATGTATTTAAAAAATATTAAAACCAAATTAAAATTAAATGTTTATTTTTGTATAAAATTTAAATAAAATTACAGAAACCTATGACAACCTTTAATAAAATGCTTAAACTATAAACTATTTAATTATAATGTTAAAAGAAAAAAAATAAGTATTTATTTTAATAAATTTTAATAACGAATTTTTCATACTTATGATAAATGTTTTTCTACTTATTAAAAAACACAATAAAAATTATTTTTATATAAAAATTGGCTTAAAAACGTTTTATAACATTTATAAAGAAAAGGCATAAAAATAAAAAGAAAAACGACAAAATAAAAAACAAAACTTTTTTACCAACATTTTTTATAAGAAAATCTTAATGTATTTTTAATTAATTATTGTTTTTATGTAAAAAGACAAAAACTAAAACCAAAATTCTAATGTTACCATAAAGTATAAAATTTAAAAGTATACATATAGATTAAAAACTTTAACCCACAACTACAAATAATATAACAAATAACAAAATGTTGAAAAACGAGGACAAGAAAAAAAGCTTAATTAGTAATTAAAACAACATTAATGAAATAGCAAATTAACATTTTATATCAAAATTAACATCATTATGCAGTTAAAAATACATCATATTAATCATTATGTGCGGGACACTCTAAATATTGCCTAAAATAAATAGTTATTAAAACAGTAAAAATATTTTAAAATAAAAAACAAAATAAATCAAGAAATTCTGGCAGCACTACTTGCTAAAACAAGAACAATATGCCAGTTGCATGGCACAATAAACAAGGTAGACTCGCGGCGAAAAAAGAGTGCAACTCTGTAATAAAAATACGTATATTTTGTTGTTGTATAAATCATTTTTGGCTGTCAAAATAAAAAATGTTAGTACATTTTGACACTGTAAGATGGTGACAACAAATAGTCAGCTGAGCTCTCGAGTTTACCTGTTATGAATTCGCCTTGGCCAGTTGTTTTGCATGCAAGGCGAATTGATACAAGGTGAGAGAACTACCGCAACAACTAAAGCAAAACAACAACAATGACATTTTACTAGAATAATGTATTTTTGACATGACATTAACAAAAAAAAAACGGAGAGCAAAAAATAGCCAGCTTATCTATCGATCACACCTGGTTTATTTAATTCGCCTTGTTTGCATTATTTGGTGTAGTAACCGCGTCCACATTAGCCATCAAAATCTGGCTTAACAAAAGTCAAATATCATATAAAAAACAGTATTAAAAATAATGTTTTTTTATATAAAGTTTGACTTATGGTCAGACCAATTTATGGCTAACCCCCGACTACATTAGGCATAAAACATGTCTTAGCAAAAGTCAAACTTCATACAAACAAACCAGTATCAAACAAAATGTTTTTTTTTTTTTTTTGTATATGAAGTTTGACTTTTGTTAACACATTTTGACGGCTAATGGAGAGGGGTAATGTAGACGAGGGTAACACTAACACTAATTGCAAACAAACCACGTACTTTCAGCGATTAAAATACTAAAAATAGAGCATCTTTTAGTATTTTTAAAAAAGGAAAAATTTCCAACAGTGAATAGCAAAAGTCAAGGTAGCTTTCTGTTAAAAAAATATATACCCCAAATTTCTCATAAAAATTGAACAATGATTGTGACAAAACAAATGATACCTTAGTTACTTCGTAAAGTAAAGAAAAAATTTGTATTTTTGTTAAGCAGCAGCATCATGTTTGTGTAACTAAAGAGTAAATTTTTTATATGTGACAGATAATCATGAACTTTTAAACATAAAATGACAAAAAAAGTTCCTGATTAAATCTAGCTCACCGTGAGTAAAAAAAGATGACTACAATAATTGCATGTGAGAAACTTATCACTTAAGAAACAGGATAGTATGACAGAAGAATAACAAGGCTATATTGTGATTTTTAGGACTTAATTGTTTTACTTAAAAGCTGTAATTCGCTCTATTAATACATATACATACATATGTACGTACTGTATCTGCAGAAACCAGGGATCGCAAATAATGATTATCCATCACATTTTAAAAGAAAAAAATCATTATGTTAGGGATATGCTATATGTACAAGGAGTACACCATTGCAATCATCTTTAAGGGGACTGTCCGTTCCGCCAATGATTTTTATTTTTTTTAGTTTTATTGAAAAAAATTAAAAATAAAAATTATTTTTCGAGTTCTATTTTTTCCTCAGACATCAATGATTACTTGTTGAGTTTTATTTTTCGCTTGGAAAATAAAAATTATTCTCCGAGTTTTATTTTCTGCGCAGAAAATAAAAATTATTGTCTAAGTTTTATTCTTTGCTCGTCATTTAATGATTGATGTTTAAGTTTTATTTTCTGATTGAAGAATAAAAATTACTTTCTGAGTTTTATATTTCACTTAGAAAATAAGGATTATTTTCCAAGTTTTATATTTCGCTTAGAAAATAAAAATTATTTTTTGAGTTTTATTTTTTACTTAAAAATAAAAATTATTTCTTTTGTTAATTTGGACATTTGTAAGTATGTATATGTCATATAAAAAAACATTATTTTTAGCACTAGTTTTTTATATAAATTTATATAAATATATATATAAATGTATTTTTATATATTATTATTATTATTATATAATATTTTTATATAGCCATGTTCATGGCTAATAAATATGAAGGGTTAAATGATATACAATATCATTTCAGGCCATGGGTGTCATAACTTATGCTGTAAAGTAAATAACATTAAAAAAATGTCGCCACAATTGTTTCATAGTTTTTGAGAAATTAAGAAAATACTCTATTCTGATATGGGTAGCTTTACTTTTGCTGTTTACTCTATTTATTTATTAATAAAAATCCTAATTTTTTTTTTTGCGTAAACTAAAAGTCGTGTAAATAAGCTAAAGCGCCAAAAAGTATGCTAAGCAAAACAATTTCAAATTAGTGTGTTTAAAATAAATTTCATCATTTCAGTTTCACTCACACAAACACATGCAGTTTAGTTTTGTTAATTAAAATAAAATATATTTTATTTAAAAACTAATTGAAAACCAAAAACACTTCCATATTAAAAAATATATATATAAAATATAAAATATATAAAAAATAAATACACAAAACTCTCAGATTAGACCCACCAAAAGATTTTTAAATGAAAAAGAATAAAAAATATAATCATTAATTAACCTAAATAAACAACAACTAGTTAAAAACCCATCAACTTTAAAATAAAATAGAAAATAAACAAATATTATTAGGAAAATAAAATAATTTAATACGAAACCAGCTTAACCATAAATTATTTAATATTAAAAATTGAATATAAAACTGTTATATATTATATCTTTAAACAAAGACACACAAAAACAGGCGCTACAATATGTACATGATTACCTATAAATAATTTTTGTAAAAATTATAATAACATAAATAGTAACATTATTATACACATACATATATAAAACTAAAAAATACTTATGTATAAAACACGTTAAAACAAATTGGCATAAAGTTAAATTGTTTATAAAATAACATGAAAACAGCTCATTATTAAAAAATGTAAAAAAAACAAATTAAAATTATAATAGTGTTACTACAACAAAAGAAAAAGTATAATTAAACAAATTTCTAACCCTACAAGAAAAAATATATTTTATCACAAACTAATTCCCAACAGAAAACTACTAAAAAACATGTTTAAAATAAAATGTTTAAGATTCTATTTCCGTGAATTGTAAAATTTTGAATACCTAAGCAAAAAAAAAACGAAACAAAAAATTATTATGTGTGTTTGTATGTTATATATATTTTTTCTTTTATACGATTTTCCTAAATTTCATATGTATGTAAATGTATCTTAATAAATAAAGATAAATATATATTATATAAAATAAACGGTTTTTATTTGCAGTTATGTATATCAAGGAGAATTTACTACAAGTTGGCGTTACTTGTGCATCCGATTATTTTTTACTATTTTTGTTATTTTTGTTTGTGCAATCATGCTGACAAAAGCTGATCATAATACATGATCGAGTTTGGCATACTTCATGAAAGTTTTTACTTTTTTAATTATCTAGCAAAAAAAAAAGCATTTAGCATTGTTCAGAACTGCGTTCAAATTACGGCATTCGATATCGGTAGAAATTTCCATTTAATTTCTATTAAACATTCGATCGATATTGAACGAGGCGGTGCGTGTTTACCTTGCGTATACAAATCATATGGAATGTCAGATTTTCCATATGTAAAACTATACACATATCAAAGTATATCTATATAAAGTACATGCAAGTCCACAGCTGTGAATATTTATTATTGTTCTGAAATGTCAAAATTTGTTTTCATTTTTAAAGCGCCATTGTGTTTGTTTTTATTAAATTCAAAGAATTTTTCAAAAGTGAAAAAGTGAAATAAAAAGTGGACAAAAGTGTTTAAAAAAAGCAAAAAATATAAAACCCTATAAATAAATTACTTTTTTTAAAATATAAAAAGGAAAATGCGTGTTTGTTGTTTGTGCAACAAAAAATATGTAAGTGCAAGTGGCAGCTTGTTTGGTGTGCCAAAAGACCCTCTAAAGAAGCAAGCATGGGAAGAAATTTGTGATAAAAGATTGGCACAAAGGAGTTTAATATGTTAGGATCAGGATCCTTTTATACAAGTAAATACTTTAAACTGTTTTAGAAATATGTATTAAGTTATTTAATTATTCTTTTTTACATATTCAGTTCAAGAACAAAATAAACAAAATATTTGGTGAACAAATTCACGGTAAAGTTAACAACTTGGGTAACAACGTTACCTTCGAGCGGGTTAAAATGAAGTTATACGTCAACTCCGATGTCCACTTCTCAAAAGCCTATGAAGATGAGGATGCTGAGTAAATATTTTTCTACTGAAGTGTTAACATTTGTATCTAATGTTTTAAAAAAATAAAATTTTAAAAAGTTAAAAATGCTTTGTATATTTTTTGCAAAAGAATAAAAAATTTTAATATGTTAGTATCAGATTTTCTTTCCAAAGATAAATAAGGTGCATAATACATAATATTTTGAGTATTTTTCATACAGACTTTATTTATCTATTAAACTTTTAACAATTGGAAGTATATGTGTTCTTGTAACTTTAACATTATATTGTTTATAAAATGATCCAGCCATAAAATTACAATCTTTATAATATTCCATAGATAATTTAAGCTCATTAAGTAATAACAGGTGTTTTTGGATCGATTCACATAAATAAGCGTTGTTAATGTTAATTATACCTAAATCACGATGAACACTATTGTCTTCAGGTTTAACAAACATGCCAAGTAATAAGACAACACTACAGTTGAACTGTTCTGCATATTCTCTAACGGCCTCGTCAGCATTAGGTTTTGAGATAAACTGTTGCACCGGCAAAGGAAAACCGGGTAAAGCAACTTTAATTTCTGCACTTTCAATTACAATTTTCTTCTTCTTCTGCAAAAATTAAAAGAAAATGATTGATTTTTACTTTTATGAGTTTCTTATGCGGAAACATACCTTTTTGTCTTCTTCACTATCACTGGAGGATTTATTTTTGCGTGGTCTTTTGGTAACAGGCTTTTTCTTGGGTGGTGGCGACTCTTACACCACTTTATCTTGCATTTGACAATCATCTGATTCTTCATTAGAAATTTTTTAGAATTTCTTCTGTAACTTTGAATTGGACCTTAACGCCCTGGTGATCAGGAAATACGTCAGCATTACCGTCCTTGTAGCTGCTACGCTTTTTCAAGGCGACATTAGCTGTTGCTTTGTTTTTGGCCATAGCTTTGGCTTGCTTCTTATTGATGCCCAATTCATCGAGGCGTTCTTTCTCTTCCACCTCATTCAGTTTCTTTTCTAATTCATCCAAATCATCCAACCACAACATTTGAACAGTTTTGGCTTTTAAAGCGTTTAATTCAACCAATCAATCAATGAAGTCAATCCACCATCCTCTTGCGCTATACGGCCGAATTCTTCTGGAGCCAAAGTTATGACAAAACGTATCGTTGTAACAGTATCACATCATCAAAAGCCACAAATTCACTTAACAACGGTACTAAAAACATTTTATTATTAGTATCTTTTTTTGCAGAAATTATTCAAAGCTTTTATGCGCACAAAATAACAATTTTAGTTTTGTTTTCAATATATATACCAGTTTCAATACATTTAATATACACATTTTTTTGTTTTAGTCAGCTGTTTTTGACTTTTAAGAACGAATTTTACACAAACAAAATTCCTGTGGTTTTTGTAATATTGTATTTGTTGTAGAACTGCATGTACTTTATATAGATATACTTTGACACATATGTAGTGTACACCATAGATAACACATAGATAGTCCACTGAAACGTCAAAAACCTAAGTCTCTTGCCAAAAACCTAAGTCTAAGAATGTATTGGTAGGCAAAATTGTATAAGTGTTGGTTTTTTTTAATTTCCCCACAGCACCTAAACTGCACATAGTTGTATAAAATATTTTGTAAAAACAGAATATTTTTTTTACATTCAATTTTAGATGTTAAAATTAAATAATTCTTTTGCGTTTTAATAAAAAATGAATTTTGTTTTTTTCTAATATATTTATGTACGAAAAAACGTTAGATTGAATGCTAATTTTAAATATTTGATATATTGATTTGAAAATTTTCATCCCCTAAGAGAAAAAAAAATACAAATCTGTATGGAAATAAATTTCACCAAACAAATGTCAACAAAATTAAATTTATTTTGTATTAAAAAAATTTAAAATACAATAAATTGTTAAATAATTTTTTGTGCAAAAATTCAAAATTGTTTAAATATTTGGAAAGTGCAATAGAATATCGCGTAATAGTGCCTAAAATTGAATAAAAATTTTACTCCCCTAAGTTTGTTGAATTTACACCGTACCCGTGTGTGTGAAGACATTTGTAGCCACGTTTTTGACATTTGGAGAGTTGGCCATCTATGTGTTATCTATGGTGTACACCTCTTCAAAACATAACATATTGTTACGAAAGAAGAATTTATTTATTATAAGCTCTGAACAACAATACTCTCGAACAACAACAACAACATTAATGGCTTATTTTCCTACAATGATGATAGAAAGAAACAAACAATAAAGACCACATACATAAATACAAGCATAAACAAATAAACAGCCACACACACAGGTATAAAGAAATAAATAGCCACAAACACAGGTATAAAGAAATAACCAATCACACAAACAAAAACAAGAGCAATAACAGTCGAACCTGCCAGATATGTCTGGAAGAGAACATTCTGGTGCTCTTAAAGCACCTATATAAATGAATCGTGCTGGCGAGTAGTATTGCAGTATTAATTTAAAAGTCAAAGAGTTAAGTTGTCGAATATTAAGAGTGTTTAACAGTTTGCTGTATTTTTGAACAGTGGTGTTAAGTAAATAAAGTGACTTACAGTAAAAGTAATAACAGTGTGTATTTATTTTGCAATAAAAAGAACCCAACGTAAAGTAAAAACGTAACAATTGGTGTCAGAAGTGGGATTGTAAAATAAAATAACTTAAAAAAAAAAAAAAAAAAATAATAATAATAAAAATGAAATTTGAAGAACTTAAAGTGGAGCAGCTGAAAAAGGAGTTGAGTAAGCTGGATTTGCCAACAGCAGGTAACAAAACTGATCTACAGAAGAGGCTCATAGATGAATTCAAGCGTCGTGGCATGGACATTGGCGCATATGAGTTCGATGAAAAAGAGGTGGCAGAGGTATGTAGCCGTGAAACAACAACAGCAAGTAGCATGGACTTCAATACGATGTTCGCCGCTATGATGGAGAAAATGGGAGAAAACTCTAGAATGCTTCTAGAAAATGTACAAGAAGCTTCTAGAGCAAACAGTGAAAAACTATTAGCTGAAGTTCACGAAGCTTCTAGTGCAAACAGCGAAAAACTGTTAGCTGAAGTAAGAGGTGAAAACCAACAACTTCTAACTGAGATTCAAGAAGTTTCTAGAGCAAACAATGAGAAACTAGAAAAAGTTAACGAGAAACTACAAGAAATTTCTGAGACCTTCAATAAGCGAGTAGATGAAGTAGAAATTAAGGTCAGCAAGTTCGACGAAAAAATCTCTGCCGTAGAAGTGCAACTGTACGGTTTAAACAGAAAAGTGAATCTTTTAGAAACTAGTGGCGTCGAAGTACAGGTGAAGGATGTCGATGTAAAGCTGCAGGAGCTTGAAAACAAAATTATGAGCCTGGAAATAAGAGAAGGTCCAGTACGGGTAGTGACTGAAAACACAAATAGGATAAAAGCTCCCAGTTTCGACGGCAACATACCCTTTAACGTCTTCAAATTTCAGTTTGAGACAGTGGCCAGTAAAAATCTATGGAGCAATGAAGAGAAAGCGATTGAACTGATTCTGGCACTTAAAGGATCTGCAGCAGAAGTCCTCGAAAGCCTACCAACTAGCTGCAGAAATAATTATGAGGACATAATGGTGGCGTTACAGCGGAAATATGGCGGCGATCATAAAAAGGAGCTGTATAGAATGGAGCTACGTGGCAGGCTGCAGAGAGCAAACGAGACGCTTCAGGATTTCGCCATGGAGATAGAGCGCTTGGTGCAGCTAATATACCCTGGGGAAAACCATCCACTTTTAGAACAGTTCAAAGTGGAGGCATTTGTTAATGGTATTCGTGACCCAGATATTAAGCACGCAGTTTGCGCTAAGCAAAACACATCCTTTGCTGAAACCATTACTTACGCTCTGGCTCAAGAAACAGCAAAAGTCATTTCGAGACCGCAGTCATACAAAGTGCGAAAAGTTGAAGTAGCTGCTGAAGATGAGAAAACAACAATGGACGACATAAAGCAAATACTTGAATCGGTAAAGAAAGCCTTAGATGAAAGGCAAGGTAAGACAAACGCCAAGTGCTTTAATTGCGGTAAAGTCGGCCATTTTCAAAGAAACTGTAAGGTAGCAAGAAAACGATCCAGATCTGTTTCGCCGCCAAGAAACAATAAACGTGCGACTCATGGAACATCTCGAGAGTCGTTAAACTAAAGAGAGCTAGCACTACGGGGCATGAGCTAGCTCCCACAACCGAGGGCCCCACAATCTCCATATCTGTGATGCAGCAGCAAAACAGCAATCTTACTGCAAGCGGGTATATCAACGGAGGAAAGCGTATTCTGACAATAGACACAGGAGCGTCGCAGTCTATAATAAGGCCCGATTTAGTAAAGGGAAAAGTGCATCAATTGAATAATGTCAGTCTGCGCACCGCTACCGGAGAATTTGCTACTGTCTATGGTAAGGCCAAAGTCAGATTAACTATAGCCAACATGAGTGTGGACCATGTGTTTATTGTTGCCGATATCGTGGACGAAGTTATTATTGGCGCAGATTTTATGATTATGCATGGAGTCGATCTGCGCATGGGGCAACAAATAATGATCTGGCGAAACGTCGAAATACCCCTTGATATTGGATATGTGAGTAAATTTGCAGTAGGGAAGCTGGTTGCTGTAGCATCCGAGAAATTACCACCTCAGGCAGAAACTGTGATATGGGCACGTATGGAGGAAGATTGTGAGGACAACCGGTTGTGGGTGGTAGAACCATCAGGAATTAAGAGTGAAACAATAACAGCAAAAGCCCTCGTGAAAACCTGTAAGAATGGAAAAATTCCTGTGAGAGTGTTAAATCTATCCAACAGTGAAAAAGTAATTGGTAAAAACTCTCAGATAGCTCAATGTACACCAGCAGAGGCCATAATTAATTGCGAGAGAGACTCAGAGCCTGAAAAACTGTCAACTAAAGAGCGCGAAATACTAGCAGAACACGTGGGGAAATGGGTAGCAGAGCTGGAGCCACCTGACAGAAACAAAGCCAAGCAGCTGCTACGAAAGTACGCCTCTGTCTTCGCCCTAAAAGATAAAAGCCAAGGTAGAACGGCAATAGTGAAGCATGAAATAAATACTGGCGAAGCGAGGCCCATAAAACAAGCCCCCAGGAGCATTCCTCTAGCTAAGCGGAGCGAAGTAAAGCAGCTAGTCAACGAAATGGAGCGAGACGGAATCATCGAACCATCTTCGAGTCCCTGGAGCTCGCCGGTAGTTTTAGTAAAGAAGAAAGATGGCAGCACTAGATTCTGCGTTGACTACAGAAAGCTCAACGATGTTACCAAAAAGGACAGTTATCCGCTACCAAGAATCGATGACACCTTGGACACGCTAGCAGGAACCAAGTGGTTTTCTACGCTAGATTTACAGAGCGGTTACTGGCAAGTCGAGATAGCAGACAAAGATAAAGAAAAAACTGCTTTTAGTGCTCTCGATGGTTTATGGCAGTTTAATGTTATGCCATTTGGTCTCTGCAACGCTCCAGCCACCTTCGAGCGTTTAATGGAACGAGTGTTAAAGGGACTTAATTGGAAGTCATGCCTGGTGTATCTGGATGACATAATTGTCATGGGAAAGACCTTCGATGAACACCTAAGGAATATGGAAGAAGTCTTCAGGCGTATATCAGCGGCTGGACTGAAGCTCAGTGTTAAGAAATGTGCATTGTTTCAGAAGGAAGTCAAATACTTGGGGCATCGTGTAACAGCAGAGGGCATATCAACCGATGAAGATAAAATACGGGCAGTAAAGGACTGGCCTCGTCCTCAAAATCTTCACGAGTTACGAAGTTTCTTGGGACTCTGCACATACTATAGACGATTTGTGCCAAATTTTGCTAGTGTTGCTGCGAGCCTACATGAGCTAACCAAAAAGTCGCGACCCTACCAGTGGAGTGAAGCAGCCGAGGAAGCATTTCAGAAGCTCAAGGAATTGTTGTGTGTGGCACCTATCCTGGCATATCCAGTAGCTGGGCAAAAATTCATGCTAGACACTGATGCGAGCGGATATGGAATAGGAGGCGTGCTGTCGCAAGTGGTAGATGGGACAGAAAAGGTTATAGGCTACTACAGCAGAGTACTTTCGAAGCCTGAAAGAAACTATTGCGTAACGCGACGAGAGCTTCTAGCAGCATTGGAGTGCATAAAACACTACCACAAGTATTTGTATGGCCAACATTTTACGTTGAGGACAGATCATGCCGCACTCAGGTGGTTGCTGCAATTCAAGAGCCCTGAAGGACAGCTTGCACGCTGGATAGAGCGTCTTCAGAGTTATGACTTTAGTATTGAGCACAGAAAAGGAGGCAAGCATAACAACGCAGACGCCCTTTCTAGGCGGCCATGTGATCTGGGGTGTAAGCATTGCACAAAGGCAGAGAGAAAAGAATTCGTTATTGATGTTCGGCTTACACATATAGAATCTAGTGAAGACTGGCCGACAACACAAAGAAGCGATCCCATATTGGCAAAAGTTATAGCGGCTAAAGAGGAAGACAGAAGACCGACGCGAAGTGAGATCTCACCAGAAAGTCCACTGGCGAAGGCATATTGGGCCCAGTGGAACAGTCTAAGGTTGAAGGATGGCTGCTTATGTCGCACTTGGGAAAGCACAGACGGCAAAACTGTGATAGACTTAATCGTCGTGCCATCCTCCAAGATCAAAGAGGTCGTGAAACAATTCCACAATGGTCCTAGTGGAGGTCACCTTGGTGTAACGAAGACGCTGGAAAAGATAAAACAACGGTTCTATTGGGTCGGCTGTCAACAAGCCGTAGCAGAGTGGATAGCCAATTGCCAGGAGTGCATTGCAGCAAAGGGTCCAGTACGAAGGAGTCGGGGGCAGCTTCAGCAGTACAATTCAGGCGCTCCCTTTGAACGTATAGCGATGGACGTAGCAGGTCCCTTCCCTGCTAGCAATGCTGGAAACCGATACGTTTTAGTGGTCATGGACTATTTTAGCAAATGGCCGGAAGTATATGCCATTCCCAATCAAGAAGCCAGAACGATTGTAGACGCTTTTATAAGCAACTGGGTGTGTCGCTATGGTGTTCCCTTAGAACTGCACTCCGACCAAGGCCGAAATTTTGAATCCGTTATATTTAAAGAGATGTGCGAGGTATACGGAATAAGAAAGACCAGAACGACACCGTTACATCCGCAATCTGATGGTATGGTCGAACGATTCAATCGAACCCTGGAAGAATACCTGAGAAAAGTGGTCAGCGCACATCAGAGGGACTGGGATGAGCATATACCCAAGTTTTTATTGGCATATAGATCAGCTGTTCACGATTCCACCTCACGAACACCAGCGAAAATAGTCTTTGGATCTGAGCTAAATTTGCCTGCAGATTTAGAGTTTGGTGTTAAGCCAACATCGGCAGAAGGAGACGGCGAAAACTCTAGTCAGGCGCAAAGGGACCTTCAGGAGATTCACGAATTCGTGCGGAGCCGGATAAAATTAACCAGTGATAAAATGAAAGCCAGATATGATCGAGCTGCCAACTCTGAGGGATTTAACGAGGGACAACTGGTTCTACTTTTTAACCCACAACGGAAGAAAGGATTATCACCCAAACTACAAACTCATTGGGATGGACCTTATAAAGTAATAAAGCGGCTAAACGACGTAGTTTACAGAATACAGAAATTCCAGAGCCCAAGATCAAAAATGAAAGTTGTGCACTTGGAGCGGCTAGCCAACTATGGAAAAGGTACATCTGTGTCTGTTCGGGACGAACAGGTTTGAGAAGGGGGTAGTGTTACGAAAGAAGAATTTATTTATTATAAGCTCTGAACAACAATACTCTCGAACAACAACAACAACATTAATGGCTTATTTTCCTACAATGATGATAGAAAGAAACAAACAATAAAGACCACATACATAAATACAAGCATAAACAAATAAACAGCCACACACACAGGTATAAAGAAATAAATAGCCACAAACACAGGTATAAAGAAATAACCAATCACACAAACAAAAACAAGAGCAATAACAGTCGAACCTGCCAGATATGTCTGGAAGAGAACATTCTGGTGCTCTTAAAGCACCTATATAAATGAATCGTGCTGGCGAGTAGTATTGCAGTATTAATTTAAAAGTCAAAGAGTTAAGTTGTCGAATATTAAGAGTGTTTAACAGTTTGCTGTATTTTTGAACAGTGGTGTTAAGTAAATAAAGTGACTTACAGTAAAAGTAATAACAGTGTGTATTTATTTTGCAATAAAAAGAACCCAACGTAAAGTAAAAACGTAACAATATGTATATTATTTTTCCATGTGGAATAACGTGTTAGTTTTTTATTTAAAGCACGCTCTATTTGATGTATAAAACTATATGACAGCAGCTGTTTTCAGTGATGTTCACTTTTATTTCCAAAAATTCCGCTCATATATTTTTATCATAAAGTTAAGGAGTTTAAAATTAACCAATATCTTTATTCTAATTTTTGTTAGTATTTAATGGTCGCAGATTTATATCGATAATCTAATATAGATACATATATTATATATCTATTTGCAAGTTTGATTATTTGTAAGTCAATCATACCTAAATAGAATTTAATGCTATTTAAAACATAGACAGGTCTTTATTTTTTGTGGGTCCAATGGGATATATCTGTTTTCAAAACTAGGGCCAGGAAGGTATAAGGGACATTTTTATACGAATGAATCAATTTTAATAGAAGTTGATAACACAATTAAATATATATATGTATAGTGATAAAAGGCAGGGTGTGCTTATCCTTTTTACGAGTACTAAGAAGCTCTAAATTAAATTAAAAATTTACTTTACTATAATGCAATTTTTTTAAAATCCTTTTTAAGACGGTAAGTAAACTGTTTTTGTTTCTATTATTTTTGCGTTTAATATATTTATTGTATTTTGGCAGGTGGTACAATTTAATTCTGCCTTTAGTGTATTAAGTTCTATTTTTTTTCTGCTAACAAAATCCCTTCTATTATTTTTTATTTTTATATCTATTTTTGGGATTATTATTTCAAATTCTTTTTTTTTTTTTTTGTTTAGTCTTAATTTTTATTGGCTTAGGACCTATATTTAGTATCTCTGGTCTTTTCAATTTTCTCCTTTTTGCTGTTGTTCTTCTAGAAGTTTAGCCCATCTTTTGTTCGCTGCTTCTAGTTCTGTTAGAATTTCTTCAAGCGTCTGTTCCATTTAAAATTGAAAAAAAAAATTTTTTTGTACTTTACAGATATGCCAATGCACTTTCTGTATAGTGTTTAGATATTATTTGTTGTCATCAGGGTCATCTGACTAGTTCATCGCATTGAACTGTCCTTCTAATCCCAGGCTTGGATTAGGGCCTCTTTCTTAGCAGGATTCGACTGCAAAATGGCAGGATCGCCATGTATTATGTTTATTCCTTTTTGGTATGTCTTCTCCAAACTTATCTTGATACCAATATTATAGTTTGGAGAAGTAGAAATTAATAAAAAAAGATTTTTGTCTTGTGTTCAAGACTATATTCTTCATTATTCTTACTTAATTTAAAATTTACATTTCTTATATACTAATTTCTTATTATTATTTTGAGTGAATAAAATCACTCAATATTTATTTCTACTTAATATTAAAATTACTTATTGCTAAATACATTCATATATGTTCGTGTGATTATACAAGATTTTTTTATAAACTACAAAAAGGTTTACATACGAACGTATATGAATGTAGAATAATTAAAAAATATAAAAGTGCAGACATCAACATAATGCAGCGCGTGTAGAATCAAATTTCTGTTTTGAAGTTCATTACACTACACTACACTACAACTGATTATGTTGGATACACCTCAAAACTGTAATATTTTTTGGACCGTGGGACAAAATAAAAGCTATTTAGGTATTGTGGGTATCGAAAGTGCTGCAATTCACGTAATTGAGCCATTGCTTTTGAAAATGAGAGAACTCTATTTTGTGAAAAAAAAAATGAATTAAACCTTAATCTTATTACAAATTAACATAATTATGTGTTTTTTATCAATTAACAATCATTATTATTTCAATATCAGTATAGATTTGGTATTAAAAATTTATTTGGTCAACAATATTTCAAATGTGTTGATTTTGAAAGTGAGACAAGTCAGACATGTTTTATAGTACGATTTTCTATATTGCAATATATTTAGCAGCGTTAACAGATTTTAGCAGCAGTAATGCAACTATGGTGAAACATCTTCGCTACATAACCTAAGCATTATAAGTATTCTATTCAACGTATTATTGAATTCACCGTATTATTGAATATTTTATTATTTTTCCATTTTTACTTTAAAATTAAATAAAAATATACCTTTTTAGTTTTGTTTTGAGTTTTTGTGTTACTGTACCAAAGAAGAATGAAATGATATTGAAATAAAATATGTATATAAGTAAACAAACTATTTCATTTTTTGGTATTATAATTTCTTTCCAGTAAAAGAAAATCAACGTTTTCATCAAATCATTGCCTTTGAAAATGAGACAACTACGTTGGCGCATACCAAAACTTTGTTGTTTCAGCTAAAATAGATAACTATTATTGCATATTAAACTAACATGCTGTTGCGGGTGGTTTATTTTACAAAACCAACAACATTAAGAAAAAAAATTTTGCGTGAAATTTCCTTAGGATGAAGTGTCGGGAAGAGGCAAATCTACATATCTAAAAACCTCAAATCCCTCACTAATAAAATGAGCTAAAGGGAGGAGCTCTGGCCCGAGTCCCATGTTTTATATGTTCAGTTTTATATTTTGTTTGTTTTCATTTGGTTTAGTTTTTCTTTAGGGTTTTTTTTTATTGGTAGGGATATGTTGTTTTTGTAATTAGTTCTTTTCAGTTTTGTTGTTCTTGCGTTTGTTTTTTTTTTGGTTAGTTTTTATGCGTTTGGTTTTGTACCATTATTTATTGCCAATTTTCATATATGTACATGTTTTGTTCTTTTGTTAGTTCGCATAATTTATTGATTTTTTTTTTGTTAGAATTTCCCTGAAAATATAGAAAATAAATATTAATAAATGAGTAATGGATTGTAAAGAAACGATACAACATTACCAAAACTTTATCCCAAGCATTTTTTCTGAAAAGAAATGAAATGAATTATTAACACAAAAGAATTTGTCTACTCACTTGCGCTGCTGATAGAAGAATGTGGCTGTTTGCATGTGTAAAGGCCCAACTATAATATGCATAAGCTAGCTTAAGCCAACTTAAGCAACTGTGCAATTACATTAAATCATATGTGGCAAACTATAATGTACTTAACAACACTTTTCGTTAAGTTTCGTCAAATGTCATTTGCTTAAGCAAAGTCCGAAACCGATCGCACATTCCGTACGGAAACAGCTGTTTGTGCTTTGTGTTTTACATATGAATGTACATTAGTAAAAAATTGCAACGGAGAACGAAAGTGAACAAATTGTATTTAAATTTAATATAAAATGTTTAAAAAAAGAAATTTCTATAAGAAAAAGGGAGGCGTTGTATAATAATCGTAATTAAAAAGAAAGAGCATTTTATTGTTTATGAGTT
Organism: Phasia obesa; assembly: GCA_949628195.1. Lineage (NCBI taxonomy): Eukaryota > Metazoa > Arthropoda > Insecta > Diptera > Tachinidae > Phasia > Phasia obesa. The sequence continues at coordinate 61,617,397 of OX451218.1, read as the reverse complement.
GAGTGATGCACACCGCTGTATTTTTTAGTACTTTTGGACAAAATTACACAAACAGCAAAAAATGTTAAATTTTTCATTCGAAATTTTCTTAAAACTATTAAAAATAATTATTAATTTGTATATGAGTCCTTGATTTTGAAAGTGGTATAAGTCAAAAATTTTTAAAATCTAGTTTATCAGCTATTTCATATCAAATCCTAATAAAGTAACATAATCTGAAGTAATTCGCAGTATGCCATGAAAATTAAGTTGATAAATTGAGTTTATTTTTTGGTTGATAAACAAATTACAATAACTGTATATTTTAATAGTGGTATAATTCAGTCTGCTTTCAAAGTTTTGCAAAATAATTATTAGTAATGTTGTCATGTCTTCAGATAACGGTTCAGTTATGATCAGGTAAGCCTATTAATGTAAAATGCATTATTTATAATTAATTGTAGACATTATACGGCGAAGAAGAATAAGTTATTTAATATAATTATGTAAAAAGAGAAACCCATTTTTGGTACAACAAATGGCTCGGAAAGATTTCATTTCGACGAAATAACTGAGAGAATCAACGACTAATAGAAAGAGAAACACCAATGGAGAAGCTGTATCTTAGCTAAAAATACAATGGATTAGATTTCTAAAAAAAATCTCCATAGAAAATGTTTTATAAAACTTCTTTGGATGACAATTCCGAATTCAAAGTGTTTGATCTTTCAACCAAAAGAGGAAGGCCAAGAATATACGAAAATATTGATTTGCTTTTACTATATACAACCATTAGACCAATAACAGAAGAAAAAAAGATATGATGGATTTACTACCCTATATCCCACCAATTTTCCACAAACTCTTTATTTTAACTAAATACTAAAAATAAATTACTTAATTACAATGTAATGATTTTGAATAAAATGTTAATTTTAAACAAAAAATTTATTCTTGATGGTTTAAATCATTTATAAATTCATGCAGTTAATTTTGAAAATGGTGTAAGTCATTTCAACCTTTTAAAACCACACTATCTTTTAAAAATGGCTATAAATTTCACAATCATAATAAATACTCTTTTGTTGGCACTATTTAATTATCAAAATATTTTATTCCATAATACAAAAATATTTTTTAATCCCTTAAAATACAAACCTCTTAATATCTCGAAACATAAAATATATGACTTATACCACTATCATAATCAAGGGCTCATATGAATGGTATTAAGTATATTTAATATGTTTATTTAACACCTTTTTGTTAAAAAATTTCAGTTATTGAGAAAAAAAGTACGAAAAGCAAAAGTACGAATAAAACAAATGTGCAACTGTGGCATAATACTTTCTAGATTCATGTAAGTACATTGTAGCCACCTAAAAGTCTTCAATAAGTTGCTTAAGCATTTGACAGACTTTTCGTTCATTTTTTGACATTAGCTTAAGCCAGCTTATGCATATTATAGTTGGGCCTTAAGTAAAATGTGATGGCTGACATTCGTTAAGTTTTTTTTGGTAATTGGCAACGCATGCATGTCATTAAAAAGAACACAGGGCTGTATTTCATTCATGTGTAACCGTAGTATTTTTTTTTTAAACATTATTTTTAAATAAAAGAAGAATAAAAAAGATACGTGCTAAAATTATGAAACTCTAATACCAGTTGAGCAGTCGATGTGAGAATTTTATGGATTTGTGGACAATGGATGAAGGATAAAGGAAAGAATTTATTTAATGTAGTCATTTTCTGTATTTATTTAACTAATCCGCCAAATTTAAAATCATTTTGTTAGTAAAAATTAAGTATTTGTAAAATATAGCTATTTGTTAGGGGAAAGTATATACGTATGCGCGGTAAGAAAGTAAATGACCTTGGCGGGAAAATTCGCAAATATTGAGGATAAAGAGAGCCTTGGCGGGCAAACTATTGAGTATTTTGGGCAAAAGAGAAAAGCGACGGGAGAAAGTGAAAATAAGAAAACTCTTATAAACCAGTAAATAGGGTGTCATAGGCAGGAGACATAATTAAAGTATATAGATTCGCGATCGTATTTAAGGAGGTGAAAAGAGCTAATGGGGACATTGTGAAAGTTAAAGTTGTGAAGTGCACTTGAATCATATTATAAATCAATTATTAAAATTAAAGTTGTCCTTTTTACAAAAGTGGAAACTGTGGAAGTGGATACTGTGGCTCGGAATTATTTTAAATTATTATTTTTTTTGTGAAGATATTGAAAAAAAATACGTAAGTTTATTAATATGCAGGAGAAACAATCAAGTCCTGATTAGACATTTTTTTTTTTAAATCTTTGTTATAGTGGCTATTTCCTAACATACAGTGCCTCCAAATTGTGATTCAATTGTGGATTTTGGGTATGCTAAACCGAGCCGAGAGGAATAGCCAGGTAAAAGTTTAAAGTTTTTATTTCTACCAATTCAAAGCCAAGGAAGAATGGTTGAGTAGAAGTATTATATTTCCTTTAAATCGCAAAAATAAAGTGCACCAAAGTGAGGGTAAAATTTACAAAATTTTATAATTACACCAAACGAGCATCTAGCTCCTGTAAGAAGGATTTCTTTAAAAAAAAAATAATAACCTTTTTTTTCTTGGTGGCAGAAGAATAGAAAAATCTTCTGTGTTTGATAAAAAAAAAAATAAATCGAAACATATTTATTATAAAAAAAAGGGGATTAAAAAAAAAAAAATTAGTTAGAACGTACATAATTAATTTAGTGTTAAGTTAATTGTGAAAACGTTAAATAATTGTGTCCATCTTGTGAGTGTGATAGTATGTGTTTAACTTTTAAGTCCGAAAACAAAGCCAATTAAATTTCGTGTAGTTATATCTTTGAAAGTAACGATAAAATTACTGCTCAAATTAGGCGCGAATAGAGTCAGCAAAGAATACATATTTCGTCTGTTAATGTCAGGCAAACAATTTTAACTTCAGGGAGCTCCTTTAAGTGTATAGAGAATTAGGTCCGTAAATCCTTGTATAGGAAAGAAAAAAGAAGATAGTTTGAGCTGTAAAAAAATAAAAAAAACTAGCTATTGCTGAAAAAAAAGGGTCAGGAAGTAAAATATATAAGAATTTAAAGAGATAAAGCTACACATATAGTTAAAATAAAAACAGATCTAAATTTAAGTGTTAATGTAAGAAATAGGAAAAATAATATATTTAAAATAAACAATAGTTTTAAGATAAAAAGTTTTCCTTATTTTGCATGTATTAGTTTAAGTGTTGAACGAATAAAAAAAAATGTTCTTTTGTGTTTGAAAATACATAAATTTTAAAATAATGGAATAATTTCTATAGGGTGATGGCAATGATGGTCTGGTAAGAGGTGAAGTTTGGTCGGCGGGAATTGGGTCGTAAAACGTAGCTTGGAGAGGAAGTAATTTACGACATGGTGGGGTGGGCTATAAAGAGACAAACATCCGTCTCTAAACTTTGTCTATGGTATAGTGTGTGATGAGTTTAAATTTTATGTTTTTGTTCGTGTTAATTCTCTTTGTTTTTGTGTTATCTGTTTCAAACCTGACGGAAGGGTTGGAACCTCCTGGGACTGATAGCTAGTCGGTGATAACGTCAGGTCTAGCAAACCGTAACATAAATGGCGCCCAAACAAATGAAAAACCACAAGAAACGTTTTTAAAACGTATCTCGTGATGTGTGATGTGAGACATGTATTCCAACTAGGCATGTAGCAATAGACCACTAAATTAAACAATAGACCAAATAGATTTTTATAGTACATAAACATTTCTTTTTATAGCTTCTGATATTTACAAATAATTCAAAATTGTATAAAAGGAAATGGTTTTGTACATAAATTTCTTAGCAAATACTTACGGAAAAGATGTACAGTATCTTGACAGAATGTTGTCCTGTTTTTAAATGTACTGTGTCCGTTCCGTTGTTATTCGTTTAATAAAAGTGTTATTAAGTGATAATAATTCGTCGTTGTGAAAGTGATAAAGTCAAATATCCTCTTATGACAAATTCTGGTCTTAGAAGAGTAGTATTTGATTTATTACAAGTTGTCGTAATCTCATTCTAAGTAAACGTTGGAATGAAGTACGATAAACCACAGGCGATAAACAATAGGATTAGAATAGTATGAATTTATACCACGAGACAAAAGTTAAAAATTATTTACATATGTACCGCAACGACTGTCACGTCCGTCCATCATTGCCAAACCTAAAATAATTAAATACAAGTTTAATATATCATTTTTTTTATATACTTTATTAACAAATCTTATTTAATTTATATTTCATATTTTTTTTTAGTTCTGGTTTTGGAATATTATTATTGTTTTGTAGTGTTTGCTAATTTTACTTATTTTTATATTTAATTTAATTAACCTTTCTTATTTATAAAATTTTTATACTTTTTTATTTTTTAATTAATTTATGCAATTAATAAATTAAAAATCTATATATTTATTTTTGGTTTTAGTGTATACTTAATTAGTTACTTATTTATTAATTATTTACTTTTTGTTTGCATAATTTATTCATTTATTTAATTAATCTATACAATTAACAAAGTAAAAATCTATACATTTATTTTTGGTTTTGGTTGTATACTTAATTATTTGCTTATTTACTTTTTGTTTGCATGACTTATTTATTTATTTATTTATCTTCTTATTTAGTACTTATTCATTTAACTTATTGATTTAATCATTTATTGTTCTATTTTTTTTTTTTCAATATTTATTTACATTTTTCGTTATTATTTTCATTATATAAAATCCTGAGTTCTAAACTGTGTCTTTTGGTGCATAGTCAACGAGTTTTAGATACTGTAAAAAAAAAATAAAATAAATTAAAGGATTAGGCAATTATTTTTATAAATTCTAATTTTAAGATTATGAATGTTGAAACTCGATTACAGAAGGTGAATAGGAAAAGAAATTTGAATATCAGCTTTGACTTAAACAGGTCCATTCCACATACGCTTCCAAAGGTTAGGAAAACTATTACGCAAAATAGAATAATGTCACAGCCTACTGAACCAAATAGAAATCAATTTATAGACTTGTCAAACAGTATTAGGACAGGAAGTCAACCTGCAAATATGAACTCTAACAGGATAGGTGAAATCGCACAAGGAGGAGAGATAGCGCCTGAAGTCAGGGAGATGGTGGCCGACGAGGCTTTAGTGGTTCAAAAGTCGTTAGAAGATAAGGTCAAGCAGATGGTTCAGAATGAAATGTCTGATATTAGGAAGAGCATAGCGGATCTGACAGCATGCGTAGCGAATCTTTCAGCCATTACTGCACAAAATCAAAACGTTTTGGTGGCCACTCAAAATATACAAAATTCTTCTAGTAGCGCTAGTACATCTCAAACAAGTGGGCGGTTAAATACAGGAGTAGTATCCGATAATAGTTCTGATAGCAATTCCGCTTCAAATATAGGAAATTTGACAATACCTTGTCCTAGGACTTATGAGGCCAGCACAAATATGCATGTTAATGATCCGACACGAATACGAGTTGATAAACTAGGCGTAGTGTTTGATGGAAATACATCTCACTTAAGTATAGACGATTTTGTCTTTCGACTGGAACACTTACAAAGGCATTATCAAATTCCTTGGTGTGAAGTACTGCGAGACTTCCATTTGCTACTGGCAGGAACAGCAAGGGAGTGGTATTGGCTGTACCTCCGAACCCATGGGATCGTTGATTGGCCAGGGTTACGCCACGCTTTATTAAGCCAGTATCAAATCTCTCGCTCAAACTTTGAAGTAATGACCGATTTAGTTGAGAGAAAACAACAAACTGGTGAAACCATAGATGCATATTTTCATGCGATGTGCCAATTAAGGTCAAAATTAGTACAACCTATACCGGAGTATGATCTTATTAAAATAATTAAACGCAATATTAAGGAAAGCATTGGTAGGATCGTGTACCCAATATCTGTATCGTCAGTGGAACAGTTGAGAGTCGAGTGCAATGAGGCTGAAAGAAATTTTCCAAGACGTGAATTTCTAAATGCTCAACCCATGTTGCGTCCAACGAGGCATGTGAATGAAGTGTATCTGGAAGATGAAGAAGCATTTATTAAAGAGGTGACTTCTAATGCATATGAGCAAGTAGATGCTTTAAAAATAAATGCAAAATCTAAACAGCCAATTACTTGTTGGAACTGTAGGCAGCAAGGCCATGTATTTATGGAATGTTTAGTACAGGAGAGATCAATATTTTGCTATAGATGTGGAAAACCGAATGTGATAACACCACGATGTCCGAATTGTAATTCGGGAAACCAATCGAAGAGCGTGGGAACGAAGGGGGACCAACGCTCGTCAGAAGGGTTGACCCCTGCAAAGAACTAAATAGTATAAATAATAAGATTTCTGTTCATGTAGATAACATGCCACAGATTAGACATTATGTATCCAGAGAAGTGCGACGACAGAATTATGAAACGGTAAGGGCTCGTATTTTCGGGAATGATAAAACAATTTCTAATCGTATTCGAAAAGTTAGAGAAAAATTTAAAGCACGTCGCAAAGCGAGAAGGCTGGTTATTGATGCATTAAATAGGGTAAGCCAATATAGTTTAGACAATAGATGTTTCGCAGACGTAGTAGTAGAGGGTATAGAAATGAAAGGACTTTTAGACACAGGAGCATCTGTTAGCATTTTAGGAAAAGGTTGTAGGGAATTTATACAGGATGTAGATCTTAATATTCAACCCTTATTAACCAATGTGAAAACAGCCAGTGGTCAATATCATCGAATATTAGGAAAAGTAAATGTATCCATTAAGTACAAAGATCAGGAAAATAATTTGCTGCTGTATCTTTGTCCTGACTTGGAACAATCTCTTTATTTAGGAATAGATTTTTGGAAGTTATTTAAGTTGGCCCCTGATATCATAGGAGTAGAAGAGTTAGATATGGAGAAAATAAGGAAAGATTTTTTAACAGAGGATAATGCTTATAAATTGCGACCTCATGAGTTAAATAAGGAACAAAGAGAAATGTTAGATAAGGTCATAAAGGAATTCGATACATTCGAGGAAAAAGGTTTAGGTATTACTCATCTAGAAAAACACACTATTAAATTAATAGATGGTGCAGAGCCTATAAAAGACAGGTACTACCCAATTTCTCCTGCAGTTCAGGAAATCACTTATAAGGAAATCGACAACATGTTAGCTTTAAATGTTATTGAGTTAAGTGATAGTCCTTGGTCAAACCGCACGACCATTGTAAGAAAGCCTGGAAAGAATCGCTTTTGCCTAGATGCCCGAAAGTTAAACAAATTAACAGTGAAGGATGCTTATCCGCTCCAAAATATTGACGGAATTTTAAGTCGAATAGACGAAACTCATTTTATTAGTAGCGTCGATTTAAAGTATGCCTTCTGGCAAATTGAGTTAGATAGTGAAAGTAAAGCTTACACTGCATTTACTGTAGCTGGCAGACCATTGTATCAGTTCCGAGTAATGCCGTTCGGTTTATGCAATGCGGCACAAAGACTTTGTCGTCTAATGGACAAAGTCATACCGAACAATTTGCGAGATAATGTTTTCATCTACTTAGATGATTTGCTGGTAATATCTAGCACCTTTGAGGAACATCTAAAACTTTTGAGTGAGGTAGCAAAGTGTTTAAAAAACGCGAATTTAACTATAGGTTTAGGCAAGTCACAATTTTGCTTTCAAGAATTGAAATATTTAGACTTTATTATAGGAGGTGGTAACCTGAAAACTGATCCAGATAAAGTTATGGCCATTAGAAATATAAAAATACCAAAAACTGCTAGGGAGGTGAGGAGTTTTCTTGGCACAGCGGGGTGGTATAGACGCTTTATTAAAGATTTTGCAACTATATCAGCGCCTCTGACAGATACCCTTAAAAAGTCAAAAAAGTTTTGTTTAACACCTGAAGCTATAGAAGCTTTTGAAAAACTTAAAAAAGCCTTGACTTCAGCCCCAGTTTTGCGCCATGCTGATTTTACCAAGCGTTTCTACATCCAATGTGATGCCTCCGACTATGGAATCGGAGCAGTTCTGTACCAGTTAAATGATAAAAATGAAGAGCATCCGATTGCGTTTTATTCGCAAAAGTTAAATCCCTGTCAAAAAAATTATACGGTTACAGAAAAAGAATGCCTAGCAGCTGTAATGGCTGTACGAAAATTTAGGCCTTACATTGAGATGATGCCGTTTTCTATTATTACAGATCATGCTAGCCTAAAATGGCTGATGAATCTCAAAGACTTAAGTGGAAGACTAGCAAGGTGGTCTTTACAGTTACAAGCGTTCGACTTTGAAATCGAACACAGGAAAGGGTCTGAGAATGTGGTAGCTGACATGTTATCACGCGCTCCTCAATATATAGATGAAATACAGGTAGAAGATTTGTTAGATTTCGAAACAACTGAATTTGAATCGGATGAGTACTTAACGCTAATAAAACAGGTTGAAGAAAATAAAGACAAGCTACCGGATATCAAGGTGGTAGATGGAAAAGTATTCAAACGTACCAGCTATGAACAAGATACAGACCAGCAAATCCAATGGAAACTGTGGATTCCGCCAAGTTTGACTCACGCCATAATAGAGAAATTGCATTCGTCGAGTACTTGTGCTCATGGTGGGATGGCAAAAACCATTGAGAGAGTAAAACGTTTCTTTTATTGCCCCAAAATGACGATTCAAATTAGAGAATACGTTAAAAATTGTCAAATATGCAAAGAAACCAAACCTTCAAATAAAAATTTAGTGCCTGAAATTGGTCAGGAGGTAATTACAGAGAGACCGTTCCAAAAGCTATATATTGATTTCCTAGGGAAATACCCTAGATCGAAAAGTGGTAACAGCTATGTGTTTATCGTGATGGATCATTTCACTAAGTTTACCTTTTTAAAAGCCATGAGAGAGGCAACAACTGCTAACGTGATAAAATTCTTAACTCAAGAAATATTTTATAAATTTGGGGTTCCTGAAATAATCCATAGCGATAATGGTTCACAATTCGTTGCCAAAGGCTTTGTAAACTTGTTGGAAACATTTGGCATAAAACATATGAAAACAGCTGTACATTCTCCGCAGTCAAACGCCTCAGAGAGGGTAAATCAATCGGTTTTAGCAGCAATCAGAGCATATTTGAACGAGGATCACAGGGATTGGGATCTATATTTATCTGAAATTGAATGCGCTCTGAGAAATTCAGTACATTCTGCTACCGGTTTTACTCCCTTTTTTGCTTTATTTGGCTTTCACATGTTTTCGAATGGGGCTGATTATAGGCTGGCCCGAAAATTAATGTCACTGTCTGACCATGAAATTGAAAACCTAGCCAATCATGAGAAGCTAGAACTTTTAAGGGATAAAATTAGAAGAAATACGCATGAGGCATATGAAAAAAGTGCAGAGCGTTATAATAGGGGAGCCCGGAAAATAAAACTTGTACCAGGTCAAGAAGTTTTTCGTAGGAACATGATTCTTAGTGATTTTGGAAAAAACATAAATGCAAAGTTTTGCAAGAAATTTATAAAGTGTCGCATAGTTAGGCCCATAGGTAACAATATGTATGAGCTTGAAAACCTAAGAGGGAGGTCCATTGGTATATACCACGTAAAAGATATTAAAATTTAATATTTGCCATTAGAAAGACAACCTTTCAATGAGAAAAAATAATCGGTTATAGTGCAATATTAGGGTTAAGACAGGAGTTATGGCATGATGTTTGTTTGTTTTGTCCTAAATTTTCACTTCATGATGATAGTATGAACTTCAGTTAAAATACTGATAATATGTGCAATATTAGGTTAAGAAAACAAAGTCTGAATATCTGTCGTAATGTTTTATTTCTATTAACAGCTCAAAATGTAACTAATTTGTGTCTAATGACTATATTTTTTTCTCGGTGATAATTTTTTTTAATGTGCAATAAGCTTACCTGTGATATACATATAAGCCCAGCCTAATCATTCTTCTTTGTAGTAGACATTGTGTAAGTTCAGTGGAGGGAAAGATTAAAACACCCCTATCCTATTGGCCACACTGTAAACAAACAAGAAAGTGACAACAAAGTAAAATTCTTATCGACTGTAAGATGCAAACAAATACTTCCCGTAAACCATCCAAAATCTAGCAAGTTGATTGCCCGGCTAACATTTGATGAGACTCTTGTTCAGGGTGTGGGAGTTCCCCACGTTTGGCTTTGTAAATTAAATGCACAAAAGATTAAAACACCCCGCACACTGTTCTCTCTGCCTTTTTGCCAGCGACCACAGAGTTTTGTTGCGGGTGGTTTATTTTACAAAACCAACAACATTAAGAAAAAAAATTTTGCGTGAAATTTCCTTAGGATGAAGTGTCGGGAAGAGGCAAATCTACATATCTAAAAACCTCAAATCCCTCACTAATAAAATGAGCTAAAGGGAGGAGCTCTGGCCCGAGTCCCATGTTTTATATGTTCAGTTTTATATTTTGTTTGTTTTCATTTGGTTTAGTTTTTCTTTAGGGTTTTTTTTTATTGGTAGGGATATGTTGTTTTTGTAATTAGTTCTTTTCAGTTTTGTTGTTCTTGCGTTTGTTTTTTTTTTTTTGGTTAGTTTTTATGCGTTTGGTTTTGTACCATTATTTATTGCCAATTTTCATATACAGTGGCTCACAGTCAAAGTGAGCCAGCATACATTTTCGAAAGAAATTATTAATATATAGTATAAAGAAAATATGATTGGAAAAAATATTAAGGATTTTTATTAGTTAATTACTAAACTTTAAAAACGTAACATTTATTTCAGATAGGTACATAAGTAATATAAAAAAAAACAACAAAAACTTAAAAGATAAGGAAATGTACATCACACTAAAAGTGAGCCACCAAGGGTAAATGTCTTTAATATTTAATATTAATATTTTGTTGGACCACCTTTCGCTGAAATAACAGCCTGCAGACGCTTAGGAATCGATTCCAGTAAGTTTTGGGTGTATACGGCAGGAATTGCGCTCCACTCTGATTGAAGAGCCTCGATGAGGTCTTTTTGTGACGAAATGGCATGTTTTCGTATATTTTGGTCCAGAAGTGCCCATAAATTTTCAATAATATTTAAATCAGGAGATTGTGGTGGAACTTCAAGAACATGTGGACAATTATAAAGTAACCATTCTCTCGCAATATACGACTTATGTTTGGGATCGTTGTCTTGGTAAAAATAAAACTTGTCTTCGATCCCCAATTTCTCAACACTCGGCTTGACATTTTGCTTTAAAATGTCTAGATACACAAATTTATTCATGATTCCCGAAATGTGTTGCAAATTTCCGGTGCCACTTCCTGCCATGCACCCCCAAACCATAACGGAGCCACCTCCATGCTTCATACTTGGGAAAAGGTTTTTCTGTTGAAGCTCTGAGTTCTTCTGTCGCCATACCATCTGCTTTCCGTCGGAGCCAAATAAGTTAAATTTACTTTCGTCTGTAAATAGAACCTAACCAAGCATTTTTATTAGATATTTGCACTAATTTATAACCGCATACCCTTTGCCAAAAACTCATATCTTTTTTAATATACTGACGAGCAAACTCTAGGCGTTTTTTACGGTTTGTTTTGCTGATAAATGGCTTCTTTCTTGCTACTCTGCCATTATAACCGTGTTTTCTTAAAACTCTTCTTACTGTTTCAGGGTGAACTTGGATATCCAACTGAGTTTTGACCATTTCTGTCAGTTTTGGAGCGCTTAGCCGAGGATTTTTTTTAATTTCTCTTACTATAAAAGCTTCATTTCTTTCTGAAAATGCTTTTCTGGTACTTTTTTTCACTTTGTTTTCTATTCTACCTTCTCTCGTAAAACGGTGAATAATATGTTGCACAGTTCCACGGCTCTTATTCACAAAATTAGCAATATCTCTTTGAGATTTACCTTCCTTGTACAGCTCAATTACTCTTTCTCTAATTTCAACACTGGTTTGTCGTCCCATCTTCACTGTTTGATTTTTTGTACTCAAATGATGCATTAAAAATAAGATCGACGCAAAAAAATTTTATTAAAATAATATTTACCGTTATTTTACTAAGAACAAAATACAGTGGCTCATTTTGAGTGTGGCGTGAAGTTAACAACATATTTTGGTTTTTTCGTTGCTTTTATCTTTAATATCGAAAAATGGGGGGGAAATGCAATTAAATAGAGCTGCACTTATGGATTAACAAATTGAATAAGAAATAAATGGTGGGAAGATGGTATTTTAAAAATTATTTCAAAAAACATTAGTTAAAAAATGCTGGCTCACTTTGACTGTGAGCCACTGTATGTACATGTTTTGTTCTTTTGTTAGTTCGCATAATTTATTGATTTTTTTTGTTAGAATTTCCCTGAAAATATAGAAAATAAATATTAATAAATGAGTAATGGATTGTAAAGAAACGATACAACATTACCAAAACTTTATCCCAAGCATTTTTTCTGAAAAGAAATGAAATGAATTATTAACACAAAAGAATTTGTCTACTCACTTGCGCTGCTGATAGAAGAATGTGGCTGTTTGCATGTGTAAGTAAAATGTGATGGCTGACATTCGTTAAGTTTTTTTTGGTAATTGGCAACGCATGCATGTAGTATTTAGTTTTAAACATTATTTTTAAATAAAAGAAGAATAAAAAAGATACGTGCTAAAATTATGAAACTCTAATACCAGTTGAGCAGTCGATGTGAGAATTTTATGGATTTGTGGACAATGGATGAAGGATAAAGGAAAGAATTTATTTAATGTAGTCATTTTCTGTATTTATTTAACTAATCCGCCAAATTTAAAATCATTTTGTTAGTAAAAATTAAGTATTTGTAAAATATAGCTATTTGTTAGGGGAAAGTATATACGTATGCGCGGTAAGAAAGTAAATGACCTTGGCGGGAAAATTCGCAAATATTGAGGATAAAGAGAGCCTTGGCGGGCAAACTATTGAGTATTTTGGAGAGAAAAGCGACGGGAGAAAGTGAAAATAAGAAAACTCTTATAAACCAGTAAATAGGGTGTCATAGGCAGGAGACATAATTAAAGTATATAGATTCGCGATCGTATTTAAGGAGGTGAAAAGAGCTAATGGGGACATTGTGAAAGTTAAAGTTGTGAAGTGCACTTGAATCATATTATAAATCAATTATTAAAATTAAAGTTGTCCTTTTTACAAAAGTGGAAACTGTGGAAGTGGATACTGTGGCTCGGAATTATTTTAAATTATTATTTTTTTTGTGAAGATATTGAAAAAAAATACGTAAGTTTATTAATATGCAGGAGAAACAATCAAGTCCTGATTAGACATTTTTTTTTTTAAATCTTTGTTATAGTGGCTATTTCCTAACATACAGTGCCTCCAAATTGTGATTCAATTGTGGATTTTGGGTATGCTAAACCGAGCCGAGAGGAATAGCCAGGTAAAAGTTTAAAGTTTTTATTTCTACCAATTCAAAGCCAAGGAAGAATGGTTGAGTAGAAGTATTATATTTCCTTTAAATCGCAAAAATAAAGTGCACCAAAGTGAGGGTAAAATTTACAAAATTTTATAATTACACCAAACGAGCATCTAGCTCCTGTAAGAAGGATTTCTTTAAAAAAAAAATAACCTTTTTTTTCTTGGTGGCAGAAGAATAGAAAAATCTTCTGTGTTTGATAAAAAAAAAAATAAATCGAAACATATTTATTATAAAAAAAAGGGGATTATAAAAAAAATACAAAAAAAAAAAAAATTAGTTAGAACGTACATAATTAATTTAGTGTTAAGTTAATTGTGAAAACGTTAAATAATTGTGTCCATCTTGTGAGTGTGATAGTATGTGTTTAACTTTTAAGTCCGAAAACAAAGCCAATTAAATTTCGTGTAGTTATATCTTTGAAAGTAACGATAAAATTACTGCTCAAATTAGGCGCGAATAGAGTCAGCAAAGAATACATATTTCGTCTGTTAATGTCAGGCAAACAATTTTAACTTCAGGGAGCTCCTTTAAGTGTATAGAGAATTAGGTCCGTAAATCCTTGTATAGGAAAGAAAAAAGAAGATAGTTTGAGCTGTAAAAAAATAAAAAAAACTAGCTATTGCTGAAAAAAAAAGGGTCAGGAAGTAAAATATATAAGAATTTAAAGAGATAAAGCTACACATATAGTTAAAATAAAAACAGATCTAAATTTAAGTGTTAATGTAAGAAATAGGAAAAATAATATATTTAAAATAAACAATAGTTTTAAGATAAAAAGTTTTCCTTATTTTGCATGTATTAGTTTAAGTGTTGAACGAATAAAAAAAAATGTTCTTTTGTGTTTGAAAATACATAAATTTTAAAATAATGGAATAATTTCTATAGGGTGATGGCAATGATGGTCTGGTAAGAGGTGAAGTTTGGTCGGCGGGAATTGGGTCGTAAAACGTAGCTTGAAGAGGAAGTAATTTACGACATGGTGGGGTGGGCTATAAAGAGACAAACATCCGTCTCTAAACTTTGTCTATGGTATAGTGTGTGATGAGTTTAAATTTTCTGTTTTTGTTCGTGTTAATTCTCTTTGTTTTTGTGTTATCTGTTTCAAACCTGACGGAAGGGTTGGAACCTCCTGGGACTGATAGCTAGTCGGTGATAACGTCAGGTCTAGCAAACCGTAACAATGCAATAAGATCACAAAAAATATAAAAGAAGTCTATTACGGGTTGTGAATTTTTTTAACGCCATTCAAATGCAAATCATTAAATATCTAGCAATTACATAAAATGGAGTTCTCTAATTTTCAAAAGCAACGGCTCAATTATTTTAAAGAAATTCTTTTCTACTGCCATAAGAATTACGTTAACAAAATATTTTATTACTAATAAAAAGAGTGTAAATAAATTGACATTAACATCAACAAAATTGTTCATTTACTTGTCGCTGATATAGTTCAAATGATATTAATTATTACTTATTGTATTATTTATTATAATTATTATTTGTTTTGATATAATTTCTCTCTAATAAATTGATTTCTGTACTGTTGCAGAAGCTCCCAATAGTTGACATCACTAGTGGGTTGCTAATAAAAAAAATTACTAACAGGAGGTTATGTCATATGTACGTAACATGTGTACGTTTGAACACAAAAAATATAAACCATATGTAAAACACTGATTTTGACATACACGTGAAGTTCCATATGGGTTGCAATTTTGACAGTACATATGTATGACTTGTACACTCAATGTAAACACATCTTAAGCAAATGACACCGAATACATTTACAATTAGTTAATTTTGTTTTGGCTTTTAGATAAAACTTAAGTAAAAGTGATTATGTTTAAATGAAAGTAGTTATGCTGCATAAAATCATCAAAATCCGACCATAAGTGTCGAAGATATCTTTAAAAAAATGGCAAGTATGTATCTCTAATATCCTTACTCCCAGTCTACATTAGACATAAAATGATAAACATTAACACTAACATCATGTTAGTATTAATTGTAGGCAGCCCATGTTAATGTTATTTCCAAGTTTTAACATGGTTGTTAAAACATTTGTTATAAAAACTCTTTTATAACTTGGCAATGACGTTGTTGTTGTATTTTAGGTTGACAGTAGTATTTGCGAACAGCGCCATCTGTTGCTTAAAAGTACCACTACTATTAATTATGTTGCTCTGCCGGCGTGATGTTTATGTTTTGTTATATTTGATGACTAGTGAACACAAAGTGGTGATTCATGAAAATGGCTATAATCAGACTTTCCTAAGTCGCAATTTACATAGGACAGAAACAGGGCAGACATTTTTTGAATTCTCTTTTGCTCTTGCTTAAACAACAACACTAGTCATGAAATACACACTCTACCTCTTCAACCCCTTGCCTACAAATAGATAAAATATGCAAATTTGTTAGGGTAAAATTAGGAGAAAAACAATTTATTGTTTTAATTTATTGAAAGCTTTTTGAAAGACTAATTTGCAAATTTATATAAATGTATAAAAAGAAACATATCAAAGCCTACTTGATTTATAATTACAAAGTATTAATCAACATGAGTATTTAATTGCATTTTTCTACATCCGCCCTCAATTAAATAAATCCAATCTTACTTCTAAAATATTCAAAAGGTAACTTAGATAAGGGTTTTGTAAAGAAATCTGCAAGTTGTTCCTTCGTTGATTTATATATAATTTTTATAATATTTTCTTGAATTAAATCTCGAACAAAATTGTATTTTATGTCTATATGTTTCATTCTTTGATGATCTTTAGGGTCTTCAGCAATTTTTATGCATGACATATTGTCTTCAAAAATACTAACCGGAGATTTTATTATAATATTAAAATCTTGGAGTAATTTCTTAGTTGAAATAATTTCACATGATGCAACACAAAGTGCTATATATTCGGCTTCAGTAGAAGATAACGAAACTGTGGGTTGCTTTTTGGTAAGCCAGGAAATAGAGCAGCCAAACACTTTTATTAAATAGCCACTCACAGATTTTCTATCATCAACATCATTTCCCCAATCTGCATCCGAAAAACCAGATAAATAATCATTTGATTTTGCATCGTATAAAAGTTCCATGTAACTTGTTTTTTTTAAGATATCTTAGAACTCTTTTTAAATGATTCCAATGACAATCTGTAGCACAATTTTGAAAGCGACTTAAATAATTTACACTAACACTAAGATCAGGTCTTGAGGTAAGCATTAAATACATTAAACATCCAATTAACTCCTTGTATGGTTCAGTTGTAAGACTATCTTTAGAATTTTTAGACAAAGATAATTTTGGTTCCATTGGTGTATCAACACCATTACAGTTTTCCATTCCAAAACGTTTAAGTAAATTTAGTATGAAATGTCGTTGATTTATCTTGATTTCGGATTTTTCAAAATTTCGAATTATTTTAACCCCTAGATACATATCAATATTTCCTAAATCTTTCATTTCAAATTCTTTTTTTAATAATGTTTTTACTATTTCAATTTCGTTAATATTATTTCCAGCAAGTAAAAGATCATCTACATATATTAATATGAACAATACATTATTACCTGTTTTTCGAGTGTACAAGCAATAATCGTTTTTAGATCGTTCAAACTTTAGCTTTAAAATATAATTATTAAATCGGTCATTCCACATGCGAGGAGCTTGTTTTAATCCATATATAGAACGATTAAGTTTACATACCAAATTCGAATCGCATTTAAAACCTTTAGGTGGATTCATATATATTTCTTCTCGAAGATATCCATTAAGAAAAGCTGTCTTAACATCCATTTGTTGTATATAATAATTCATCTTATTGGCAACAGCAAGTAATATTCGAAATGTAGAAATACGAGCAACAGGGGAGTATGTTTCTTGATAATCAAAACCTTGTTTTTGTGTAAACCCCTTTGCTACAACCCGTGCTTTGTATTCACTAGGATTACCATTACTGTCCATTTTTCGCCTAAACACCCATTTGCTATCTACAACACTTTTACCTTCAGGACGAGTGACCAAATTCCAGGTCTCATTCTTCTTTAATGAGTCCAGCTCCTTTTCTATTGCTTTATACCATTCACTTGAATCATGACAATTCTTTATATCTTCATATTTTACAGGAGTATTAGAGACAAACTGTTCAGCATTTAGTGCTAAAGTCATATAATTATATCGTTTTGGTTGTTTTATTATTCTTGAACTTCTTCGTAAAGTTGATTCTTGTTGCCCAGTTTCAGAATCTTCTATGTTTATTTCATTCACATTCTTATCCAGACTTCCTTCAGCACTTTCCACTTGATCTTCTGAGCCTACTGCTTCTTCAAATTGTTCATCATCATCGCTCTTTTCATTATCCTCAAAGTGAGTGCTCTCACTTGTATTATTAATTTCTTTTGGCAAATTATCACATTCTACAGGTCTTAAATAATTTTTATTTACTTTCTCAGAATTTGCAAAACTGTTTTCATTAAAGATGACATCTCTTGAGAAGACAATTCTTCGTTTATTAAAATCCCACAATCTGTAACCATTTCCGCTATAACCAACCATTATAAGTTTATCAGATTTAATATCAAGTTTCTTCCGTTTTATTTTTGGAATATGAGAATAAGCAATGCAGCCAAAAATTCTTAAATGTGACAGATTCGGCTTAACACCAAACCAAATTTCAGCCGGTGTTTTATTAATAGAGATAGCATTAGTTGGACTTCTATTTGTCAAATAATTAGCACAATAGACTGCTTCAGTCCATAAAGATTTTTCTAACCCACACTTATAAATTAAAGATCTTGCTTTCTCGATTAATGTACGATTCATTCGCTCAGAAGTTCCATTTTGCTCAGGAGTATACACGTTTGTATATTGAATAGTTATTCCTGAAACTTTACAAAATTCCTTAAATGCAGTCGACGAGTACTCACCACCATTATCACATCTTAATGAAGCGATTTTAGTATTATGTGCATTTTCAGCCATAGATTTAAACATCTTGAAACAATCAAAAACCTCTGACTTCTTTGAGATCATATAAACTGAAGTAAAATGAGAAAAATCATCTATAAAGGTCACTATATACCGTTTACCATCCCAAGATGTAACATTTATTGGACCGCACACATCGCTATGGATTAGTTGCAAAATTCTCGATGTTTTTGTTTTCGAGGTTATTTTAAAAGGCTTTCGCGATTGCTTACCGAAGACACAAGATTCACAGAAGGACTTTTCTCCAACAATATCATCCATACCATCAGCAATTGTGTTTAGCTTTTTCATGTCAGGAAAATTCAGATGACCTAATCGTTGATGCCATAAGTCCACCAAGTCTTGCTTATTTACAAAATTACTAGACGCTCCTTTGTAAAACTTTACACAAAATTCATATAATTTAAATTTTCTTTCAGCTCTTAACACTAGTGATTCGCCCTTGTAGACATTAACACAGTTATTTTGAAACACTATCTTCAACCCTGCTTCTTCAATCCGTCGAACGGAGAATAAATTGCATTTTAAATCCTTGCAAAATAGTACATTCTTAATTTCTATCCGTAGCATATTCCCTTTTATATTTATGAAACCTCTTACTGTTCCGATTTTATTAGCTTGAATAGAAACACCATCTTTGGCGACACCAATAATTACTGGAATTTTCAGTACATGCAAATCATCAAAGCATTCTTCATTATTTGCCATGTGTTCGCTGGCACCGGAATCTACAATAAATTTCATGCAGCTAGATGTTTCAACGCCGAAACAGTCCTCATCTGCAGTGAAACTTACTTCTGTGTTTGAGTAATTCACATTCTTACCGGATTGTTCTCTTTTCCACTTAAAACAGTTTTTCTTTTTGTGGCCCGCTTTTCCACAATAATGACACTTAAACTTGAATGTAGCTTTCATTGCTATATTTTCAACTTGAATTTCATTATTTAACACTTCACGTTTACGTTCTTCCTCCAGCAATCGATTTTTAACAAAATCCAGTTCTAAATTATTTGCATTTAATGTTTCAATCGCAGTCACAACATTATTATAATTTTCCGGAAGTGTAATGAGCAAGTGACAAATTATGTCAAGCTTTTCCATTTTGGCACCAGATGATATTAACTGCCTTACTAGTCCGTCAAATTTTAAGAAGAAGTCATTTAAACTTTCTGTTTCTTGGCATTTCATGGTTATCAGCTTCTTCCTTAAAAATAATTGATTGGAAATGCTTTTCTTCGCAAACACATTTGTTAGCGCAAGCAACACTGCATAAGAAGTCTTGCAATCCTTAACATATTCCAAATGTGAATCTGCAATTCTTCTGATGATTATAGACTTTGCCTTTTTGTCGTTTTTCCTCAGCTCGTCCTTTTTGATAGCATTGGCTTCTTGAGCTACCAATTCCTCGACATCTTCTTGAATTAAGTTTAATAATCCATGTTCATCTAGAACTGCTTCCAGCCTGAATCTCCAATTATCAAAATTCCGACCCTCAAACAAATTAATTGAAAACATTTCTTCAGCCATGCCTGGGCCCATAACCAGATAAAATATGTAAATTTGTTAGGGTAAAATTAGGAGAAAAACAATTTATTGTTTTAATTTATTGAAAGCTTTTTGAAAGACTAATTTGCAAATTTATATAAATGTATAAAAAGAAACATATCAAAGCCTACTTGATTTATAATTACAAAGTATTAATCAACATGAGTATTTAATTGCATTTTTCTACACAAATCTCGTCTGTCTGCCCATTTTTCTGTCTAATGTAAATTGCGACTAAGCTTGAAAAGAAAGAGACAAATATAGTAACAAATTTATACGAACATCGGAAAAATAAACAAAACAAAAACTAAAAATTTTGAAAAATTTTCTTTAAAGCGTGTTCGTTGTTTAAAACTTTGTACTTTAAAAGCAAATTTGTCCATTAATATATTAATTAAACAACAAAGTATAATTAAAACAAAAAATCAAAACTCTTTGGTGTTGTGAAATAAGCTTGAGAAATATATTTAATGATAGTTACGCACATTTACACTAATAAAAAAATAATTAAGAAAATAGCACAAAAGAAAACCAATGTTTACGAAATAACACAAAAGAAAACTAATCAACGTATGAAAGAGACGGGTTGAATTAGTATTTTTTGCCGTCCTGTTTATACGCCGTTTCACCTCTTGGGTTCTCTTTGCTAGTGAAATACGGCCTCTTACATGTTTCCTATACTTTTATTGTATTGAAGACCTAAGATCACTAATGAATCGAAATTTCGTTGAAATATCACATTGGCCCCAAAACTTTACAAAAAAATTTAATTTTAACATAAAATTTCTATCTCAGCAAAAACACTGAAATTTGAATAATATACCATTCAGGCTGCCACGAAATTAAGTAATTTCATGGGTTGTTTGACATTAAATTTGATTTCGCCAACAGCTGCCTATATTCATAGCTCCCAGATTTGCCGATTTATCGTAATTTTGATGATTTTGGGTCTTAAAAATGACATAATGACGATGGGTCGATTTATACCCTAATTTGACGATTTTAAATCATTCAAGTTTGCATCCAGGGCTGCCAAAAGTGCCGATTTTTACACTAAAAAAACTACAAAATGCCGATTGCCGAATTTGGTAAAAAAAAATGCAGATTTTATCAATTCAATTGATTTGGGAATTTATGCTAAAAATTTAATATAAAAATCTGAAATTCACAATTTTAATAATAACTGCGTAAATTTTCATATAGAAATGATCACGGAAACGGTCTGGTTTGAAACTCACTTTAAATTACTAAGGCCACTATTATAACTTGCCAATAAATAAAGTTAGGATTTTGTCGGAGCGATAAGTAGTTTTTCGTTATTATAAGTAAGCTAAAAATAACCTTTAGCTATCACATACTTTAAAGGAAAGTTATACTAACGATCTTTTTTATAACGAAAAAATACAATAGTTATTGCTCCAACTCTTGGCAAGTTATAATAATCCTTAATCCTTAAAGATTTTTCCGAATTTTTTAGATGAAAACGACAAACAAGCGTTGAATTCGGAGTACCGAGAATTGCATTTTCTTGAATTTAAAGAAATATTTACAAAGAATGAAACTAATTTATGTAACTTTTGGCAACGAATTGCTAAAATAAAGCGAGAATCCACAAAAGCTCTTCCAATTTAAACAGAATTTGTGAAACAAATAAAGATTCTACCACATTCGTGCGCAAATGTAGGATTAATATCCAAAATTTCGATGTTCCTTAGAAAATGAAACTTTGGATGAAATATTTTCTAAAGATTTTTTAAAACTTTATAGAGATTATTTATTTAAAACTTTATATTAAATACGATTTAGCAAAAATGTAAAATTCTGAAATGTATTTCTTACTATATAGGAATATAAATGTGGCGCAAGCTGACGACAGAGACCTTATCTTACCAGGGTAAAATTTTCAGTATGGGACAAAACAACATTTTATGTTTCTGTGGCTCCAATCGATTGGAGATTTTAGAAATAGATTTTATTTCATATTTAACATATTTTATTAGGCAGTCTTAACAACTAATTTGTTGTCCAACTTTAACCTCAACTATATTAAAACTATACTTTTGAACTGAAAAATTCAAAACAACATAACTTAGTTAATTTCTCAGTTTTGTGCCTGATTTTCTGCATTCTGTCCAGAATTTTGTTGTTTATCAAAAAACATCGATAACTCAATTTTGACCCCTAGCAAGATAAAGTCCCTTTCGTCAGCTGGCGTCATATATTTAGCTTGTAAAATTAACTTGAATTATTTTATCATCTACCTTTTTAAAAAATATTGTGTTCATTTTTATATGTATGTTTATAAAATCCATAAAACTATTACAATGTGTTATTTCTTTTGTTTTTTATTAATAAAAATCAAATAAAGCCTCAACAAATACTTAATTTTATTTATGCCGATTTTATTGCCGATTATCAAAACTGATGTGCCTATTTTTTTCACAAAAAGTCCAGACTTTTCATGAAAATCTTCTGGCAGCCTTGTTTACATCATTTATTTGTACTGTTAAATAGTACTGGCAAAGTATTGAATTGTGGGTACCGAGTATTTACACTTTTTTTGGATACTTAATACTTAAAAGTAAGTACTCGATATATTTAGAGTTGAATTTTTTGAGGAAAGTTGAATAACATATTTAACGGCTAAAATACAACTCTGTCAAAAAATGCAACACTAAATAAATACACCTGTGTGTAAGCCACAAAATTAAACCAACTGATAAAAAACAGCGACAAACATTAAAAAAGTTGTGCAAATATTAGAAAAACTTAACTTAATTAAAAAATTAAAACTTAAATGTCACAAAAAAGAAGCGATGTTTGACGTCATTATATTAAAGTCACCGAGCAGTATGCTAAATGCAAAATTTGTAATAAAGTCACATCCATGGCACAATAAACAAGGTAGACTCGCGGCGAAAAAAGAGTACAACTCTGTAATAAAAATACGTACATTTTGTTATTGTATAAATCATTTTTGGCTGTCAAAATAAAAAATGTTAGTACATTTTGACCATGGCACAATAAACAAGGTAGACTCGCGGCGAAAAAAGAGTACAACTCTGTAATAAAAATACGTACATTTTGTTGTTGTATAAATCATTTTTGGCTGTCAAAATAAAAAATGTTAGTACATTTTGACACTGTAAGATGGTGACAACAAATAGTCAGCTGAGCTCTTGAGTTTACCTGTTATGAATTCGCCTTGGTCACATCTTAAAAAGGTAAGCCGTGTCTTTTAATTCGGAAGCATATGTGTGTGCATTTCTTTGAAATTTTGTGTTGTTTTTAGGTGGAGGATCCTTAAAACTTCAAAAGCATTTACTTTCGCAGCACCCAACAATTCTTCAGATAAATCTAAAAAATTAAAGCCAGCAATGAATTAACAGAAATACAAAAACAAATTAGGAAAAGTGACTTAAAAATGATCAATTCCACGCCGACTAGGTGGAACTAAACTTGAAAAATGCTAGAAAGAATCGTTGAGAACCATTAGAAACTACAGTGGTCATTTTACATAATAATATAAAATAAATATATTTTATATTTATATATAAATATAATATAAATTTTATAAACTTTTAATGAAATCACCGCTGAAATGAGCGGCGAAACATACACAATGATTTCAAAATGCTAGATAGAAAGAATCGTTGAGAACCATTAGAAACTACAGTGGCCATTTTACATAATAATATAAAATAAATATACATATTTTATATTTATATATAAATTTAGAAAATGTGACTGCAAAAAACGAAATTATTTTAGATGTTTTATTAGACGAGAATATAAAAGAATCATCAATCTTTGAATAGTTTGACAAAAACACAACCCTAAGTCATAATGCAACATCTAAATCATTTACTGAAATTGACCAATATATGAACAAAGCTATACTGGAAAGAAAAAAGTGACCTCTAGAGTAGTGGAAAGCTAGAAAGAACAAATATCCTACCTTGGCTAAAATTGCAAAAGAATATTTGTGCATTGGTGCAACTTCAGTACCAAGTGAAAGAGTATTTTTTAAAGCTGGTCAGATACTGACCTAAGAAGTGAAAATGTTGAAAAACTACTCTTTTTATGTACGTATTTGATATGTGCTGATGTACAATAAACTTAATAAATTAACGTTGAATTAAAAGTTAAATTTATGTTTTATTTTAAATTTTATCTGTTTGATAACAGTGATATATTCAAAAGCAATCGCTATACAAGATATGTATGTATCTTGATTTAACTTTTTTTTAATTTTAATAAAAAATATACATATGTATGTACATCATATTGTATATTCAAAAATATCCGTTAAAATGATCAAGTTGTATTGAGTACCCAAATGAAAAGTATTGAGTATTATCGATTAATTAAAAGTAGTAGAATTTGCCAGCACTACTGTTAAAGCAACCTTGACAGCCACATTTTATTATTAAGTCGCAATTTACATTAGACAGAAAAATGGGCAGACAGACGAGATTTATAGGCAAGGGGTTGAAGAGGTAGAGTGTGTATTTCATGACTAGTGTTGTTGTTTAAGCAAGAGCAAAAGAGAATTCAAAAAATGTCTGCCCTGTTTCTGTCCTATGTAAATTGCGACTAACAATAACTTGTTAATAATTCTTTGGCGTGTGTTGTTACGCTTGACTAAAACTTCCATAATCGATAGAAACTTTGACACAATTATTTATTAAATATTAGCTATCCCCGGTGCGCTTCGCTACACCAATCTACAAAAAGCTCAATCAACACTTGGAAGAAAAGTATGGCCAATCTCTAACTCGAAAACGTACGCTATGCTCACATCAAAAATGTTTTAGTTTACTACATATATGCAAGGTACGACGCCTACTGTTCCCAACAAATCTGTTTTTTGCTTGACTATACATATTAATACGATAATAATTTTTAACTTTTTATGGAAGGTACCACTATCCTAATCCTGTCTGTATTTTGCTAGACTATGTACATTACTATGAGGGTTACTTGTGCAAAGTTTCAAGACTCTAGCTATTGTAGTTCTCTAGGTGCACGATAATAATTTTTTACTTAGTATGGAAGGTACCCCGTCCATTGTGCCAATCCAATCAGCATTTTGCTACACTATGCACGTTACCCTGAGGGTTACTTGTACAAAGTTTCAAGGCTCCATCTATTGTAGCTCTCCAGCTACACGATAATAATTTTTCTCTTTGTTTATATATTGCTAGACTATGTGCATTAGCATAGGGGCTACTCGTGCTAAGCCTCAAGGCTCTATCGCAGTTTTCTAGGTATACGATAATAATTTCTCACTCACACCCTCCATTCCAGTTCAGTCTGTGTTTCTCTAAACAATGTATCTTCGTATTGGGGTTACTGATGTAAAATTCTCAGATGCTACATATTGCAGTTCTATAGATACAGGATAACAACTTTTTATTTTGTATAGGGGGTACCGTGATCACTGTCCCAATCCAGCTTATGTTTTTCTAGAGTATTTGCATGGGTATGAGAGTTACTTTTACCTACTTTCAAGACTATTCCTATTATAGTACTCTATGTAAACGATAATAGTTTTTTGTTTTGCATAGGAGGTACCACGCCAACTGTCCCAATTCATTCTGTATTTTATTAGATTATACGCATTTGCACAGGGGTTACTCATGCATAGTTTTAAGGCGCTATCTATTGTAGTTCGCCAGGAACATGAAGATAATTTTTCACTTTGTATGGGAGGTAACACGCCTACTATTCCAGTCCGTGTTTGGCTGAACTATGTACGTTAATATGATGGTTACTTCTTGTACGAAATTTTAAGGCGCTACCTATGGCAGTTCACTAGATACAGGATAATAATCGTTTACTTTATATGGGAGGTACCACGCCCACTGTCCCAATTAATTTTGTATTTATGTAAAATATGCACATTAGCATAGGGTTTACTCGCCCAAAGAGTAAGGCTCTGTCTATTGTAGTTCGCCAGGAACACGATAATTTTTCACTTTGTATGGGAGGTACCACGCCCACTATTCCAATTCAGTCTGTGCTTAGCTTGACTATGTACGTTTATATTGGGGTTACCGGTGCGAAATTGCAATGTGCTAGCTATTGTAGTTCTCTAGATACGCGATAATAATTTTTAGCTTTGTATGGGAGGTACCACGCCCACTATTCCAATCCAGTCTATCTTTCTCTAAACTATGTACGTTGATATAGAGGTTCCTGTTGCAAAATTTCATGGCGCTACCTATTACTCTTAGCAAGATAAGAGATGTTAAATATTTTCTTTCTATGGGAGGTACCACGCCCACTGTTCCAATTCAGTCTAGGTTTCGCTAAACTATTAACATAAATATAGAGGTTACGGGCGCGAAAATTCAAGATGCTGCCTATTACTGTTCCCAAGATATACGATGATAAATATTTACTTTGTATGGGAGGTGCCACGCCAACGTCGAATATCAAAAAATAAGTACCCTATTTTACCATACGTATATCCAGTAACAAACTGTGAAAATTTCAGAAAGATCGGTTCATTGGTGTAGGCAGCTATAGGTTTCCGACAAACATACAAACAAACACATTTTGTGCTTTATATATGTATATAGATGTAGTTCGAAGAGGCGCAACCTATTTGTCATTATTTTAAGTCTATTAGAAATAATACGCGTTGGTTATCCCTAGAAGATATAAGAATTTTAGACATGTAGGAACCATTAAAGGAACCATTTCTAATTTGCTCCAAACATTGATAAAATTTACACCTATAAGTTAATTTCAAGAAATTGAAATTCAAAAAATAAAAAGGTTTTCTAAAATATGTACATACATATCGTCACCTAAAATGCAAAAGGCCGTAACTACACTTTTTAGTTTTTTACAGAAGAAGGAATAAACGTTATAAATTAAAGACTACTTAAAACTTAATATCCACATTTTAGATTCAAACTTAGAAAACAAACATAACACACATTGAAAGATAATCAAAGCCAACTTTGTTTTGATTTTTTTTTTTTGGAAAAGTGCAGGTACGACTTTTTGGTTTAGTTGACGTTGCAGTTACGGCCTTTTGTTTTTCACCAATATTTTTGGTGAATTATGTATACGTCCAATTATTTTTGGACGTATACATGTAAAATTTGCTGTGTAGATGTGTTTCGGTTAAGTTCGTCATAATCAATCAAAAAGTAAATTTTGAATTTTTGAGTAGTTACGGCCTTTTGCATTTTAGGTGACGATATGTATATTATTACAACATAAAAAATGTTTCAAAGCGAGGGTAGAGAAAAATTTATAAGTATAATGAAATGCTAAAATTGTAATGAACAAATTTTTAAAAACTAGTTTGCTTAAAACTAAAGACTTTTATTTAACAACTTTTAAAAGCCGCGAAACAAATTAAACACAAATTTTGTTGTCCAAAATTTTTAATATATGTTAATTTTTTAACTTAATACTAAAGTGTTTCAACAATTTTTAGGAAAAAGAATAAAATTATTCAAATGTAAGTAAATATAGGCATAGCTGCCAGGTTTTTAAAAGTGGTTTTACACGACGTGTATTTGTCATATGACTTGTCACTTTTCCATGTGTAAATTCTAAAGGTGTGTTTACATTGAGTGTACAAGTCATATGTACTGTCAAAATTGCTATCCATATGCAATTTCATGCGTATGTCAAAATCAGTGTTTTACACATGGTTTATAATTTTTGTGTTTAAACGTACACATGTTACGTACATATAACATAACCTCCAATATTAAAAACAAAAATCAAATATTAAAAACAGCTGGTCTTCAAAGTGTGGTTTAGATGAATTATTTTTTTAAATTATTAGTCTATATAATAAAACTAATAATATTAGCTTTATTGGGACTTGCTGTAATAAGTTATTTGCCAATTTTTCATATTTTTGCCGCCATTTCATTTTATTAGAAACCCGCTAGTGATGTCAACTATGCAAAGAACTACCATTTTGTGTTATCATTTGGGAGCTTCTACAACAGTACAGAATTCAATTTGTAAGAGAGAAATTATATAAAAACAAAAAATAATTATAATAAATAATACAATAAGTATTAATTAATATCATTTGAACTATATCAGCAACAATTAAATGAATAATTTTGTTGATGTTAATGTCAATTTATTTTCGCTCCTTTTTATTAGGAATAAAATATTTTTTATCCTAATTCTTATGAGAATAGAAAAGAATTAAATTTCTTTAAAAAGCCGTTGCTTTTGAAAATGAAAGAAAGAACTCCATTTAATTATTTAATTTAATTATTTGCATTTGAATGGCGTTAAAAAAAATCACAAGCCGTAATAGACTTATTATTTTGTGGTCTTATTGTATATAAGTTTGGTATGCGTCAATGTAGTTGTCTCATTTTCAAAGACAATGTTTGATGAAAACGTTGATTTTCTTTTACTGGAATGTAATTATAATACCAAAAAATTAAATATTTTATTTACTTACATATACATACATATTTAATTTCAATATCATTTCATTCTTTTTTGGTACAGCAAAACAAAAAATCAAAAAAAAAACTAAAATTAAATAATTAAATTTTAAAGTAAAAAGTGGAAAAAGAAAGAAAGAAATTACAATACTTATATTTCCTAGGTTACATAGCGTAGATTTTTCACCATAGTTGCAGTATGATTGCTAAATTCTGCTAATGCTTCCTAATATATTGCAATATAAAAATAGAACTATTCAACATGGATTAAAAACATAAAATTTTGTTAATTTGTAATAAGATTTAGGTTTTATTCATTTTATTTTTTTCCAAAATGAAATTCTCTCATTTTCAAAAGCAACGGCTCAATTAAGTGATTTGCAGCAGTTTCGATACCCACAATACCTCAATAGCATTTTTTTTGTCCTACAGTCCAAAGTTGTTAATAAGGTAATATTACAGTTTACACAGTTACCGTCTTAAAAAAGATTTGAAAAATAATGCACTATAGTAAAGTAAAATTTTAATTTAACTCAGTCTTTCGTAGTACCGGTAATATAGATAAGCACACCTTGCCTTTCATCACTATACATTTATGAAATTGTGTTCTCAACATCTATTAAAATTGAGTCATTCGTATAAAAATGTCCCTTATGAGGGTATAAGGCCCTAGTTTTGAAAACAGACATATCCCAATGGACCCACAAAAAATAAAGATCTGTCTATTTTTTAAATATCATTAAATTCGCAAACAGATACATATATAATATATGTATCTATATTATATTACATAACTTTATTATTAATATCACCTATGAGGTATCGAAATAAATCTTCAAACATTAAGTAACTAACAAAAGTTAGAATAAAGATATTGGTTAATTTTAAACTCCTTAAATACACGATAAAAATGTATGAGCGGAATTTTTGAAAATAAAAGTGAACATCACTGAAAACAGCTGTTGTCATATAGTTTTACACATCAAATAGAGCGTGCTTTAAATAAAAAACTAACACATGTTATTGCACATAGGTAAATAACATATGTTTCATGAGGTTTACACTATATGTATAGTTTTACATATGGAAAATTTGACATTCCATATGACTTGTACACTCAATCTAAACACACCTTAAACACGACGTGTGAACCCTTTCAAACATAACATGTGTATTTTCCATGTGTACAATACATATGACATTTTTCATTTAGAACGTGTTCTATTTTGATGTGACAAAGCATCTGACATCCTGTA
This sequence comes from Phasia obesa, assembly GCA_949628195.1. Classification (NCBI taxonomy): domain Eukaryota; kingdom Metazoa; phylum Arthropoda; class Insecta; order Diptera; family Tachinidae; genus Phasia; species Phasia obesa. The sequence continues at coordinate 61,587,726 of OX451218.1, read as the reverse complement.
ATGCCAACTTGATATTTTGTTATTTTATGCTTTTTGTGGTACCAAAAGCGTGGTACCAAAAGCGCTAAAAATGTGGTAAAAGCACAAGGTTTGCATCTTTGCATCAGCTGTGGTTGGAAATAAAAAACTGTGTGGCGGCCAAATTATACATTGTAGGTTATGTCACATGTAATTACACATGTACGTTTGAAAGCAAAAATTAAAACCGTATGTAAAATGGCTATTTTGACAAACACCCCTACAAGAAATGGATGATTGAAACTAACACATGAACAATGAAAACTCATACATACACAAAAATAAAAAAATGAATGTGAGTAGCAGAGTTGAATTTTTTGTAAAATACAACTCTGCCACTGTAAATTGATTTGTAAATTGTAAAATATATCCGTGTGTTTTTAAAATATTAAAATAAATATGAAATATAAAAAGAAAATAAATGTAAAAAGTAGTTTGGTGCATAAAAAAGTTATTAAAAATATAGAATGTGTTAACATGGAGTCGCCAGCATTCTTTCCTTGAAGACCCTTGTTGCTGCGAAAGAGATAGAGCTGAAATTAAGGACAGCAAATTTCACTCAAGCAATAGTAACTAATTCAAATTTTTACTTTCTTATTTTATTCTTCACAGACTACATACATATTTGCATAAGCTAAAATCAACGTCGGAGAATACTGCTGACATCCAATCTGTTCGGAAGACCTGCTGGAGAAGTACAATGAGGAAGGTAGATGAGAAAAATATGCTTCCGGGAAGCTTATGTGAGTTGATAATCATCCTCGAGGTATATACATACTTTGGTCCACTTAAAATATTTTATAACTTATTTCAGATGCTTTACAGTAGCAGGGAGCGATTGAATTTCAAAAAAGCCTACGAATGGCAGTAGAACGCCATTCTGTTTCTGCACTATTTTGCTTAGTCAGCTGTGAGGGGTTTATTTATCTAGCTTGAGTAGTCATCGTTGATTAATTTTTACAGCATAGTTGATTAGTAAACAGCAGTAGAGTGAGCAGTACAGAGATATGCTCGTTAGTCCAAAGAGTTAATAAGTTCGAGAGAGATGCAAAATCACACGTACACAAATGTTTCCCTCATTGAGAGAAAAATGTCTCATCAGAGACACTAAAATGATTGATCAATTGATGGTCACTGTTCTTGTAGGGACATGAAATTACATATGGGTTATCAAACTGACAAGTCATATGACAAATACTCGCCATGTAAAACCATTTTAACTGACTTCAAAAAAGAAGAAGGTTATCAATTCGTCTGAATGTTGTTTTTTTTATATATGTAACCGCAGAACTCAGCCATTTCTGCACCGATTTTAAAATTTTTTTCTTTATTTGAAAGGTTATGCTTTCAGGTTGGTCCCATTTTAAAAACAGTTCTTATATTAAAAATTAAAGGGTATCTCCATACAACATATGTACATGTTTTTTACGTGTATTAAGAACCGTAAATGGCACCAAACTAAAATTTTAAAAAATTGCGTGTCGCTATAGTTCCAACACCAGAAATTAATAAAAAAAAAAATTAAAAAAAAGTAGGTATTGGTCAATTTAAAACAATTTTGACATCTTATTTCTCCATTAGAGGCCATTATTAAAGAGGGCTGTTCCAGCAGCAAGCAGTCTCCAGCAGTAAGATTCTTTTTAGCCTGTACATATCTGTTAAATTTTATATTTATTTAAACCAGTTTTGTTTGTTTTTTGTTAAAATCTTTATTTTTACCTGCCCAATTTTTCATTACTCGCTATTTTGCAATTTTTCTTAAAAATGTCTTCCATTTTTTTTCTTGTCTAAGTAAATCTTAAATATATTTTTGCCCCGTTATTAATGCATAGCAAGTGGGTTGAGTATTCGAAATGTGCATAATGATTTACTTTCAAATTTTCATCTCTTGTGCACATTTTTTCAGATTTGCGGACATTTAGACAAAAATAATATATTTTTTAATATGTACTTAGGCAGAAACTTGTGCATAATTATTTATAAAGGGTTATTCCATAAGGACGGGTGGATAATTATAACAGCTAGGTTTGCTAGGCTTATCTATAAATATAATAAAACCATAACAGTCAGTACCGTGTCTGTAAAAAACTGAATCTGGAAAATTTTGTTATTATTGCAGATAGTAATCGATATGGACTACAAAGCACGATTTTTTGGAATTTTTTGTTCATCACATAAAAACTACTGGGAAAGTTTTAATAAAATGTTGTGAAGAGGAGGTACTTAAGTATTTTGGTGTAAATATAAGATACTTTATTTCCTTTAAAATATTTCAATTTCAAGAGAAAATAAAGATGAAAATATGAAATTACCAATTTAAAGCCGTAATGACACTCACTTATTTTCGTCTTTTCTTAATCTAAGATTGAAAGAGTGAAATAGCTAATGTTAGAAGGAAATAAATATACAAAATGTAAACAAAAATTTTTTTGTTCATAATTATTGACAGTTAGAAACGTTAGAAAAATAAATGTGCATTTTTAAATTAAATACATAGGAAAAATTTATTGAAAGTTATAAAAAATGGCAAAAGCGTGGTCGGAAAGGGCAGTTTTTTATTTAATTGATGAAGTCAAGCAAGTGCCTTATATATGGGATGTAAAATCACCCATGTATAAAAATAAATTTAAAAAAGTTCGTTTCTGGGAGGAGTTAGCTTTAAAAATTAATTCAGAGTTTTGCCCAGAAGTTCCATTCGATCCTGGTAAATTTAATATGGCATAACATAACATCCAATTAAATTTGCGACCACCAATGCATTTAAAATTTTTTTTCCATATAATTTTTTTAGCTGATATTTGCAAAAAGTGGAATAATTTGAAAACATATTTTAATTCGGAGCATATGAAAGCCATAAAAGCTAAAAAGAGTGGGGAAAGCGCTGAAACATTAGAAAATATGTCAACTTTCTGGAAATACAGCCAATCAATGGAGTTTTTAATTCCTTCCAATGAAGCAACACCTTCAGTAAATAACTTCAACAAGAAAAGTCTTGATGTGAGTATTGGGCAAGTTAAGGACAACCGATTTGCAGTCTAACAACCGATTTAAATTATACGTTCAGTAATTAATTTAGTTATATATATAATGAGTTCGAAATAGAACGCAAGTTAGTTGTCTTTCGTTTAGAAATATATGTTGGTATTTTTAATTTACATTTTTTTTATAAAAACTAATAATAAAATAATTTTTAATAGGAGTTGTATACTGATATTGAGATCCTAACAGACCATGATGATTTGAATGATTCTATCATTGAGAGCGAAGTGGAGTTGGAGCTGTCACAATTAACCTCTACCAGTTCTTCCAATTGTGGTATAAAATCGGCCAACACTTCCCGTAAAAAAAGAAAAATGGACGAAGACAATTTGAAAGAAATTTGTGATAGTTCCAATAAATTAGTTGAAGTCCTTACAAAAAAACTTTCAACCGATGTTCCCAACGTTGCATTTGGCACATTTGTTGTTAATGAAATTAATAACTTATTAAAAGAAAAACAGTTATTGGCTAAATCAAAAATTACTCAAATCCTTTTTGATCTTCAGAAGGAAGACTAGATATAAATAAACCTTTTAAAAACTTTTATTTAAGATTTTATGTAGTTCAACTATAGTTTAGTATTTATGAAAGCGTTTCCAGGGAAAATGAATTACTCTTTTTATGTTATTTCAAAAAAAAATGTTTGTTTTTATTGTAATAAATTTTTATATTTCAATATATAATTTAAAATACAAGAGTTGTGTGTTTTTATGCTTGTTCAGCGTTATTATACTTTTGCCACATATAATCGGCCAAAGTGTCACGTATTTTTTCTCCATTTTTTTGAGGCTTTCTTCTGTAATGTGACATGTCTTTATAATTTGTATTGTTTGTGAACTGAATTTCATCCGTTGATAATTCATCGAAATTATTGCCATTTCTTATATTTGAATTTCTCAAAAAGTTGTGAAGACAAATACAAGCTAACACTACTTTTGTAGCTTCTTTAGGCTCTCTGTGAATAGGGGCAAACAATACTCTAAATCGGTTTGCCAATATTCCAAAGGCATTTTCCACAACTCTTCTGTTTCGTGATAACATTTTATTAAAATATATTTCCTTCTCACTCAAGTTTCGATGAGAATACGGTTTTATCATGTATTCTGTTAGGGCGAAAGCATCATCTGACAAAAATGTGAATGGGGAAACAAGATTAGATGAAGGTAACCTTTGTGGAGGTGGAATGTTAATTTCATTGCTCTCTATCGCATATTTCAGATCAGAACGGATCCATACACCAGCATCTCCTATTCTGCCATTCATTCCAACGTCCGCGTACAAAAAACGATAGTTGGCATCAGCGATACCCATTAAAACAATTGAGTTAAACCCCTTGTAGTTGAAGTACGTTGAACCAGCGCTTTTACACCCAATGATGTTGCAATGTTTACCTAAAATATTTCATATTTTTATAATATGTACATATGTATGTATGTATAGCCAATAAGAGCGTTCTTACCATCTATTGCCCCTATGCAGTTGGGGAAACCCCACATCAGAAAAAAATCATTTGCAATGTTGCGCCATTGATTTTCGTTACATGGGAATTGCAGAAATTCTTCGTTCAATGCCTTATATATAGCCGGAACAGTTTCTCTTAGGATTCTGCAAATCGTTGACTGTTGTATTCTAAATGGAAGCTGCAGCGATGACTGAGTTTCTCCTATTATAATTTTGGAAAAGTTAAAGCTATTAGTTATTAAACATCAAGTTAATTGTAATATATGTATATTTACCTGTGGCAAGATATCTCAACGTTACAAGAAGTCTTTCTTCAGGTCCAATACAATTTCTTAACCGCGTGTTTTTCTTTGTTATGTATGGCCTGGTTTTCCTTAAAATTTCACCAAATTGATGAGGGGTCATCCTTAAAATATTTTTGTACAGCTTTGAGTCTTCACATTTAATTTCTTTATATAACTTCTGCACAAATCCTTCTTCTTCCCTAAATAGTAACCAGCGTGAAGAATATTTTTTTAATTTAATATTTTTCTTTTTTGAAAAATATTTTATAATGTTTAAATTATTTATTAAAACTATAGAAGCAATAGTTTCTTCCATTTTCTGCTACACACACTTTAAACACAATAAAAATACTTTTTTAAATTTGTTTTTTTCTGTTGTTTACTTCTTGTTTTCTACCAATGTTATCTCATTTTATTCTGCAAAAAAAAACCTCGAATTGAAAAAAATGTAATTTAAAATCGCTATATTCGGAAATAAAACTATTGAGTTAGCATCACTGTAATATTTTAAGCTAGAAATGTCATTTTTAAGCTAAAATTTTTTAGATTTTTTTGACATTTTGCACTTTTTATCGATAACATGTATATAAATTTTTGACGTTTGGAGATTTTCATAAATATAGCTTAATTCTTCGCTCTTGGGGGAATTTTCTGTTACAATATATTTGTACTGTTCTCCAAAATCTTAAAAAGACGAAATAAAGTGAGTGTCATTACGGCTTTACCAATTTTAAACTTGGCAGCACCGTTTTTGTAACCGGGACATTATATAACTCTACAAGAAATGGATGATTGAAACTAACACATGAACAATGAATACTCAAACATACACAAACATAAAAAAAATGAATGTGAGTGGCAGAGTTGAATTTTTTGTAAAATACAACACTGCCACTGTATTTTGAGTCGTAAATTGTAAAATATCCGCGTGTTTTTAAAATATTAAAATAAATATGAAAATAAAATAAATGTAAAAAGTAGTTTGGTGCATAAAAAAAGTTATTAAAAATATAGAATGTGTTAACATGGAGTCGCCAGCATTCTTTCCTTGAAGACTCTTGTTGCTGCGGAAGTGGTAGGGCTGAAATTAAGGACAGCAAATTTCACTCATTCATTATTATTTTATTCTTCACAGACTACATACAGGGTGGCGCAAAAATAACCTTCTGAAGTTTTTTGGCTGTAATTTAAAAAAAAAAATGAAAAACTTTGATTCTTCTTGTGGATTATTTTTATTTGGTCTTTTAATTTTTTTACATCAAGTCGAGAATATGATGTCATGTGAATGGCCACAGTTGATTGTCATTTGAGCCCTTTTTATGGCATTTTCCATCACTTTGGCCAAAACTTCCGGCGATAGGTCCTCACTTTCTTGACGGATATTGTCTTTAAGAGCTGCAAGAGTCTGAGGCTTGTTGACATAAACCCGCGACTTCAAAAAGCCCCACAAAAAGAAGTCTGCAGCGGTCAAATCAGGCGATCTTGCTGGCCAGTGCAAATCGCCAAAACGGGAGATTAGGCGCCCGGGAAATGCATCCTTCAGCATATCGGTTGTGGCACGTGCAGTGTGTGCCGTTGCACCGTCCTGTTGGAACCACATGCGCCACCCAGTACATATTTGCATAAGCTAAAATCAACATCGGGGAATACTGCTGACATCCCCGCAATCTGCTGGGAAGACGTACTGAAGAAGTGCAATGAGGCAGGTAGATGAGAAAAATATGCTTCCGGGAAGCTTATGTGAGTTGATAATCATCCTCGAGGTATATATGTACATACTTTGGTCCACTTAAAATATTTTATAACTTATTTCAAAAAAGCCTACGAAAGGCAGTAGAACGCAGTCATTATTGAGCGAATGAAAATATTTAAATATGTAAAATTAAATATTAAATAAATATTTATAAACTAATTTTAAAATGTATTTTAATAAATATTAAAATATTGAATTTGTTTCTGCACAGTTTTGCTTAGTCAGCTGTGAGGGGTTTATTTATCTAGCTTGAGTAGTCATCGTTGATTAATTTTTACAGCATAGTTGATTAGTAAACAGCAGTAGAGTGAGCGGTACAGAGATATGCTCGTTAGTCCAAAGAGTTAATAAGTTCGAGAGAGATGCAAAATCACACGTACACAAATGTTTCCCTCATTGAGAGAAAAATGTCTCATCAGAGACACTAAAATGATTGATCAATTGATGGTCACTGTTCTTGTAGGGACATGAAATTACATATGGGTTATCAAACTGACAAGTCATATGACAAATACTCGCCATGTAAAACCATTTTAACTGACTTCAAAAAAGAAGAAGGTTATCAATTCGTCTGAATGTTGTTTTTTTATATATGTAACCGCAGAACTCAGCCATTTCTGCACCGATTTTAAAATTTTTTTCTTTATTTGAAAGGTTATGCTTTCAGGTTGGTCCCATTTTAAAAACAGTTCTTATATTAAAAATTAAAGGGTATCCCCATACAACATATGTACATGTTTTTTACGTGTATTAAGAACCGTAAATGGCACCAAACTAAAATTTTAAAAAATTGCGTGTCGCTATAGTTCCAACACCAGAAATTAATAAAAAATAAATAAATTTAAAATTTAAAGGGTGTCCCCATAGGTGACCTATTTGGGCCTATCTTTTGAATCGTTATAGACAAAATCATGAAAATTTTACAGAATGTCGATTACTAACCGTTATAATAAATTATATAAATATTCAAAATTTTAAAGGGTGCTCCAATAGTTCATTTAGTTTGATGTATATGGCCACACTTTTGACAATTGTACACATACCGCTGAAATATACAAAGAACCTGTATTGCTAAGTCCGCTATAACAAAAAGTATAAAATTTGAATTTGGAAATAAAAGGGTGTCCCAATAGTTAATGTAATTCTATGTATGTGGCCAAACTTTTGAACTGTTATAGACAGACAGCTGAAATTTACAAGGAACCTGTATTGCAAAGTCCACTATAACAAGTATACAATTTGAATTTAGAAACTAAAGGGTGTCCCCATAAATTATGTAATTTGATCTATATGACCCTATCTTTTGAACCGTTAAACACAAACACTTGAAAATTAGGCAGAATATCCACTACTTTCTCTGGTATGATAACAAGTATAAATATTTGGAATTATAATGTAAAGGGTGTCCCAATAGTTCATGTAATTTGATATATATGGTTAAACTTTTTAACCGTTATGGACAGATAGTTGAAATATACAAAGAATCTTTGTGGGCAAGTCCTCTATAACAACAGGTCTTTCATTTAAAATTGTAAATTAAAGGGTGTCCTAATAGGTTATGTTATTTGATCTATGTGACCCTATCTTTGAAAACGTTATAGACAGAGGCTTGAATGGTGTCCCCATAAAAGATGGATGCTGGTGAAAATAGCTTAACTTTTGAACAGTAATAGAGAGAGGCTTGAGATTCAACTAGTCTTTATTTTATTCCCTCTAATTTTGGCGCATCTTTTATTTGGTTTAAATCTAATTCTTACAGATTACTTCTTACATTTTAAGTTTAGAATTGGTACCCTTCTATCTGTTTTGAAGTCGGTTTTTTTTGCAAGAATTATTAAAAGTAATATCGTCATATTTTTGGGGAAAAAATCGTCATCGTCAAAATATCTTATTGAAATCGTCAGAAAACGTCAAACTAAAAAAACGCTTTTTTACCAATAAAACATATTCTATTAAAGGCTAAACATAGCACAATAAACTCTTAAATCAACAAATCTTACAGCATTATTATAAATACAGAGATCAAACACTTTAATTAGAATTCACAACATAATCACATGTATATACTTTTAAAATAAAAAAATAAAATCCTCTACTTTAGTTTGTTTAACTGTTTAAATAATCTTTTGTATATAATATTGCTTCCAAAGAAAACTTATTTAATGAATTTCTTAATGACTAAATACTCTTTCCTAATTTGGTGAAGAATGCCGTAAAACAAGGATTTTTGTAATAAATTAAGTCAAAACGGGAAACAAAAGACTAGAATCCATCGTTTGCCTCTCAAATGTATATGTTTTTAGCAGGATAAGAATCTTTTAGGTATAATAATTTTAATCGCCTAAACTCAGTTTCTAGTTCTTATCTCTCACTTTCTTCAACAAAATATAAAACATAATTTGTAACTTCAGAAAACTAACTTTTTTTATCATTAATAATATTACAAGAATTAATTTGGCCTAGAACTTTAAATTTATTTTAAAAATTAAATCTCGATAATATCTCTAAATAAAAATGAACACTAATTTAAATATCTCATTTTTCTTTTGCATCTATTTGTCCTTCTGACAAAACGTCTCTGGTATATAAAAAATATGTTTTTGATTTTATAATCAATTAACCCTTTCGGTTATTCTATGCCATATGACATAGTGCTTTTTGTAAACCCTTTTTTGAGACAAAATAATTCAAAAATTTTTTTTATATTTTTGTATTTTTGTTTAACGTTTTTTATTGAAATTAATAAAAAAATATTTTGATTGGTACACCATGGGCCAAAAACAAGGATGCTTCTCGAGATTTGTAATTAACGAAAAAAGCTCACTTTGTAATTTTGTAAATATTACTAAGAAAATTGAATTTTGCATAAATTATTTAGTAGATTACACAGGGCAACAGCAAAAATATGCTCGAGTAACTACTATATACATTTGATGTATCATGGCTACCTTAGTACAAAAATGGTAAAATTTTTAAATTCTATGGATAGATTTTTTTTTTAAAAATTTTTTTTTAAAATTGCAATTTTTTTGAGACGTTTCTTCAAATAATTAATGATAACTCAAAAACTACTAGTCCGATATTATTAATATAAATTAAGATTTGCATAGCCTTTAATTCGTCTATATATCGCGTTTCAATCGGATCAATAGTATCGGAGTTATAATAAAAAACTTAAGAAAAAAATATATTTTTTACGTAAAAATGGCAAAAATTTTCGTTTTAAAAAAATCATAAAAAATCGAAAACGGCAAAAAACTTCCAGATTCATTTTTTTATCGCATAGCGACATATAATAGCAACAAAATGAGATATCGACCATAAAAATCGATTGATTTTTTTCGAATTTATTCACATTTTAGTGAATTCGCTCATTTTCACAAAATTTTAGTTTTTTGCTTGATATACGCATTATAGCGGATTTTCAAATGTGTGAAAAACATAAATTTTCCAATTTCAAGGGGTGCATGTCGGATTAATGTTAGATTTGATGAGAAACTTCCACCCACAAAATTTTAGTCGAATTCGACAACGTTAACACGTAGCGCATAGGCCCCAAATCTAAAAAAAAAGCGTTTAAATCGAAAATAATTGACAAATTTTTAGTTTTTGCAAAATTAACGCTATTTATTTCCCCTTTTGCAAAAAAGTGGATCCTGGTCCTTAGGGCAAACACAATGAGATTTACAATAAGCTACATATCTTTTAAATCGGTTAAACAGTTTTCAAGTTACTTGCCGAAGGCAATTGACAAAAAAATGTAACTAAGTCAAATCGATGGAATAGATCGAAAATGCATTTCATTGTTTTATTCATGTATTTTCTTTTATTTTATATTTTATTATTTAAATTTATTACAACATATAAAATAAGGAAATAAATAAATAAATATTATAAACTACAAACTTTGGAATTTTCTTTTATGACATTTTCTATTATTGAATAACGAAGTGTTGCTCTGAATACTCCAGCAAAAATCTGCCATCATGTGTGCATCCCAGCGACCCTGGTATCTTTCCTCCATTGTCCGAATATCTTGGTGAAATCGTTCGCCCTGTTCCTCACTTAAGTCTCCTAGATTTTCAGGAAAACGATCTAAGTGACTGTGAAGGTAATGTAACTTGATGCTCATGTTGCATCCAAGATTCTGGAAGTGAGTTAACATCTCTTCAACGTGCGCAACATAATCATCATCCTTGTTATTTCCTAAGAAATGTTGAATAACCCATACAAACGAATCCCATGCATTTTTCTCAATTTCTGACATTGAACTGAGAAAATCGGTATCTTTGACCAATTTGCGAATTTGTGGGCCGTCAAATATTCCTGCTCTCAGCTTTTCCATACTCAAACTTTTAAACTTCCTTGAAATATACTGGAAACATTCACCATCTTTGTTAAGTGCTTTAACAAATTGTTTCATCAGACCAAGTTTAATGTGAAGAGGGGGTAATATGATGCGATCTCGGGGCACCAGAGGTACATTTATAACATTCCTCATACCTGGGTCCAGTGTTTCCCTATAAGGCCATTGTTTTCTCTTCCAGTGTTCTGACTTAGCTCTGCTGTCCCATAAACATAAAAAACAAGGGTATTTGGTATAGCCACTTTGTTGACCTAATAGGAAATTTACCATCTTAATATCAACACAAATTACCCAGTTATGTTCATTATACTTTATCTTCTTCATGACCAATGCAATTACAGAGTATTCTTCTTTTACCTTGGTTGAATGTGCGATTGGCAAGGAGTGAAATTTATTTCCATTGTGCAAAAGGACACACTTCAAGCTGCGTTTTGATGAGTCAATAAATAAACGCCATTCGCTTGAATCATATCTATGTAAGCCCATGGCAGTCATCAAACCAGGAATATCCGTGCAGCAGACAAAATCGTCCTCTTCTGCAAAATAGTGAAGTAAGCCTTTTTCTCGGGTACGGTAATACGAAACTTTAGTTTCCTCCGTTATGAGATTTGATTCCTTCATCCGGGATGCAAGTAATTCCGAAGATGCTTTTGACAATCCAAGTTCTCTTATTACATCATTTAGCTGGTCTTGATTCCATGGTCTCGGTGAGATATTTTTGTGTGGGATGAACTCGTCATTTTCAGATATAGGTAGTTCTGGATCTGAACTTCCTGATTGAGAACACATGCTTAAGGTTGAGTGTCCTTGTGAAGATGAAAGCACTTGACTACAGCTTGGTCCCTGATCTTGTGCATCCATAATTTCCTGTGAATGTAGAACTGCAAGTTGAAACCCATCAGCAGACCTCGTAGGGTAAGACCATCGCAAATGTTTTCCAAAGCCGGTTTTTGTAGTTAAACAAAAATAGCAATCAGATTCATGATTCGTTGTTTCTCTCCATAGCATAGGCTTCGAAATTCCCCAGTGTGGTCTGAAAAATTTTTATAACAGAAAATTAAAAATTTTATAAAATATTCCAAATGTATTAACCTATACTTACTTTTTGTTAGATGAGCTTAGAGTTAAATTGAATCGACATGAAGTACATATAGTACTCGGCGTCCAATGTTCGTTAAAATTCTTCGGATTTATATTAAAGCAATCTTCATATGACTTTTGAAATGAAGCTGAGAAGCATTTCCGTTTTTTTTTCGTTAATATATTGGCCGCACACATAACAAAATGAGTCCGGATTGTTTTTACATAAAAATGTTCTAGTTTTCTTGCTCATGGCTGATTGAAAATTATGCTTCTGTTACCGCAAACACTTGTTGAATGAATAGAAATGGCTCAAGGAGCTCTTATAAATAATGATACTAAAATTTCGAACAACCCTTAATGTGGTCCTATTTTTTACCTATTCCCAAGAATCGTAAAAAACATTAAGGAATGCTATGCAAAAAATCAATCTTTACAGGTAGCCAGCGGAAAAACCCAATTCGGCGTGCACGCAAATTTATGAACGTTTATTACTTTGCCGCCGCAATTGTCAAAATGAAGCAAGGGCGACAGGTAGCCAACAGAAAAGAAGCATTTCATCGTTTATCAGATTTCTACTGAAATCGTAAAAATTAAAAAACTTTTCCTTTATTGCTTACTTTTTTTAATTCTGAAAATCATAAAAATGCCATAAAGATCTGTTCCAAACAATTTTCTACATTCAATACTGTATTTCCACAGTAACACGTGTCCCACAGAAATACGTGTTTTGCCCAAAACAGTATTTCGCGTATTTGTTTTGCCATACATTTCTCATTCATCCAAAACACTTTGGCAGTACCTGGATATTGTATAGTGGTTTCAAAAGCATCTAATTTTTTTATTTTGTTGCGTTGTGTAATAGGAAGATATCAGTCAATTTTAGCAAAATTTTATATTTTATTGTTAAAAAAGAAAAAAATAAAGAATTTTAAAAGTAAAATGTTTTTGTAAATTGTCTTCGGCAAGTTCTCAAGGACATATAATGGCCAGTGAAAATTGTAATAACTCGAAAACTTAAAGACATGTAGCTTATTGTAAATCTCATTGTGTTTGCCCTAAGGACCAGGATCCACTTTTTTGCAAAAGGGGAAATAAATAGCGTTAATTTTGCAAAAACTGAAAATTTGTCAATTATTTTCGATTTAAACGCTTTTTTTCAGATTTGGGGCCTATGCGCTACGTGTTAACGTTGTCGAATTCGACTAAAATTTTGTGGGTGGAAGTTTCTCATAAAATCTAACATTAATCCGACATGCACCCCTTGAAATTGGAAAATTTATGTTTTTCACACATTTGAAAACCCGCTATAATGCGTATATCAAGCAAAAAACTAAAATTTTGTGAAAATGAGCGAATTCACTAAAATGTGAATAAATTCGAAAAAAATCAATCGATTTTTATGGTCGATATCTCATTTTGTTGCTATTGTATGTCGCTATGCGATAAAAAAATGAATCTGGAAGTTTTTTGCCGTTTTCGATTTTTTATGATTTTTTTAAAACGAAAATTTTTGCCATTTTTACGTAAAAAATATATTTTTTTCTTAAGTTTTTTATTATAACTCCGATACTATTGATCCGATTGAAACGCGATATATAGACGAATTAAAGGCTATGCAAATCTTAATTTTTCTGAATTTATTTTAATAATATCGGACTAGTAGTTTTTGAGTTATCATTAATTATTTGAAGAAACGTCTCAAAAAAATTGCAATTTTAAAAAAAAATTTTTTAAAAAAAAATCTATCCATAGAATTTAAAAATTTTACCATTTTTGTACAAAGGTAGTCATGATACATCAAAATTATATAGTGGTTTTAAGAGCACATGAAATTTTTTTTATTTTGTTGTGCTGTGTTATCATTGCCCTAATAAGTGAAGAAATAGCTAGATCCCAAGCGTTGGCGTCCGATTTTTTTAAAATCATACTATGCCATTTGGCATAGATTTTACTCAACGGAAATTTTTCATTCAGTTCATTACAGTCGAAGTGAACGTAACGTAAAAATGCCTAGTAAACTGAAAGCCGATCAAATTGAAAATATATTAGTTAATTTCGATAACTCAGATGTATCCGATTTTGAAGATGATGAAAAAGAAAATGATGTCCTGGAGACGTTATTGGAAACACTAAATGACAACAATAATAAATCTTTTATGGTCGAAGAGCTTACAAATCCGGATGGGATTGTTGATTTATTTGAGAAAAATTTAGACTTGGAATACGATTCATTGGAATCCGATAAAGCTTCTAAGGGACAATTCGAAAAAGTTGTTAACTTTAGATGGGAAAAGAGAGCTTGAACTAATCCTAGCTCAAATTTTTCTGAAAGTTATTCTAAACAAGATGTTAAAAAACCCGTTTCATATTTTTTTAAATATTTTCCAAACGATATAATTGACACCATTGTTCAAGCAACAAATCAGGCCTCACTTATAAAAAGTGGAACTGGTATTAATGTTGTAAGGGAAGAAATATTGACATTAATTGGATTATCCCAGTTTAGCAATGTACTGGAACAGTGCTATTGAAATACCAGCCTTTCGAAAACACATGACAAAAAATAGATTGCATTTAATACGTTCTAATCTAAAGTTCGTCGTTGAGGAAAACTTAAACGACAAACTTCATAAAGTTCGACCTCTTTTAAACACATTTTTAAAAAGGACTTATGATATTCCAAAGGATAAGAACTGTTGCTGTGATGAAATGATGATTCCGTGCCAATCAAAAACAGGATTGAAGCAGTATATGCCAAAAAAGCCTATCAGATAGGGAAAAATGGTTAAATTTTAAAAAAAACAATTTTTTTGTCTAGCTCAAGTATATTTATTCTTATTAAAGACTAAGATATGAGTAATTTTTGTTAGTTCAAAAATATTAAAGATACAACAAATAAAAAATTAAAAAAAAAAATATCTTAAAGAAACTAAGTACATTTATTCAGGTGCCAAATTATGCACTATAATAGCATAATAGTTCATTAAAAAAGTTTGATTTTTACAATATGTTTTTAATTTCTAAAGGTTTTAGCACCTGCAAAAGTTATTTCCAATTACCGAAATTCCTTCAAATTTATTGGATGAAAAAATTTGTTTTATTATTTTGGAAAATCGTTTTGAATTCAAAAATTTTCAAAGGTTTTAAGACCTTATTTTCTTTAAAAGGGCTTACGCAATTTTATCAATAATAATAGCAACAGATAACGTTTAAAGAACTTTTTCATGAATTAATATCAAAGAAAACAAACAAATCAGATATACCAACATTGTCTATTATTTTAAGATCTTGGGATATTCTAAAAACTCTTATCATAATCGCCAAAAATTTCAACTTTATTAAGGTTATTGAGACATCTAGGTATAATGAAACAATAAAAATTAGTCAAGTGCGAGTTAGACTCACACATGTAGGGTTCAGTACTATGTTTAGTACAACTTTAAAAATTCAAGTTGTTAATTTTTTCATGTCTTATGAGTCACCCTTTAATTTTAAAATTAAAGTTATAATTGCATCACTGTTGGACCACCCTTTAAATTTTAGCAATTTTTGTTACAGCGGCCATGGTAATACACTATTTATAAAAATATACATGCGCCTACCTATTGCGGTTCAAAAAGTAAGGTAATATATGTGAAAAACATGTCAGTGATGGAAAACCCTTTAGATATTAGTAATTGTTACAGCGGCCGAAGTACAACATCTACCGTAAACATTTCAAGAGTCTAGCTATTACGGTTCAAAAAATAAGGCTATTTACGTACAAATCATGTCTCTGTCGGAACACCCTTTAATTTTCTTATTTCCTATAGCGGCCATGGTAATTCTCTTTCTATGAATATATCAAGAGTCTACCTATTACCATTAAAAAAATTAGTTACTATACGTGAAAAACATGTCACTGTCAGAACACCCTTTAATTTTTAGTAATTGTCATAACGGCCATGACAACACATCTTCTATACAAATTGGAAGAGTCTACTTATTACGGTTCAAAAAATATGTCACTATACATGCAAAAGACGTCACTGTCGAAAACCCTTTACATTTTTATTGTTTTTATAGGGGTCATAATAATACACCATTTGAGAAAATTTCAAGAGTCGTATCTATTATGGTTAAAAAATTAGTCAATGTTTATGCAAATCACGTCACTGTCGGCACACCCTTTAATTTTTACTATGCGTTATAGTGGCCATAGTAATACACCTCCTGTAAAAACTTCAAGAGTCTACCTACTATCGTTCAAAACTTAGCCCATATACATACATGCAAATCACGTCACTAACGCGAACATAGATTAAATTACTGTCTGAAAATTTTAAGTGGTTGCCTCCTATAGCTCAAAAAAAAAAGACATAAGGGCAAATATCACGTCACTTTAGGAACACCCTATAAGTATTAGATTTGATGCTATAGTGGCTACAGTTACACACCTTCTGTGAAAATTTCAAGAGTCTACCTATTATGGTTCAAAACTTAGGCCTTATACATGCAAATCACACCACTATCGGAACACCCTTTAATTTTTAAATTTATATTTTTAGACTTGTTTACAAAGCGAACTAAGTTTTAATTACTGTTTGTAAATGTTTAGTGTATGCCTCCTACAGTTCAAGAAATAAACACACATTCGTGAATAACACCTCTTTATCGGAACATCTATAAGTTTTAATATTTGTTGCTAAAGCGGCCACAGTTATATACCTCCTGTGAAAATTTTAAGAGTCTACCTATTATCGTTCAAAACTTAGGCCTTATTCATGCAAATCATGCCACTATCGGAACACCCTTTAATTTTAAGGTGTATTTTTTTAGACTTGTTTATATAGCAATCTAAGTTTTAATTACTGTTTTTAAATCTTGAGTCCATGCCTCTTACAGTTCAAGAAATAAACACATATTCGTGAATAACACCTCTCTATCGGAACACCCTATAAGTTTTAGTATTTGTTACTATAGCGGCCACTGCTATACACCTTTTGTGAAAATTTCAAGCATCTACCTATTATGTTCAAAACTTAGGCCTTAAACATGCAAATCACACCACTATCGGAACACCCTTTAATTTTTAGTTTTATTTTTTTATAGTTGTTTATATAGTGAACTAAGTTTTAATTATTGTTTGTAAATTTCAAGTGTATCCCACCTACAGTTCACGAAATAGGCACATATTCGTGAATAACACCTCTCTATCGGAACACCCTATAATTTTTAGTATTTGTTGCTATAGCGGCAACAGCTATACATCATCTGTGAAAATTTCAAGAGTCTAGCTATTACGATTCCAGAGATAAAAGGTGCTGACAGACGGACAGACATTGTAGCGAAAACAATAGGGTTACGTTTTTACACTTTGTCTACGGAACCCTAAAAAATGAACGAATGGATGAAAAAATAAAACTGGAGTGGCCTACACCATACCCAAATGAAACAATTTTAAGCATGAAATGAAAAAATTAGGTGCGACCAGTAGTTTCGGAGTTTATATTTTACATTTTTTGCTTAAAATTAAATTTTACACACAATAGGCTACCTTTTTAGGGTTCCGTACACAAAGTGTAAAAACGAGAACCCTATTGTTTTCGCTACAGTGTCTGTCCGTCTGTCAGCGCCTATTATCTCTGGAACCGTAATAGGTAGACTCTTGAAATTTTCACAGATGATGTAGAGTTGTTGCCGCTATAGCAACAAATACTAAAACTTATAGGGTGTTCCAATAGAGAGGTGTTATTTACGAATATGTGTTTATGTCTTGAGCTGTAGGAGGCATACACTAAAAATATATAAGCAGTAATTAAAACTTAGTTCGCTATATAAACAAGTATAAAAAAATAAACCTAAAAATTAAAGGGTGTTCCGATAGTAGTGTGATTTACATGTATAAGGCCTAAGTTTTGAACCGTAATAGGTAGTCGCTTGAAATTTTCACAGAAAGTATATAACTGTGACCGCTATACTAGCAAATACTAAAACTTATAGGGTGTTCCGATAGAGAGGTGTTATTCATGAATATGTGCTTATTTCTTGAACTGTAGGAGGAATTCACTAAAAATATGCAAGCACTAAATTAAAATTAGTTCGCTATATTAACAAGTCTGAAAAAAATAAACCTAAAAATTAAAGGATGTTCCGATAGTGGAATGATTTGCATGTATAAGGCCTAAGTTTTGAACCATAATAGGTAGACTCTTGAAAATTTTACCAAAGGTGTATAACTATGGCCCCTAAAAGGTAGACTCTTCAAAATTTTACCAAAAGTGTATTACTGCGGCCACAATAGCAAAAAATACTAAAACGTAGGGTGTTCCAAAAGTGACGTGTTATTTACGTTTATGTCTTTTTTTTTTGAGCTGTAAGAGGAAACCACTTACAATTTGCAGACTGTAATTAAAACTATGTTTGTTTTATAAACAAGTATACAAAATTGAACTTAAATATTAAAGGGTGTTCCAATAGTGACGTGATTTGCATGTATATATCCTAAGTTTTGAATGAATAGGTGGAATCCTGAAATTTTTACAGGAGGTGTATAACTATGTCCACTATAACAAATAATAAAAATTAAAGGATTTTCCGCCAGTGACGTGATTTGCATGTATAAAGCCTTATTTCTTGAACCGTAACAGGTAGAAATTTTGTACAGAAGACGTGTTGCCACGGCCGATATGACAATTACTAAAAATTAAAGGGTGTTCCGACAGTGACATGTTTTTCACTTATAGCGACTTATTTTTTAATCGCAATAAGTAGACTCTTAATATATTTATAGAAAGGAAGTTGCCATGGCCACTATAATGAATAATAAAATTAAAGGGTGTTCCGACAGTGACAAGATTTTATAAACCGTAATAGATACCCTCTTGAAGTGTTTACAGTAGATCTGTTACTTCGGCCGCTATAACAAATACTTAAAATTGAAGTGTGTCCATTAGTAACGTGTTTTTAACGAATATTACCTTATTTTTTAACCTACCTAGGCTCCTGATATTTTAATAGAAAGTGTATTACCATGCCCGCTATAAAATCAATTACATATTAAAATTTAAAGGGTGTTCTAATTATGATGCAATTTTCGCGAATATTACTTTAATTTTAAAATTTAAGGGTGTCCCAGAAGACATAAAGAAATAAACAACTGGAATTTTTAAATTATACTGAACATAGTACGGAACCCTACGTGTAACTCGCACTTGACTAATTTATTTTAATTTTTATGATTTGCGTAAACTAGATTTGTTCCGAAGCAAAATAAGAAATCAATACCATTTCCGAAATGAATTTAGCTCTTTGAAATGTCTGATGCTGGAAAAAAATAATTTATCAAAATATTACGTCAAAAAAACTAATAAAACGAGAGTACATGGTAAAAACCAAAGCTAAATAAGATGCACATAACAATTGCTTAAATTGTAAAGAAGCCATTTAAACAATAATAAATTAGCTAATTGGGTATTTTCAACTTCAACACACCCAATAATGTTGTTGATTGTCGTACC
This sequence comes from Phasia obesa, assembly GCA_949628195.1. Classification (NCBI taxonomy): domain Eukaryota; kingdom Metazoa; phylum Arthropoda; class Insecta; order Diptera; family Tachinidae; genus Phasia; species Phasia obesa. Next base: position 61,568,223 of record OX451218.1, on the reverse strand, counting down.
TTAAAGAAAACTTCAGCAGACAAAAAAAAGATTTGTTAACATTTATCGTTACTATTTTAACATAATAATTATTTTCAAATCTAATGTTACATTAACTGTTAATGTTTATCATTTTTTGTCTAATGTACACGGGGGTAAATATAGGTGTAAACCCTATGTTACAATTTTCCCCCTTAAATGGAAGTTAAACTATCAAACTCCATATAAAATTTTCGCCTTAATATTTCCCCTTCGTAGTGAGGTTACCTGATGAATGTGCCTTGATTTGTCTTGATAAAAGTCAAACTTCATATAAAAAAACATTATTTATAATACTGGGTTTTTTTATATGAAGTTTGACTTTTATCAAAACAAATTTTAATCAGGTATAGACACTAGGTTAACATGCCTTAACAAAAATTAAACTTCATATAAAAAAAACATTTTTAATACTGGTTTTTTATATGAAGTTTGACTTTTGTTAAGAGATATTGATATAAAATGAAGACAGGGTTTACATAGTATATACCAAGGCGAATTTATATCAGGTGGTGTTGATATCCCAGTTGAATTTTGTTTGTTTACGTTTTTTGTCGGCTGGTCCTTTCAAAATTGTTTATTTAGAAACAATATTGAAAACAAAATCAAAATTATTTAAAAAAGGCGTTACATATGAGTGTATGTTGATTTTTTATTTTAAATATTTAATATACACAACACAATAACACATAACACAAATTTTAACAATTTAAATAAGCTGCGGCGGGTCAAAATTCTTTTTTATGCTTTTTATTTTTTCTTTTAGTAAAAATAAACAAAACACATTAGGTTTGATCTTTATTTAAAAATAGTTCATAAATTTATTTGTTGTTGTTTGCTAGTCATGCAGCCAGCAGCTCTAGAAAAATTGTAGGTCATTTTAACATCTTTCAGGGATCTTTACACATAAGATTAATAAGCCCTTAAATTACTATTGTGTAAAAAAATAATTCAATTCGATATTTTTCATAAATGTTGGAAGTGGGGATTCGTAAAGTAGCTCTGGGTGGAGGAACACGTGCGCGCGTCATTGTCGTTATCGTTTAAAGTCAATCAGGCCGTTCTTATTGCTAGGCCTTCGAGTGGTTTACGTCTCACTCTCGCACTGGGTGATTGGCTTCCACGATTAGCTGTACTTTAGTACAGTTAATTGGTGGTTGCATTAATCAGCCATGTGTAATCGTTCTGGTTATCGTGTATAACCTCAATATTACAAGGAAAATTAATAAATGAAAAGAAACTTAAAATATATAATGAAAATAATAAATAAAATACATATAAACTAATTTAAAAGAAAAAGAAGAAAATTTTACAAACGAACGAAAATAAAATAACGAAAACTATAAAATATAAATAAATATAACATAAATTAAGTAAAGGCTTCACTAAGGACTTATTGTCTCCAGAAGCCTTTTTTTCATCATACTGCCGTTAAACGACATAATTAAAGAAGAAGAAGAAATGTTGGAAGTTTCTGCTTCGAAAGTAAGCGAACACAGTTATTTTTTTACATTTTGCTTTGATATTAATTAAGGCGAATTAATTTATTTTGACAGAGGCAGCCGACCAAACAAAAACAAAATACATGTTATTTTTTATTGTTGTATTTGTTGTCGTCTCGCTTTCACCAAAGGTATATTTATCTTACTAGGTAGCGTCATCCGCTCGCTGATTTAGTAGTTCGACATGTCAAAAGTTGTATGTGTTCAGAAATTTTATAGTGTAGGAGTGAAAAAGCAATAAAACAAATACACGCCTTCTCAATTTTCTTCTATGTTTTGTGACATTTCGAACTACAAAGCAACAACAAAATGCCATGTTGTTCTTGTATTGTTGTATTTGTTGTAGGGACACCACTACCTAGTAAAATAAATATACCTTGCTTACCTGATAATACTAGGTAATCGCAATGTGGCAACAATAACAACCACAGGCAAAAATAAAGAAAATAAAAAACAAGAAAATTTGTTCGACAAAACACAAAAGTTTTATTAGTTTTTGCAAAATATATTATAATATTTAAAATAAAAAGTGAAAAAACATGAAAAATAAAAAAACATAATCTTGGAGTGAAATAGTTTTTTTCAATTTTTTTGTTTTTATAAAATATGTCGCAAAGAAAATATAAACAGATTTTTACATAAGAGGGTATATATAAAAGAAGATGCTCAACTGGGCTATCAGTTTTACCTAGTATTCAATTCGCCTTGGTATATACGAAGGCAAATTCATACCGGCACTGTTCAATGTCTCGCCTCGGCTTATTCCTTTCTCATAATTTTTATTTTATTTAAATTGTGATAGTGTGAAAATAAGTTGTTATGTTACGTTAGATTTTTGACAATCAATATTTGACAATCTTTCTTACGAAATCCAATGAAAATCTTAATACTTAGTATTATAGTGTGGAAGAGACTTTACTAACAATTATTTTACTAAAATATTTAGTACATATGTACCTACTTTATAACCAACAATGTTAGGAGCTGGTTACATTACAACTTCCAGCAGGTGCTTGAAACTGCACCAAAGTAACCGGATCCTAAGTCGAAAGAGTATATCTGGAGATATTTGAAAGAATAATTAAAAGGTTATCTAATTACCATTAGTTTTGAATCAAAGGCGTTGCAAACTGTTCATTAGATCTATACGTTTTTTTTTGCATTAGTGGAAAACAGAAGATACAACTAAAATAATGTTAGATAACTTAAATTAAGATATTCAAGCAATTGACTCCAAATTTGGAGAAATTAAGTAACTTGATTTTTAAAAGTTTGTAAACCAAAATGACACTAGTACCTTGCTAAGCTTTTGTAAAAATATTTGCGAAATTTATTGATTCAAAGATTTTATTTCTAAAATTGTTCGCTATATATTTAGCGAATTTAGTCTCAATAAAACTAAATAAAAAGTCAATTGTAGGAATTTTATACAGTAAAGACTTTAGCGGAGTTCAATGTTCGATACAAATGGTCTTGCAAAAGTACAAGAGCTTATTATAGCTTTTTTGTGAAATCCAACAACAAAATACATATTGCTTTTGTTAAATTTGAATTATATAACGAATTTGCACTTTCGCAAGTCTTTTTGCTTCAAACACTGAATACCGCTTTTATAAGATTAAATAAAGCATAATTTTTCAATACTCCAAGCGAGTCACTTATTGCTAGTCTATCACTCTGAGGGTTGTGGGTTCGATTCCTGCCAAACACTTTGAGTGACTACTGCGAACAATCAAGAAGCTTAGCGGGTAGTGTTGTCTTTAACCAAAAAAAAAAGTATTACGGCTGTTAAATTCTTCATTTTTTGTGGTGGTCTCAAATAATATATTTATGTAGGAATTAAACATACATACAAAAGTATGTTGGTTATTAATAAATGATATTTATTAGTTCAATTTATTTTACATGATTTTGTAATAATTTTTCTCAAACAAATTCATATTTATGTATATGTTTTGTTATTTTACTAGATTTTTTGCCAATTAAAAAAATTTTATCCAGATTTTTGCAGATTTTTTAGCCCAATATTGAAGATTTTATAGGTAAATTTTCTGGCAACACTGATCTCATCCCATGACATATTCATAAACCCCCGTCAAGGCGAATTCATAACAGGTAAACTTGAGATCTCCGTGAAAATAACAAACTTTTGAACAAACTTTTTTGGTTTTGCAGTGAGAGCGAGAAAATTTCTCTCTTTTACAGATGGAAATGAGCATTTTCGGTCTTGCAGACTCAAATTTAAGTGCTACCAAATTTAAATATGCCAATTTAGTACAAATCCGTGTAATATCATCTGGTAACACCTGCATATATTTTCTTCTTTTTCGGCCTTCAACAAACCTGCACGAATTTTTAACAAACTTTCAGTAATTTTAAAAAAAGTATTATTATATATTTTTTTTATTAAAAATACAAAAAATTGTATTGAAAAAAATTTTTTATTATTCTTTTTATTAAAATAACACAAAAAAAATGTTTTGAAGAAAAACACTTCAACACAAAAAACTGTTTTAAGACAAGTCAATTTAGTCACTTTTTGCCCTCTAGGGGAAAAATGGGGACTTGTGCCAAAATTCCGCAAATGGGGGATGATGTGCCAAGGTCTTGGCTACATTTTGGCATCATTGCTTTTTCTCAGACCAGTTACTGTTTCGAACTAAATTTTCGAAAAACTGTTTTGAGACAAGTCAATTTAGTCACTTTTTGCCCTCTAGGGGAAAAATGGGGACTTGTGCCAAAATTCCGCAAATGGGGGATGATGTGCCAAGGTCTTGGCTACATTTTGGCATCATTGCTTTTTCTCAGACCAGTTACTGTTTCGAACTAAATTTTCGAAAAACTGTTTTGAGACAAGTCAATTTAGTCACTTTTTGCCCTCTAGGGGAAAAATGGGGACTTGTGCCAAAATTCCGCAAATGGGGGATGATGTGCCAAGGTCTTGGCTACATTTTGGCATCATTGCTTTTTCTCAGACCAGTTACTGTTTCGAACTAAATTTTCGAAAAACTGTTTTGAGACAAGTCAATTTAGTCACTTTTTGCCCTCTAGGGGAAAAATGGGGACTTGTGCCAAAATTCCGCAAATGGGGGATGATGTGCCAAGGTCTTGGCTACATTTTGGCATCATTGCTTTTTCTCAGACCAGTTACTGTTTCGAACTAAATTTTCGAAAAACTGTTTTGAGACAAGTCAATTTAGTCACTTTTTGCCCTCTAGGGGAAAAATGGGGACTTGTGCCAAAATTCCGCAAATGGGGGATGATGTGCCAAGGTCTTGGCTACATTTTGGCATCATTGCTTTTTCTCAGACCAGTTACTGTTTCGAACTAAATTTTCGAAAAACTGTTTTGAGACAAGTCAATTTAGTCACTTTTTGCCCTCTAGGGGAAAAATGGGGACTTGTGCCAAAATTCCGCAAATGGGGGATGATGTGCCAAGGTCTTGGCTACATTTTGGCATCATTGCTTTTTCTCAGACCAGTTACTGTTTCGAACTAAATTTTCGAAAAACTGTTTTGAGACAAGTCAATTTAGTCACTTTTTGCCCTATAGGGGAAAAATGGGGACTTGTGCCAAAATTCCGCAAATGGGGGATGATGTGCCAAGGTCTTGGCTACATTTTGGCATCATTGCTTTTTCTCAGACCAGTTACTGTTTCGAACTAAATTTTCGAAAAACTGTTTTGAGACAAGTCAATTTAGTCACTTTTTGCCCTCTAGGGGAAAAATGGGGACTTGTGCCAAAATTCCGCAAATGGGGGATGATGTGCCAAGGTCTTGGCTACATTTTGGCATCATTGCTTTTTCTCAGACCAGTTACTGTTTCGAACTAAATTTTCGAAAAACTGTTTTGAGACAAGTCAATTTAGTCACTTTTTGCCCTCTAGGGGAAAAATGGGGACTTGTGCCAAAATTCCGCAAATGGGGGATGATGTGCCAAGGTCTTGGCTACATTTTGGCATCATTGCTTTTTCTCAGACCAGTTACTGTTTCGAACTAAATTTTCGAAAAACTGTTTTGAGACAAGTCAATTTAGTCACTTTTTGCCCTCTAGGGGAAAAATGGGGACTTGTGCCAAAATTCCGCAAATGGGGGATGATGTGCCAAGGTCTTGGCTACATTTTGGCATCATTGCTTTTTCTCAGACCAGTTACTGTTTCGAACTAAATTTTCGAAAAACTGTTTTGAGACAAGTCAATTTAGTCACTTTTTGCCCTCTAGGGGAAAAATGGGGACTTGTGCCAAAATTCCGCAAATGGGGGATGATGTGCCAAGGTCTTGGCTACATTTTGGCATCATTGCTTTTTCTCAGACCAGTTACTGTTTCGAACTAAATTTTCGAAAAACTGTTTTGAGACAAGTCAATTTAGTCACTTTTTGCCCTCTAGGGGAAAAATGGGGACTTGTGCCAAAATTCCGCAAATGGGGGATGATGTGCCAAGGTCTTGGCTACATTTTGGCATCATTGCTTTTTCTCAGACCAGTTACTGTTTCGAACTAAATTTTCGAAAAACTGTTTTGAGACAAGTCAATTTAGTCACTTTTTGCCCTCTAGGGGAAAAATGGGGACTTGTGCCAAAATTCCGCAAATGGGGGATGATGTGCCAAGGTCTTGGCTACATTTTGGCATCATTGCTTTTTCTCAGACCAGTTACTGTTTCGAACTAAATTTTCGAAAAACTGTTTTGAGACAAGTCAATTTAGTCACTTTTTGCCCTCTAGGGGAAAAATGGGGACTTGTGCCAAAATTCCGCAAATGGGGGATGATGTGCCAAGGTCTTGGCTACATTTTGGCATCATTGCTTTTTCTCAGACCAGTTACTGTTTCGAACTAAATTTTCGAAAAACTGTTTTGAGACAAGTCAATTTAGTCACTTTTTGCCCTCTAGGGGAAAAATGGGGACTTGTGCCAAAATTCCGCAAATGGGGGATGATGTGCCAAGGTCTTGGCTACATTTTGGCATCATTGCTTTTTCTCAGACCAGTTACTGTTTCGAACTAAATTTTCGAAAAACTGTTTTGAGACAAGTCAATTTAGTCACTTTTTGCCCTCTAGGGGAAAAATGGGGACTTGTGCCAAAATTCCGCAAATGGGGGATGATGTGCCAAGGTCTTGGCTACATTTTGGCATCATTGCTTTTTCTCAGACCAGTTACTGTTTCGAACTAAATTTTCGAAAAACTGTTTTGAGACAAGTCAATTTAGTCACTTTTTGCCCTCTAGGGGAAAAATGGGGACTTGTGCCAAAATTCCGCAAATGGGGGATGATGTGCCAAGGTCTTGGCTACATTTTGGCATCATTGCTTTTTCTCAGACCAGTTACTGTTTCGAACTAAATTTTCGAAAAACTGTTTTGAGACAAGTCAATTTAGTCACTTTTTGCCCTCTAGGGGAAAAATGGGGACTTGTGCCCATATATATATCTCTTTCCAATATTGGACAATATCGCCATAAAGACTTTTCTTCTCCGAGTGTGTTGACAAAATTCTCGTATAGCCGTTTTCCTTCACCTTCACTTTCAACTGAATTTATGTAAAAAAATTCATGTGAAGAAAACTTGAACATGCATAAAGTATAATGACGAGAATGCAAAATGGGTACAAACAGTAAATCAGGATGATATCTTACTAATAGGTGCATTTTTTCAAAGTTAATATTGTCAATTTGACAAGGTAAACTGTGGCAATGAATAGATCTACTTTCCTTAATAACGGCTAAAAGGCAAGCATCTAAAACAAAATTTGTTAGTTGCTCACCTTTATTTAAAGAACTCCAGTCTGAAGTGTCTAAGCTATCATAAAAGCCGAAACTAATATTATCTGTTACATTGTTAACTTCAGAAAAAAGTAAATCGAACTTAAATAAGAAAAAATTCTCCTTTGTGGTACAACATACATTTGATTTCATTGTATTTTTACGAATTTTCATTATTTTTTTACTTGTTTTTGACTCAAGCATCATTTTAGGACGTATTGCTCTTTGTTTATCGGAATTTATTTTACCCCATTCTTCTTCTGGTTCAGATTTTAAAGTTATTTGTGTATAACTGTGATCTTTTTCGATTACCTCAACACTGAAATTCAATGAGTTATCCTCTTCACGATTTTTCTCATTAGGTGTTGAAGTAATGTAAGAATGTTCTTTGTGAAGTCTTCTGTTAAGATCAATTTCATTATACTCATTTAAAGAAGTGATTGTTTCTTCAATTTCTTTGTCCATTGAACTAAACATTTTGTAATGGTAGCGCAGTTCTTTGAGTGAACTAAGATAATCTATTCTCATAAGATTAACAAAAACATCAGCTCTTACAGATTTTTGTGGCAGAATTATATTTTTTTGCAAAAAATATGTGAATTCAACTGGAGCATTGCTTATATGTTCTCCTGATGGATCAACATGAATACCCATAACATTGGTCCAAAGAACAATAAATGGGCAATATTTATTTAATATAAACACACAAATTTCATCATGCCGATATTCATTAAGGGAATACCCTTTATTGATATTTTTAATATCATTTTCAATTTCACTATAAATAGATAGGAACATCTTATGGAATGGACTATTTCTTGCTATTGATTCTAATGGATCAACTTTTTCATTGTCTAAAAGATTATATTCCTTGAATGTGCTTTCTATGTCAATCTCTGTTAAACAATGACGTAAAATTTCAAGACTGTTTTCTAAATTATGGTTTTTGTAAGGAGTAAGCAAAATTATAAAAATATGTTTAAACCATTGTTGGCATTCATCAATAGTGGTTAAACTAAAAGCAGCTACTAATGCATTTTTTAATAGATTCCTTAAAATGTGGTTTTTGCCCAATTTCGCATTTAAATCCTTGCAAATTATATGTATATAATGACATTTGCACCATTGTAGTATAACAAAATCTGGTTTTGCATTTGAATTTGTTTTCAAATTATTTAAAAATGCAGCACAAGCGTTAAGATACTCTAACAATGTTTGATTGTTAAAACTTTTTAGTACTGCACCATATAAGGCTGCACTTACGTCAGTACAAGCTCTTTGACAATAAGGTGGTTTGAACTGATATTTAACTTTGTGCTCTTTCAGAGATAACTTTAAATTATCTAAATAGTCACATATTTCCTTTAGAGTATGTGCAGAAAGAATTGCTTCTGCGATAGGCAGTATCTTTTTTAATTTCCAATTGCGTAAAACTAATTTATATGTTAGAATCCTTTTTTTGGCACATATTAAACTTTTTACGCTTTCTCCTGAAGCATCCAAATGTAATGTAAATTTGGAATCTTCCAGGATTTTTAAATTACTTGAGATTGTCTCAAAAGTATACTTCTCCCAAGTATACACTGTAAAGGGTGAAGCAAGTCTATGTATATAGTTTTTATAGGGACCTGTTTGCATTAAATACAGAGCATAAAATGGATCTGGGTTATAATATCCATCATGATTTAGCTCAGATTTACATTTTCTCAATGTTTCTAATTTATGGATATTTTGTAAATTGCCTTTTTCAGCAATATCATCAGCGGCATCCAAAATTTGTTGCTTTCTGAACAAATATGCCTTATTTCCCTTAAGCTTACTTTTTACTACAAGTCTTTTTACTCCCCTTATTTGACCAACTTTTACCTCATTTTCAGCATGATGTAACTCCTTTGTTCTATGAACAGTTACATTTCCTTGAGGATTTATTTTAAACCGAAATGTAGTACAATCATTAAATTTGCAATACGCATATAACAAAATATTTTCTATGCCATATTTAATGTTGTAGAAACATAAAATACAAACATTGTTATATTTTAAATACTCTTCTCGTATTAAATCTTCGAGAATTTTTTTTCTTGTAATTTTGTCTAGATTTGTGTTTTTTGCACTGTTCAAATCCACAGAAAAACTACAATCCCAAATATTAGCTTTAAATTTTCGGTTAGGTTTCGTACTTTTAGATATTGTACGTATAACATTTCTTTTGCATTTTTCTTTTGGGTTTGGTGTTTTTCTGTATTTTAAAAATTCTGAAACATTTGGAGACTCATCTGTTATCTCAAATGGACTGAGTGTATGATCACGTTTCTTTTTTTCGATTATGGATACTTTGGGAGAACTTTCCTGAATTTTATTTTTACTACTTAGTGTAGTATTAAGAGAAATATCTTCCATTTTTGAATTTTTTTCAAATTGATTATTACTTAAAATTTCGTTTAACAATGTTTTAATTTCGTTAGGACTTGACATGTTATGTGTCAAAATCTCTTTAATGTTACATTGTAAGTCGAGTACAATAGATTTAAAGTCTTGAACAAAATCTTCTTTAAATTTTTTTAACGAATTTTGTAAAATTGCTTTAAAATTATTGTTAAATTCATTTATTTTAGATGTTTTTGTAAATTTTTCTATACTAAAACAATTTTCTTCTTCATTTTCCATTCTATTAAGTTCATTAATAGACTCTGCTTTATTCAAATTTTTATTTGAAATATTTAGAGTTTCTAAACTTTCATCAAGATCAGACAACAAAGTAAGTTTGTCTACACTAAAATATTTTTCTTCTTCATTTTCTACATTATTAAGTTCATTAATACACTCTGCTTTATTAAAATTTTTATTTGAAATATTCAGAGTTTCCAAACTTTCATCAAGATCAGATAACAACGCTGTTATAAGAGCTTGTTCCATTGGAAAACTTTCCAATTCCAAGCTTTTTGGATTATCTTCGAAAAGTTTTCCTTCATTATCTATTTCATGTTCTGATAAGATATTGTTTTGTGATAAAACATCACTTTGTACATTTTTAGGCATTCTATGGCCTATAATTGTTAAGTCTCGAGTTTCTAACATAATATCGTTTTGCGATATTTGATCAATTTGTATGTTTTCAGACATTGTATGGCCTGTATTTGTTTGATCTCGAGTTTCTAAAATACGTTTTACAATACAAGAAATACGTTTACGAGTTTTCGCATTATTTTTGATTTTATTGTGTTTGCTTCTTTTTTCATTTAAAGAATTTATAACACATTCAAACAAATTTTCATTTGCCTTGGAATAACTCTTCAAATTTTCAAAATTTGAAAGGTTTAAAACAACATTTCTTATATCTAAAATACTAATTCTACATCCTTTCATTGTGTGTTCCTAAAATTATAAGAAAAAAAAAACAGTCAATTTTAACTCTTCTTTATTTATAAAAACTTAATCTAAACACTTTATAAAAACAGCTTACAAGTTTATTTTTACTTATACTACCAAATCAATCATGATATTAAAGGAGATTTCCCTTAAATACACCATTTTTCATGGATTTTTTATTTACAAAAATTAAAAATACTTTATAAAAATAGCTTACAAGTTTATTTTTATTTATACATACTTCCAATACTCAAAACGAAATACTTATATCATTGACTTCCGTTTCGCATTAATTTTCATGATATTTAGTTTCAATCATGATTTTAAAAAGGGGATTCCCCTTAAATTCACCATTTTTCATGGAATTTTTTATTAAAAAATACATGCAAAACTCTGTATCATTACTAAACTTACAGAATATTTCTCGGCTTTTTGACACTTAAACTTCTCCCAGACTATCTATAGCATCCGCTTCGCAATTAAACGTTATTCTGAAATTTAAAAGTGCATATAGTTATTTATTTCGTTTTGAACAATTAATAATTTAACATTTAATGAATTTACCTAACAAATATCAACAAAAGAAAATCTTATGTTGGTATAAAAAATATAAACAATTAATTTTAAAAAAATTTCAGTATAAAATACTCGAGCACTTCGAAAACTGAGAATTGTACACATAATATTAGGCCCTTTTTTGACTTAAATTACCACAATTTTTTAAATCGTTTAAACTAAAAATACAAAACTATGTATTTTAAAACACTCATAAATTTGGCATTGTAAAAAATCGTCACTATTTAAGAGAAAATCGTTAAATCTGGCAGCCGTGGTTCCGCTTTCTCATTCGTGCTTTACACTCAGGGCTGCCATGTCAATTTAAGAAAGAATCGTCAATTTCCCGATAAAAAATCGTCTTTTCAGCTTTTAAAAATCGTAAAACTAAAAAAGTATTTCTTTAACTATCTTAAATATATACATTTATGTCTTATGCAAAAGAAATAAAGACTACTCGAAGTGTACTTTAAAACAAATTTTTCATAAAAAATTTGAAATAAACTAGACTTGATGAAGACTTTATTTTTTGGGTAAGGGCATTAATGTATACTGAACTCAAAACATTTTTTATGCTTTAAACACATAGACGACAGCGGCTACACGACTACAAATTCTGTTGACAAAATGTTTGGGAGTTATCCATAGTTAACAAAAAACATATTTATATTATATACATAATATAAATATGCATATACATAATATTGAAAAGCGAACAATAATCCCCTTAAACTGGCCTTTTTGATTTTAATTACCACAATATTTTAAATCGTTTACTCTAGAAATAAAATACAAAAACCCTGTTTTTAAAACTCATATTTTTGGCTTTGTAGAAAATCGTCACTTAAAAAAAAAATCGTCAAATTTGAATTTTGCAATTTCTTGGAACAAAATTGTCAAATCTGGCAGCCGTGATCACACTCCAATCATGTTTGAATCAGTGTTGGGATCTGATAGTGTTTAAATTGTACCGCCCCATTGATAAAGTTGTACCAAATCCGCATCAATTGTAACAAAATTTGGCTCGATTAAGGTATTTTAAAGTAATGATAATTGACCTTGATTTTTGAATTGTTTTAATGTTGATAATTTACTAACTTTATAAGCAACAATGTTAGGAGCTGGTTATTCTTCAAATTCCAGCAGATACTTGAAATTTTACCAAATTAACCGGATTCTAAGTCGACAGATTATGCCTAGAGTTATTTGAAAGAATAATTAAAAAGTTATCTAATAACCAAAAAGACCATAGGATTTCCCACTAAAAAGAATGGAAAAATATATCAGCTAAATACTGCCAAAAACTGATTGAGGCAAAAACGTTCAAATGCTGTAGATCAGAAAAATTTCCTTGTAACTGAATTATCTATTAATTATAAACGAATGGGTTATCAAAGTAAATATAAAAGATCTTGAATATAAATTAAGACTGTCACAGGATTGGAGAACTATTAAATTAAAATTGTTTATTATTGTAACTAACTAAATTGCAACATTCTTAATTTATGTTCAGGATTATAGTTATTTACTTTACTAATAGGAAATTTAGTTACAGAGCTCTTTTGCAGAACTACAGCGTTTGAACTTTTTTGCATCACCTCAATCAGTTTCCGGCAGTATTTGGCTGATAAATTTTTCTATTCTTTCTACAGAGAAATCATAAGCACTTTTTTTGTTAATAAATTATTTATTATTTCACCGGATTAAGATCCAGTTACTTTGGAGGAATTTCAACCACCTGCTTTAAATTGCAGAATTACCGGCTCCTAACAGAGGGTGAAGCAAGTGCTTCGTTTTGTCGTGGAAACATTAATTTTCTATTTCAAAATGTTTTTTGGCACTTATGGGACTTACCTTTTCTCTCTTTCCTCCTTCCAACAAATTTAAAGCTGTGAAGACAAAAAAAAAACAAAATATATTAATAAATGAATGAATTTATTAGATTTTAGTTACCTGAAACCCAAAGTCCTGCCTGAAAAAAATATAATAATAAACATATAACTAAGGTATACCAGACTTTAATTCGCTTAAAAGTGTTGTGATCCCAAGTTTTTTTTGTACTAAAAATTTAAAAATATGGCAATACTAAAATGATTTTACAACAATACAAGTGATTGTGGTACTATTGTATCAAATTAGGTACAATCGATGCATCATTGGTGCAATGGTACACTTCATGTCTTTTTGTACAATTTCAGTAAAATTTATTAAATAATTTTTTTTTTTATATATAACCAATATTTTTTTATTAACAAATCAAAACTTCAGAGTGCTACCAAGTTTATTACATTTCTTTTTATTACTTTTTCCTGCTTTTGTATTAAAAAAGGTTTTCTTTTATCCTTTTATAAATTTTACAAATATTTTCAATTATAAAACACATTAAATAAAATTCTTTCATCAAAAAAACTATTTATTTTAATTTATCAAAATATAAATTAAATTCGCTTTAAGTTTAAATTGTTTCGTAAATATTTAACATTTTTAACAAATTAACAACCTTAATATGTTATCTTTTGATAAACCAAAATAAAAATTTTGTTGATGAAAGAATTTGAATAGTGTATTTTATACTTTAAAATATTTGTAAATTTTTACAAAAGTGCTGACCTATAGGTACGATGACCAATCGTTCACTATTTTAGTGGAAAGTACACTATTTTAGAATCTTATTTTTTGTGTGTACGCTATTTGTTTATTATTATTTTTATTATATTTACATACATGTCCCTTTTGTTTTACATATTTAAATTCTGTATGTGCCTTTGGTATATGAAGATGAAGAGCATAATCAAGAGGAAACAAGTGGTAGTTTACTTGACACCCCAAACCGAAAATAAGAATTTTTTTTCATTCGAATATACTTTGATCTTTTATTTTTTATGTAATATCTGTTTTCTGTAGGCCACTCCAGAATTTTTATGTTATTACAGGAAAAGAAATACTTGATTTAAAAGTTTTCATATGTAAATGCAAACCTGTCCTTTAAGTTTATTTTGATTATTTTTTGTGGTAGGTGGATTTCGAATTTTTTCATTTCATTTAATTTTAAGTTGTATTTAAATACAGTTTCAGTTTTTCAGTCTTATTTAAATGTTCTTACCTAATTGTGGTAAAAATATGGTAGCATCAAAAAATATCAAAACAAATGCAGATAATTTGATAATAATACATGTAATATTAATAATTTCATAAAAAGGAAACATTATATTTTAATTAATTTGTGTAAAATAATACAAATACTGTCAATTGCCTCACATTTGTTCATTCATGGACAAAATCAAGCTGATAAAAACATATAGTTATGTGTAAAACTTAAATAGACTTTAAATGTTAAGTTTCATATAAGAGCGTGGCGAAAAACTAATTTTCATATTTAAATACAACTTAAGGATAAATACGAATTCAAAAATTGGCCATTAATTTTAAATATTACTGTATGGGCTTTAAATAATTTATTACTAATCTTGTAGTACTAAATTATTTATTTGGACAAAAGTTAGTCTGGCAGCACATTCTACAAAATATTACTAACTTGGTAGTACCAATTTATTTATTTGCAAAAAACTCTGGTCTGGCAGCCACATTCTGCAAAACTGAGAAAACGCTCATTTTTCTGCACAAATGAGAGTTTTTGTCTCTCTTCGATTGTATGAAAAAAAAAGTTTGTTGGGCCAGAGTTTGTTATTTTCTCGCAGGTAAACTTGAGCGCTTAGCTGACTATTTCTCCATCTTCTAGTGTCAAAATGTACTATCATTTTTTTATTTTGACAGCCAAAAATGAGTTATACAAAAACAAAATGTACGTATTTTTATTACAGAGTTGTACTCGCCGTGAGTCTACCTTGTTTATTGTGCCATGACCCCCGTCTTCATTTGCTATCAACATGTCTTTACAAAAGTCAAACTTTATATAAAAAACAGTATTAAAAATAATGTGTTTTTTATATGAAGTTTGACTTTTGTTAAGACAAGTTAATGAATAATGGAGACGGGGGGTAAGAGGTATACTCATGACGAAGAAAAGTACAATTATGTAATAAAAACATGTACATTTTCAGAGTTTAGAGTTGCAAAATCTTATTATGTATGATAGTGTGACATCTACATAGCCATTTTGAAACGATTTTTTGAATTGGACAGAATTCTGTCAGATTTTTTGGTGTGTTGCCTTTAAGCGCCATGGCCACACATCAAACTACTTCTTCAAATTTGTTTATGTGTTGGTAATATTGTATTTTGCTTAGCACAGCCACACATCAAACTCATTCCATCAAACTTCATTTTAAAGTTGATTTGCAAAGGGAAACACGTACAATTTTTAAACGCTAAATCTTTTAAAATTTTTTTAATTTTTTTGTTAAAAATGAGCAAAATAGATGATTTTTCAGTTCTATTACTGTATTCTTCACTTTTCACTTGCCATAAAGCAGGAAAATCGATATAAACTTCAATTAACTCTAAAATAAAATTTTTCTCCTCCATTTTGGTTATCCCGCGTCGAAAAAAGTAGTAGATGTTGTCACTTTGAAAATTATGTAAAAATGAAATTTGAAGTAATTACGCGCACACACATCAAACACGCTTCAAATTTATATGGCGACGGTAGTGAAAATCAAAAGTATTTAGATTTTCTTCAAACTCACACTCACCTATACGTGTAAGTATTTTTTTACTAACACAATTCACTATCATACTCACTCGTACGATCTGTCAAAAATAGCATGTGTGCGCCATACGCCCTTGTTTATGTTAGTCAGTAAGCCATAACGACGTCTAGCGCCTAGCTTTGAAAAAACCTAAATAAGAGCGCAACGTTTTGTAATAAACAGTAATGTTAACATATATTGTTTAGTAAATGCTTCATACATTTTGTACATAATTACGTGGGAATGTTTGACAGTTATTTTACGCCTTACGCTCTTGTTTAGGTTTAGCAGTTAGGAATGTATGCGTGTGACAGACTTTTTTACAGGTCTATAGGATTTAATAATCTTTTGAAAAAATTCATAAAATAGTATTTTCCACGCGACCAGAGTTGCAAAATCTTATTTTGTATGATAGTGTGAGATCTACATCGCCTTTTTGAATCGATTTTTTGAGTAGGATAGAATTCTGTCAGTTTTGTGATTGAATCCTACGATTGTGTAGGATAGTGAATCCTGAAAAACCCAGTATGAACACCATATTTCGTTCGTAATTTCAGCTCGAAATTACTTAATTTCGTGGCAGCCTAAACGGGCTATTATGATTTCGCCTTGACCCCAAGTGTACGCTATGTTAAGTTGTACTAAGTAGTCAGACTTTATTACTGCATGTTCATTCATCATCAACAGGTAAGAGTAAAACCGCCGTTATCATAATTTAACATATAAATAAAGTTACTGCCATAGATAACACATAGATAGTCAACTGAAACGTCAAAAACCTAAGTCTCTTGTCAAAAAACCTAAGTTTATGAATGTATTGGTAGGCAAAATTGTATAAGTGTTGGTTTTTAAAAAGAATTCCCCACAGTACATAGTTGTATAAAATATTTTGTAAAAACAGAATATTTTTTTACATTCAATTTTAGATGTTAAAATTAAATAATTCATTTGCTTTTTTAATAAAAATATGAATTTTATATTTTTCTAATATATTTATGTGCGAAAAAAGTTAGATTGAATGCTAATTTTAAATATTTATTATATTGATTTGAAAATTTTCATCCCCTAAAAGACAAAAAAAATACAATACTGTGTAGAAATAAATTTCACCAAACAAATGTCAATAAAATTAAATTTATTTTGTATTAAAAAATTTGGAATAAATAAATTGTTAAATAATTTTTTGTGCAAAAATTCAAAATTGTTAAAATATTTGAAAAGTGCAATGGAATATCGCGCAATAGTGTCTAAATGTGAATAAAAATTTTACTCCCCTAATAGCCCATTCAGGCTGCCACGAAATTAAGTAATTTCGAGCTGAAATTACGAACGAAATCTAAAGTGTTCATACTGGGCTTTTTGACATTTGAGTTAATTTCGGAAACAGCTGATCACGTTTAGTTACATTTGTATAATTAAATTATTTTGCAAAAAGCTTTCGCACAACACTTTCGGATTGATTTAAAATATACATGAATATTATAAACAACACTACAACAAAATTAATGTACAATTATGTATATATTTCAATTATTTCATTTGGCTTTTAAATGTTTTTCAAACAAAACGGACTTTCAAGGTTGTAAATCTGGTCATGGTTGCAAAAAAAGTAGCTTTTTTTACAAAACCAGCGTTGTCTATCGTAATTTCAAGTTAATTTCGACGAAATTAAGTAGAATGAGTTAATTTGGGCAATGGTAAAATGTATGCGAAATTACGTAATTTCAAGTTGATTTCGGCAGAAATCACGAAATGACTTAATTTCGTGGCAGCCTGAACGGGCTATAAGTGTGTTGAATTCACACCATACCCGTATGTGTGAAGACATTTGTAGCCTCATTTTTGACATTTGGAGAGCTGGCCATCTATGTGTTATCTATGGTTACTGCTTTCTACTGAAATTGTTCTCTTAATTTACGTGAACAAAACATTTGAAACAACCACACTGTAAATTAATCAATCTGGTATCACTTTTTTAAGAAACGCAGAGTTGCTTTAACTGGCTTTACCCACAGGGTTGTATTCTTGACGAATAATGGCGTTGAAAAATGGCTGATGCGTTGCGGCGCTTTTTTATGGTATAATTTAACGATTCTGCTTAACGAAAAAGGGAAATTTTTTCGCAAGCAGCAGTATTTGATTGTCCCGTAAAGTGTGTTGTTCGATAGCAGCAGGAGTAGAGAAATAAATAGCGTGTATAAACACTAGTGCTAAATCATATTATTTTTTAAATACTTAACAATATAAACAAAGAAATTTAAATATACTTCAAACATGTCTGACGAAAAGAAGGTACGTTTTTTTAGAAACAGTGCTTTTCCTTAAAGCTCAAGCTGAAAAATTGTTTTAAGTTGAACGGGAAAAATGGTAGTGACGCCGAAAACATGGCGCGGTCAACAGCGACGCAATGCGGCTTTATTTTTTATTTAACAAAATCGGTGTTCTTCAAGTAGTATATTAATAGAAACAATTGTTAAAACCACTTTTTTTGAAGAATGTGAAATATTAAAGAAACGTAAATTGGACTGTTGAAAATACAGAAAGATCAAGAAATATGTTTTGTGTAAAATTTGGGAAACATAACCTAACATTTCAGTGACTTTTTTACTTGTAGTCTTACTTTGCATTTTACACCCTACATTCTTTACCTTTGACTTTCGCATATTGGTTTCGTCACTAAAACGAGGATTTATGCATGGTAGCGTTTTTTATTTGTTTAACAAAGTATTTCTTTATTTCTCTGGTTTGTATACAGATGCGTGCTTTTTATTTTTGTTTGTTTCTATCTGTATACTCGTGCTGTTTTTACCGAAATTATATTTTTTATGTATGTACATCGTTTGCTCTAAGTAACGATAGGCTGCGTCGTCGTCGTCGTTTTTCTAATTAAAGCACGGTCTTTTTATAAAGCTTCATTATTTTTTATATAATTTTCTTTTATTTTTTATTTGTTACAGGGATCTGAAACAGAACACATTAACTTAAAAGTTTTGGGCCAAGATAATGCTGTGGTACAATTCAAAATTAAGAAACATACACCTTTAAGAAAATTAATGAATGCCTACTGTGACAGAGCGGTAAGATAAAAAAATTACAACAAAGTTTAAAAGTTATTATATACTTATTTCTTAACAGGGTCTATCAATGCAAGTAGTCCGGTTTCGTTTTGATGGTCAGCCGATTAATGAAAATGACACTCCAACCTCCTTGGAAATGGAAGAGGGCGATACTATTGAGGTTTATCAACAACAGACGGGTGGCGACTATTAATTTTTTAATACTAATATATTCTTAAAAATACAAACAAAATAATACACAAAATTAACTTTATTCATAATAAATATAAAACAAACTCGTAAAAATTATAAATAATTTTTAATATATTTAACAAAGGTAAAAAGCAGTAAATTTATGGAAAATAAAAGTTTGCAAATTTAGAAGTATCAAACCTTATTTTCTCGATCCATTTTAAAATGGTTGCGCATGAAAATTCAAGCGAAAATTTTCAAATCCATTGTCGATAACGGATTTGTTAACCTTAATTTCTGATAAGTTTTAAAGTTACAATATTATGCATTTTTTAACTTGTTGCTCCGTAAGGATTTTTTGAAAAAATTTGTAATCTAGTTTTTAAACAAAACCCGGAAGAATCTATGTTTTTAGTATTGTAATAAAATAAAGCAAATTGATATGAATATAAACTAAGTGTTTTAATAGTTTGGGTGAAATATGAACCCACTGTGCACTGATTCATAAACTAGATATTGGTACAGTTGTGTAATTGCATATGTATATTCAGGAGTTGTATACATTATTTAAATAGTTTTAGTTACTCACTGTGCGGTGATTCATAACCTATATTTTTCGATATAAGTACAGTTTCGTCAAAATAAGATTATATTTAGGTACATAATTAAGCAAAATAAAACATTCTTTAAATACAGATTATAAGTAGCAAATCAGACTAAAAAATATTCTCGTATGGACACATTTTGCAAAATGAATGAAATAAACGTTTGCGGTAATTTTGATTCGAAAGAATATATAGGTACATATGTTTGAAACAGAGCTGTAAAGGATTACAATCACATAATTTCAAAATCGTAAATTGAGTTTATGAATGCAATTTGATAGGTTAGGTTTGGAAGGGTTGTGCCAAACATGGCACATCCACTCGGAGACCTATTGGTCCATTGTGATTCCCTTCAGCTAAACTACAACAAAAACTAAGAAAAATTATGGAGAAAAAGAGAGCCTTATTATGCTTCTTGCCACCTATCACTCAGCCACCCGATTTCCTTGATGAAGCCGACGACATCCTCGATTTTACACCGCGCGATGTCGAAGAGCCCCTCGAAAAATCTATCACATAGCCATCTAAGTCTGTGGCTTTGTAATACCGGGCAGTGGCACACGACGTGCTCAACAGTTTCCAATTTGATATCAATATGATAATATTGATATGATATGCAATTTGATATCAATATGATAAAATTGATTACCATTAAATACAATAATTGTAACCAAAGTTATATCTGCTTCAAAATCATCGTTCTCTATAAATGAAACTCGTTTTTGAAATAAAGCTGACTTTTATAATTTTAAATTACAAAAACTGTTCTCATCAGATTTTAGTGGAAACCATTAGATTCCAAGTGTACCTATATTATTTCATTGGACTTTTACAAAAAAGTCTATTAATATTCTTGGGAGATGGGGACTGGTTTGGCACCTTCTTTTCTGCATAAAAGTATATTATTTCTGAAATCTACAAAAAAAATTATAAGTACATGGGACTTATTGGGAGTGGGATACTTTCCCCTGCCCATAAATATTTATGGTAAGTAATACATTTCTTTTAATAATCACATTTTTTTCAAAAAATACTTTATGCCACCGACTACAAAAAGAGCGGGGCGTGTGGGCGTATAAAATGGCATTTTATAATCTCATGTTGCATTTGTCTAACAAAAGTATGGGAAAACTTACAAAAATTGAATTTTTCAATGGTAGAATTAGTTCCTTCTAAGGTGATATTTTTGCTCTTTTCAAGCTTTAACATCCTATGACCATAAGACATTTTTTGCCAAGTTTCATTGGTCTAGGGGCACTTAATAACTTTTCAGAATCAATACCTACCTATACAGCCCAATTCTGAATAAAAATTCCCTGGGAATTTTGTCCCTATTCCCTGTTCCCCTATTCTAAATAAAATCTTCCGGTGAAATTTTTCTCATTCCCTTATTCTAAATGAACTTCGAAAATGGGAAATTTTTCCCTGGAAAAAAATAAGTATTACGAATAGCACTTTAAGGGAGAATATAATTACAAATTTTGGAAATAATTCCGCCACAAGATTCAAAAGGAATTAAAAAAAAATCATGTACTTGATATTTTTTAAGAAAAATGTGATAAATATCGTAATTTATTTATACTTTTAGGTCAAAAACAACAAACAGTTTTTTAAAGTAAAAAAATTTTTTTTAACTTAACTCCCGGTTTCTCAATATCGAAAGAATTCGTTCTTTTGTATAAGTACATTCAAAACAAAATTAAAAAACAAGAAAGAACGAACTCTGTCAACATAGTGAAACAGGCCCTTAATTTTTTTTGTTTTCTCTTAACAAAATGTGATAAAGTCGAATTAAATCGAATTAAATATACATACATACTTGTTTTCTTTAATATTAAAAGTAAAAATATTCAACAAGAGGGAAGCTTAAGGTAGTGGTAGACTTCGTTCTCACCAACTGACGATTGATAATTGAATACAAGTTTTCTCGAATTCCTTTATGGGTTTGGTTGGTTAAATAGATGATGCTTACAACTAAACACTACCCTAAGTAGATTAGATACAAGAAAGCTGATGACGGACGTGGCTGTCTAGAAAATGTGCATTCCGCTCCTGCTGGTGTCTAAAAAAATTAAATTTTCCCAATTTTTCTTTAATATTATCACCTAATTTGTAATTTAATTAATTCTTTCTTAGAGAGAATAAAAAAACGAACTTAAGCTTGATTATAAATTTCATTGTATGTAAAACTTGTTTTCTCTTATTTATAAAGTTTAATTAGGCCAGAATTTTATTAGAGATTAATTCCGATAATATTTCTAATATTTTGGGCAAAAGACAAATATTGCTATTAGAGAACGCAATTTATATAGACGGACTCATCCCTTGAGTTAGAATCCAAAGAGTAAAGTCGTCTAGTAAAACATTAATTTATGAAAATCGTTGTTGTCATTCAGCCTGAGGTGAGCTCGCAATTCGCTGACGCTTTCAAAAACATTCTATTAAGTTATTTAGTTTTTTGGTTAATATTCAAGTTTTATTTTTGATATTTCTAAAAACAATTTGCAAACTTGTAGTAAAAACCAAATAGCTGATTTCGAATATTTAATATTCTCTCTCTCTCTCCCTTGTTATTCCCTTCTTTGTTAGAATACGAGGATTTTATTGCCGGGAAAAATGAATTCCCAGGGAGATCATTTCCCTATTAATTTCTAATTAATAGGGCCTTTCAACTTAATATTATCCCAATATAAGGTAAAATTAATAAAAGATTTTATATTCGTGTAATAGCTATGTTTTTTCAGATGATTTAATTATATGAACACAAAATATGCAAATAAAAAAGAAAAAAATTCTACATTTTTCATTAAGTTTAATATAAAAGAAAAATTAGTTGCTAGTTTTGTAATTAACTAATATTTATTTAATATTGTGTTTGAAAATTATGTTCATTATAAACAATCTTTGGTACATCCATGTGAGTGACTTAATTATATGAGCATGAGTGTATGTATGAACTAAACAATTAAAAATCTAAATTTAATGCCGTATTATGTATTTAGTTAAAAAAAATCCATAACAATTTTTTTATTTAATAAAGTATTTGAAATTTAAAAACTTCTAAGAGCAATTTTAGTATAAAAACGGGACATTCTTAACAAGACCAATTTTAAAAGCCTGTATTGTAAAAAAAATAGACATGTGCCCTTGAGATAAATATTTAGGTATATCTTGTTTGCCTTACTTAAAAATATCGATGTGTACACAACTTAAGACCCCAACAGCACTTATACTTCAGACAAACTTTTTCATTGACTGATTTAAAATATTTACAAAATAAAATAGCTTTGATTAAAATCATTGTAGTTGGTAAGTATGTATGTATGATATTTTTAAGAGGTATGTTAAAAAGAGAATGAAAAATTTTTTTCTTCAAAAATTTATTTATTTATCAGTATTAAAAAGTTACCCCACATATAAGCATTTGTGTCAATTATATATGTATATACATTCATTATTAGCAGTCTTTCACGGATTATGTAGAAAGCCATTAGTAATTTGGAAGATTCAACATTGCCATTTTAAGGTGCCTCTCTTCCTCGCGAATATAAATAAAACACTGGGGTAACGTCTGGCGAATACTGGAGGGAAAACATAATGAAAGTAGTGAGTTACCTATATTGAAAGAAAAATAATCGAACACTCCAGAAAAACACTGCACTCAAGTATATTGTGTGGAAAGTTACCGTTATTTATTTAACACACCTTTTTTAAACCTTAAGCTTAATTATTTTTTCTTTGCGCTAAGAGATGTCATTGCCTTTTCTTCAGTTAGCTTTTTTAGATGACGTTTGCCCTTTAAATGTTGTTCCAAGCCAGGCAAATGTGACATGGAAGTATTGCAAGTCTTGCAATAATATTGACCGCTGGGTGTACGATACATAGATAAATCAGTGGGATCTGGTTTAATTTCCTCTTTTATTGCAGAAAGTAATACATTATCAATTATTGTGCCCGGTTGCACGGCATCCATTTGTGATTCAGTGCTGCTGCACATTGGTGTTGGGTTAAGACCAGCTAACTTTAGTTTTTTTAAGTGCTTCGAGCCAGATAAATGCATGGTCATTTGAACAGCAGATGTTGCACTAACCTTGCAAATTGAACAAAATAATGCTGGATCTTGATCCGACTTTGTAAGACATGGAGTTTTAATTGCTTCCACAATGGTTGATTTAACTTCACTTCCAATAGTAGTCGTCGTATCAGCTACATTAGATATGGTGTCTGTAGCTGCTGAAGCTAAATTTTCACCTGTATTTAGATTTCCAGTCGAAGCTATAACTTCAGAAAATTTAAACGCTTCTCCAATATCAAAGCGTCGATCTTTAGATCGATTTGGTGTCAGTTTGGTCCCAGTACGAACCCATTTACCTTCAGAGTTATAAAAACCTGCACCCGACGGTTTAGCTCTTTGTGCTATTACTAAACTATGCTTCTTACCGGCATAGTGTTGGTTAGCATGAGTTAACGATGTTAATTTAAGGTCACAAGCCTCACAGTAAAATGCATCAGGTCCGGTGGGACTCTGTTTAATAAAACGTTTAATCGCTGGTGGATTTATCCCTTTTTCAGTGAAGTTCTAAAAAGGAAAACAAAATAATAAATTATATATTTAATTGAGTTATTAAGTTTCAAACTTTATATTTGGACTAGCTACCTTGGGAATTTAGAATGTGAAAACAAACTTGGTTACAGCACAAATCAAAAGCGAAAACTTATAATTCAAAAGCATATGAGGCGTCAATTATTTAATTTAAGCCAGATGTAAATTAATTTAACCCAGTTGCACATTTTTGTTTGTTTTTGCAATAAATTATTGAAAAACACAAATAAACATCTATAGGTAGGGTTTTATAATTTTGAAACACATTCGACCAACCTAATCCCAAATATCTCAATCATTATTCCCCATTTCTGAATACTATAGGAAAATGTTTTTTTAAAAGATAAAACACATGCTTAACACATGTTTAAATGTGCGAAAGAACAAATTCGTGTGACACTGTAAAATAGGCACTTACTTACACAATGAAAAGTTGTTCTCTGTCTATGAACTCAACATATCCAGTGCATAACTAAAGCTTATATGTTGAAGTTTTTAACCGCTTCCTACGAAAATTTCACCATCTCTGTTTTATAAAAATTATCTTAAAATTTACATAAAAAAGTACATATGAAAATAAATTATAATTTTTGTAACGAATGCGCATAATTTGAAAATGAAAAATGAAATGAATGAAAATAATAATAAATCAGTCAAGTCCGAGTTACACTGACATATGTAGGGTTCCCTACTATGTTTATTACATCTTTAAAAATTCAAGTTGTTAATATGTTCATGCCTTTTGGAGCACTCTTTAATTTTAAAATTAAAGTCATATTCCATATAATTGCATCATTTTTGAAACACCCTTTAAATTTTAGTAATTTTTTCTGTAGCGGCCATGGTAATACATTTTCTGTAAAAATATCATGGGCGTACTTATAAAATAAGGTAATATACGTGAAAAACATGTCACTGATGGAACACCCTTTAGTTATTAGTGATTGTTTCGGCGGCTGAAGTACAAATACCACTGTAAACATTTAAAGAGTCTACCTATTACGGTTAAAAAATAAGGCTGTTTACGTAAAACTCATCTCTCTGTCAGAACACCGTTTAATTTTGTTATTTTTTATAGCGGCCATGGCAATTATCTTTCCATGAATGTATCAAGAGTCTACCTATTACGATTAAAACAAAGTCACTATATGTGAAAAACATGTCACTGTCGAAACACCTTTTAATTTTTATTAATTGTCATAGCGACCGTGGAAATACATCTTCTGTACAAATTGGAAAAGTCTACCTATCTCGGTTCAAAAAATAAGGCGTTATACATGCAAATTACGTAACTGTTTGAAAACCCTTTAATCTTTACTCTTTAATTTTTACTTTTTGATATAGTGCCCATAGTAATATATCTCCTGTAAAGACTTCAAGAGTGTCACACACACATTTACAAGAATAAAAAAGAAAAACTTTACAACATGTCGAAGGTTGCAGAGAGTTCGTGTTTAGACTTTGAAGCGAATGGTTGATCGCGGATAATTTACATTCTTAAATAATAAAGACTTTCATACTTTTAATAATAAAAGGCAAACTTGTATTTATTTCAATCTTAACGGCTATCCTTGACAAACCTTGGTGTTAAAATATTAAACGTTTTAAAATATATTTTGACATTTTTCAGAAGTGGGATTTTACCAAAAATCTAAATACGTTTTGTGTCGCGAAAGAAAAACTAAAAACACGTGTCGTAGAAAAATAAAAGGTTGAAATAAAAAAAAAAAAAAATGCCTAACGTGCGTGGTATGAAAGTCGATGCACTACGCAAACAGTGCAAAGAAGTCGGTTTACCAACGTCAGGAAAACGTAAAGAGCTTATCGAACGATTGGAGGAGTATTACGGCGAAGAACTGTTCCAAAGCGTTCAAGAGATGCACGAGTATACTATCTCCAAAAGAGTTGATTTGCTTGAGAAAACACTGAGGGAAATACAACAATTAAAGTTTTCACCCTCAACAGCGTCATCACCAAAGCAAAGTTTGGATGATGCAATACAAGGAAGTTCAACAGAAACAAATATACCCTATACATCAGCGTCTGCTGTGCAGAGCAGTCTTGAGAATGTTAATCGAGGCAGCATATGTGTTAACAACGAGGGTATAAACGCACAACAACGTTCTCTACCAACGGTTATTTCGAATGTTACTCTTCAGCAGCAGTGGACAGAAAAGAAAACTAATGCTAATATCGTAAACGATCAATGTAGACAACAAACGGTTACTCAGGCAAACGCAAACATGCCTTTGCAACAAACGAATCTACATGCTATGTATCAACAGGTTTCCAACCCAACGAGTGCTAACATACAACAACAAACGGTTACTCAGGCAAATGTAAATATGCCTTTGCAACAAACGAATTTACATACTACGTATCAACATGTTCTCAACCCAACAAGTGTTTACCACCAACCTATACAACCAACGATAGCGTCGGCAACTCTATACGCGCCATTGCAACCAACAAACATACGACCTACGTACCAACATGTCTCTATTCCAACAAACGTTTATAAACAACCAATGATGACAACAAATATACATCGTTCCCACGACAATTGGATCTTCGCTCCGGAACGACCCGAGTATCACTCGGCCAAAGATTGTCAACTCAGCAACAGCTGTACCAACCGAAAGTTTTTTCCTCAGGTGAGCAAAATATGCCAGCTATTTTGCTCAAGTTACTATTAATTATAGCTGGCGTTGAGCAAAACCCAGGTCCACAGATCTGGTTTTGTTCAGTGTGTCACAACAAAATAACCCGCAACATAACATCGGTCAAATGCTCAGTTTGTAAAAACTGGTGTCACTTGAAAAGGTGCTCAGGTCTCACCAGCCACCGCGATTGGTCCCCAAGCTTTGTGGCGAGTTGTTGTAGCAATCAACCAACTAACTCCAGCACTGCTCCTCCCACTGCTTCCCAGCAGAACCCCGTCTCATCCCCACCTGTGAGACACAATAGAACATATTGTTCTATTTGTAACACAATAATTAGGAGGAATATTACATCAGTTCAGTGCAATGGTTGTAAAAGATGGTGTCATATGAGGCGCTGTACAGATTTACGCTTTCATAGGGATTGGAGTGCTAGTTTCCTAGCCTCTTGCTGTGCAAATGCCACTCCTACGGCCAGCATTACCCTTAACTCAACGGCGCAATCAACACCCAGAACGCCTAATGTACAGAACACTCCTCAATTACAGCAACCCGTATTAACACCTACAACTCCACCTCAAGTGAATACACCGCCAAGACACCCCACTCAGCGGCAAGTGCAAAATACTGGTCCCGGCAGATCTTTTCAAATCATGCAATTGAATTGTAATGGTTTGAGAAACAAAATTGTGGAGATCACAAAATATATGCACGACAACAACATACCTATTGCCGCCATACAAGAAACAAAGCTGACCAATGATTGTTCACTCTCGACCTCAGGGAATTACAATATTGTCAGAAGAGATAGAGATAGAGCACATGGTGGGGGACTTGCGTTCATTATAGAACGAAATGTCAGTTATAAATTGACAGCCCCCCCAACCCTCCCCATACCTGACCCCTTCCTAGAGGTTATGAGCATCTCAGTAGATACTGAAAATACTGAAATTGAAATCATCAATGTTTATATCCCGCCCGTCAACAGCATAGGAGCTAATTATCACCCAAGCATATCCCATCTCTTGCAGGGTGATAATAGAATAATACTTGGTGATTTCAATGCTCATCATGAGAGTTGGTATTCCCAATTACCTGAAGATCCCCGCGGTGGACTCATTGCAGAACAGATAGACGAATCAGATTTTGCCTCAATAAACGAAGATTTCCCAACAAGAGTAACTGCAAGATGTGTAAGCTCTCCAGACATATCCATTGTCTGCTCATCGCTACTTGCCTACACCAGCTGGCAAACCCAAATTGCATTTAACTCAGACCACATTCCCATTGTGGTCACTGTTGAGAAACCCAATGACTTCGTTGAGCCTGACAAGCGCACATTTATTAATTATAATAAAGCCGACTGGCAGGGGTTCTCGAAATATATTGATAACTCCCTTCGTCAATTACCCCACCCTACTTGTGCCAGGAAGGGAGAGAAAGTTTTCAGGCAAACTATTCTCAGGGCAGCACGACGCTTTATTCCTGCAGGCAGAATACCCAATATTAGACCAAATTTCCCCACCAATGCAGCGCGTTTAACCCAAGAACGCGATCATTTGCGCGCTTGCAACCCAGCAGATGAGCGAATTGAGCTGTTGACGACAGAAATTAACAAACTCGTTAATGAACATCGTCGCAACAAGTGGTTAGAACACCTAAACCAATGCACGGTTAGCTCGAAAAAACTTTGGTCTACTATTAAAAGTCTATCTGGCACAAACTGCAATAAAAATCTCGCAGCTATAGGATTCGATGACATTCAATATACAGATGCAAAGAAATGCGCTAAACTATTCTGCCGACAATTTGTCGATCATCCAACCTCGCAGAATCGGTCCAAAAGAGCTATAATTCGGAGAAACAAGAATCTTGAACGGGATTCTGAGCCCATTTCCTTCACACTCGATGAAGTGAAATATATAATCTCCAAAGTGAAACCCTCTAAAGCTCTTGGTCCTGACGGCATCTCTATGTTAATGTTAAAGAAACTTGGCACAATATCGCTGGAATATCTAGTACGCCTTCTAGAACTCTCGATTCATCAACTGGTGATTCCAGATATATGGAAGGTTGCTCGGATAATTCCCCTCCTAAAACCTGATAAACCCGCTACAAAAGGAGAATCATACCGCCCTATCTCCCTTTTATCACCCGTAGCAAAGGTTTTAGAAGCTTTAATATTGCCAACCCTGAAGGAGCATTTCTCGCTTGCCTCTCACCAACACGGCTTCAGGGAATCCTATAGTACCACGACAGCTTTGAATTTGATAGCTAACCAGATCGCAAATGGCCTCAATCAGCAGAGACCGTGTGAACGCACAATTGTGGCAGCCTTAGACTTATCTAAGGCTTTTGACACGGTTGACCACTCTTTGCTGATTAATGACATCTCGAACTCTACACTTCCCAATGATGTCAAACGCTGGGTTGCCAACTATTTAAGTGGCAGACAAGCGTTTGTTGAGTTCAGAGGCCAGAAGTCTAAATATCGCAAGATTAAAATGGGTGTGCCACAAGGAGGAGTACTGTCACCAATACTCTTCAACTTATATCTTGCACAACTTCCTGCCCCACCACAAGATATCAAGATGGTGTCTTATGCAGATGATTGCACCATCTATTCATCTGGTATTAACATCCAAGACATAAGTGCTAAAATTACTCAATATTTGGCCACCATCTCACAATTTATACAGGAACGTAGACTTCAGCTATCACCCTCAAAGTCTTCAGTGTCTCTTTTCACTTCCTGGACTAAAGAAGTAAGGATGGAATTAGATATCTCTATCGAAGGCCGACGTATCCCTACGGTGCAAAACCCAAAAATTTTAGGCGTGGTCTTCGACAGCCTCCTTCACTTCGCGTCACACGCCACTTACATCAACCAGAAAGTGAAATCTCGGAACAAAGTCCTAAAAGCTCTTTCAGGCACCTCTTGGGGAATGACTAAAGAGACCATAATAACAACTTTCAAGGCAATTGGTCGCTCTCTCTTTAGTTATGCTGCCCCTATTTGGACCTCGTTCCTCAGTGATACTAAATGGCGAGTTTTACAAACTGCACAAAATAATGCACTTAGAATCGCTACCGGATGTGTCAGAATGACAAACATAGATCATCTTCATGAGGAGACCAGGATACTGCCGGTCAGGCAGCACAATGAGCTACTGACAAAGCAATACCTGGTGGCTTGTCACCTGCCCACCCACCCTAACCATGAAGTGGTCATTCAAGATCCGTCTCCCCGTCACATCCGGCAGGACTTTCGTCCATATCGCAATGACATTCGAGATATTATTCCATCTCTTATAGATCGAGTGGCCATTGCAGACGCCCAAAAGCTATTACATCAACAGGCGGTTTTAGGAGCTATGAACGGCTATAGATGTAATAGGGTCCTTAATGAACACCCCCCAGCGATTGCAGAAAATGAAAGGCTTCTTCCCAGGCAAACAAGAACCACCTTAACACAATTAAGGGCCGGATGGTGCAGTATTCTTAACTGCTACCGCGAGCGTATAGTTCCCGGAACTTTAAATCGTTGCCCAGCCTGTCTTCAAAGCCCCCATGACACGGTGCATCTATTTCAATGTCCCAATAGGCCTACGGATCTGCGCCCTATAGACCTATGGTTAAGACCGATTGAAGTTGCGCAATTTCTCCAACTCCAAGTTCCACCCACGTGACACTTTTACAATAATTAATATATACATCTTAAATCTTTTCAGGAAAGAACTTCCGACAACAGCAGAGCTGTTACAACAACAACAACAAATATACATAGACAGCCAAATACTACGCAGCTGTTAATTAACAGCGCAAAGTGTTACGGGCATGAACAACATTTTTCAAAACAAAATATGCAACAGCAAGTAAATCTTATGAATAATTTTGCAAATATTCCAACGTCATCTTATAGTAATGAATGTCAACAATATAACAACATAAGTGAGTATTCCAACGCAAGAGATGTGGTCGCTCTTCTTCCGTTTTTCGACCCATCATCAGAAAAATCTCTAGGAGCCAGACAGTTTATACAACGAGTGGAGGTGCTTAAGAGTGCTTACAACTGGAGTGATCAAATGGTAATTTTTGCCGTGCAGCAGAAAATGCAGGGTGCTGCCAAATACTGGGTAGATTCACTTCAGGAAGTTTTTGTGTCTTGGCCAGATTTTGTTGAACGATTTTTAAACGATTTTCCAAGCGTCATCAACGAAGCAGATATGCACTTAACTATGGCGAACATGAAACGAGAAGATGCAGAATCACCCCAAGACTTCTTTTACAGAATGCTTGCTTTTGGAAGACGTGGCAATCTTTCAGAGCCAGCAATTTGTCGACATGTGATAAATGGAGTCAACGATAGTGACCTCAAGAAAAAAATATCAAATGAATATAAGTCTTGCAACGCACTTCTACACGACATAATGACATTTTGTCTACATAACGAAATTGGGAAGCCGTCTTACAATGTTTCAAAGCACAACAAGTGTGTACCAAAATTAAATGCGAAGAATGATGCACCCCCTTTAAAGACGGGTAAAAATAATGTGAAGTGTTTCAATTGTAATAAAATGGGTCATTATGCTAATAAATGCCCAGAGCCACAACGTAAGGGTAGATGTGAGATTTGCAAACGAGCTACTCATAAGACAGACATGTGCCCCCAAAAGAAAGCAGATAACTACAATCAAACCGTGAATAAAGTAGATAATGTGCAACAAAAGCAACGTTCAGCTGATCTAATCAAAACAATAAAAGTTAACGCATTCTTTACAAATAGTTTTGTTGATCCAGGTAGTAGTTGTTCACTAATACGAAAATCCTTTGCTAACGATGTGGGAGAGCCCAAACAGCATACGGTAACGCTCAATGGATTTGCTGGTGGCAAATTTAGTTGCAACGAGAAAGTGAATGTTAAATTACTGGTGGATGACAATGAATTTTATGTTGATCTTTTGATAGTGGCTGATGATTTAATTTCTCAGAATGTGCTCCTTGGTCGAGATGTTTTGTGCCAGGAGGGAAAACGGTTTGTTATAGAAGAAGATGATTGTTTTTTTGAAAACGTGCTATCGTTAACAACGAATGATTCTTTTACTGAAAGCGAACAGACGCAGATAGAAAATTTACTTACGAAGCACTCAAAATGTTTTGCAGAATCTGCCCGAGAGTTAGGAAAATGAGGCGTTGTCAAAATGGACATAGAATTGACTACAGACAAACCTATTAACGTTAAACCATATCGTATACCATTTGCTAGACGACCAGTAGTAAGTGAGCTGGTTAATGAACTACTAGAGAGTGACATCATACGTCCATCAACATCACCTTATGCATCAGGAATTGTTCTAGCCCAAAAGAAAAACAGTGAATACAGGCTTTGTGTTGACTACCGTGCACTCAATCAGGTAACGAAGAAAACGCCTTTTCCTATGCCAAGTTTGGATGATCAGTTTGCACAACTATCAGGAAATAAGTATTTTACGTCATTGGACCTTAGAATGGGGTACCACCAAATCGAAATGTCGGAGACGTCCAAACAATATACTGCATTTGTGACTATGGATGGTCACTACGAGTATAATAGAATGCCCTTTGGATTGGTTAATGCCCCAGCAGTTTTTCAAAGGGTCATGAATCAACTGATATCACGTATGGAGCCTGGAGAGGTCCTAGCTTACCTTGACGATGTTGTTATACCAAGTAAAACGTTTGATGAGGGAATGCAGCGACTTGATAAATTCTTGACGGTGTTACAAGAAAATATTTGCATGTATAAGGTCTAAGTTTTGAACCATAATAGGTAGACGCTTGAGATTTTCACAGAAGGTGTATAACTGTGGCCGCTATAGTAGCGGACTCTAAAATTTATAGGGTGTTCCGAAAGAGAGGTGTTATTCACGAATATCTGCTTATTACTTGAACTGTAGGAGGCATACACTAAAAATATGCAAGCAGTAATTAAAACTTAGTTCGCTATATAAATAAGTGTAAAAAAATAAATCTAAAAATTAAAGGGTGTTCCGATAGTGGCGTGATTTGCATGTATAAGGCCTAAGTTTTGAACCATAATAGGTACTCTTGAAATTTTCACAGAAGGTGTATAACTGTGGCCACTATAGCAATAAATACTAAAACTTATCGGGTATTCCAAAAGTAAGGTGTTATTTGCCTTTATGTCTTTATTTCTTTAGCTATAGGAGGCAACCACTTAAAATTTGCAGACAGTAGTTAACTCTATGTTCGCTTTCTATTAAATTAAACCTTAAAATTAAAGGGTGTTCCGAGAGTGACGTGCTTTGAGTGTATATGGCCTAAGTTTTTAACGATAATAGACTCTTGAAGTTTATACAGGAGGTTTCTTACTATGGAAGCTATAACAAATAATAAAAATTAAAGGGTGTTCCGATAGAGACATGATTTTTACTTAAATAGGCTTATTTTTTGAACCGTAATAGGTAGACTCTTGAATTGTCTACAGTAGATGTTGTACTTCGGCCACTGTAACAATTACTAATTGCTAAAGGGTGATCCAATAGTGACATGTTTTTCACGTATATTACTTAATTTTGTAACCACAATAGGTAGGCCTGATATTTTAATAGAGAGTGTATTACCATGGCCGTAATAACAACAATTGCTAAAATTTAAAGGGTGTGATTTTAAAAAGAAAAGGGTGGCCCATAAGACATGAAAAAAATAACAACTTGAGTTTTTAAAAGCGTACTAAACATAGTACGGAACCCTACGTGTGTGAGACTAACTCGCACTTGACTGATTTATTTATAAATCATGAGTGGTCTAATGTTCAACATAGAAAAATTAGATGAGTCCAATTACGACTCATGGAATATTCAACTCAAAAGTATATTAGTACACCAAGAGCTGTGGTCGATGGTGTCGGATGGGGCTAAATAAGAAGCTGCAGTTGCTCTTTCCTTATGGCAGGCCAAAGATGAAAAGGCTATGGCAACTATTATTCTAAGTCTAACACCAATGCAGATTGGACATGTAAGGAATTGTGCTACATCCAAAGATGCCTGGAATACTCTTCGTGAGATTCATCGTGCAAAGGGACCTGTCCGAAAAGTTATGCTGTTTAGACAAATATTAAACATGCTTATGGCGGATGGTGAGTGCATGTAGCGTTACACGCAGTCTTGACGTGCCATTGATTTTTTCAACCATTGAACAAAGTCACAAAACCTCTCGTGAAGACAGTCGTTGTCGATGTCATGTTCTTGTTCAAACAGCATTATTAGAATGCTGTTTTTAGTATGAAAGTTTGACTTTTAAAGAACGCCATCTGTTAATCAAGCGTGTAAATCCTATTTGCTGTGCTAAATGCATTCGAACAACATCGACGACAAACAGAAAATTTTGTTTTGTCGGAGCATGCACATTGATACGTTTTCCCAAACAAATTATTTTTTGCGGTGTTACACCGCAAGAGATGTTCATGGTAGTAAACCTTTTGTGTGTCATTTAAGGATTTTTGGTTCCACAAGTATTGTCTTAGATAAACGTCAGAAAAGTAAATTAAAACCAGGGTTTGAATTGCTTGCTTAAAAATAGCAACAGCACTAAAATCTTTGATTTTCTTACATCTTTTTCAGCAAATAAAAAAACTGAATTCCTCAGAATTTATATACAGTGTAACCGTTGTGCGACTAAAGTCGCAATTTGCAACCTTTTTGGTGGACTGTGACTTAATGTGCGACTTTTTTTAAAAAATATAAAATAAAACAAGTAAAAGTGCTATATTCGGCCGTGCCGAATCTTCTATACCCTTCACCACGGTGATTTTATTTATACAGACATGTACAGCATTATCCATATTGTTGACTCTTTACTTAAATAAAGTCGTATGAGAAAAAATCATTATTCATGAGTTAAAGAAATAGAAAACAAATTCCGTTTGCTACAATTGTCGCCGTGTTGTCAGCTACTTAATGATATTGAAGCCGACAGCTACATCGTAAACTTTGACATTGTTGTAGAAATACTTATTTTGCTTTTATAAAATAAAATAACTTTTTAGAAATTAGTCTAAGTTGACGACAGCCACAACGGTGGCCGCGTAGCCATGTAGCTTAGCTGACTTCAAAATAATCGTTTTATTTTTGACAGTTTGTAGTCGGTATCCTGATGATGTCTATGTGTTTAATGCACCTAGGTTTTAAAACAGAGATATCATCTATTTAAAAATCAAACGCATTTAAAAAAATATGTTACTCTATATACACACATACATACATATGTATATTCTTATATATTATGTTACAGTCATGATTTTCATTTTCAAAGAAATATTGAAATTTTTGTTTTAATTTTTCGAAAATTGTGTGCAAAAATTTTTTAGAAAAATATTTTTTTAAAAATTTTTTGTAAAATTTTATTCAAAAATTTTTTGGAAAATTTTTTAAAAAAATTTTTTTTCTAATATTTTTCTGTAAAACATCTTTTTGAAAATGCTTTGTAAATATTTTTGAAAAAAAAATTTAAAATTTTTTTTCAAAAAAATTTTTTTTTAAAAATTGGATTGAAATTTTTTTGTTCAACTTTGGACCTTTCTCCAATCTATATTGAGTTAGAATGGTCAGACTAAAGCAAAAAGAAATCCTTACAAAAAAAAAAATCATCATATTGACACATGGGGGGTCCTTTTAACTGCTCCTATTTGTCAGTGGGTACCCTGTGGGTCCATTGGCTACCTCTATGCGTATTGCTTTCTATTAAGGTCTCTAATACAAATCAAAGCAGAAAAATCCTACCAATCTAAAAACAAACAAAAATCGCCCCTCGCAGGGGGTTATTGATCCCCCGAGATCTGTATGCACTCCTTGCGATCTACGTGTCGCAGTCTAATATTTATTTGACAAAAAAAGGCAAAACAGAATCATTAAAGCCGAAAAAA
The DNA here is from genome assembly GCA_949628195.1 of Phasia obesa. NCBI lineage: Eukaryota > Metazoa > Arthropoda > Insecta > Diptera > Tachinidae > Phasia > Phasia obesa. The sequence goes on along the minus strand of OX451218.1, from coordinate 61,532,338 downwards.
ATTAAAAAAAAAAACGTAAAAAAAATATAGGTGGGCGTGGTTTTTGGCCCGTAGCCTCCAAAGGAATGATTCGATGTTGCTGAAGTACAATACCAAAATTTTCGAAACTATGCCTGAAAGATTGGTGTGCTTAAATTTTTTGTATCTCTTCTTACAAATGCCTTAGCAAATGACATTACCACACTAACACGGACAGACGGACAGACGGATAGACGGACAGACGGACATCGCTTAATCAACTTCTCTATGTATAAGGATCCAGAATATATATACTTTATGGGGTCGGAAATGAATATTGTAGAAATTACACACGGAATGACAAACTTATATATACCCTTTTCCACCTGTGGTGAAGGGTATAAAAAGCGACAGACAACGCGTCCACTATGGTTGGAAGAAATGTTGGAGTGTCCAGTTTATTAAAAAAAGAAAGTCCTATTTGTTTCATCTTGGCTGTGTTTGCCACTCTGTGAATCTTATAAACATTTCGGCGTTAAGATGCATACCCGAAGACGTAGAGAAGTTATCAAAGGACATTTTAACTTTTTTCGAAGTTCAAACAGGCAAGTAGATTTTAAAGACTTGCAGATCATTTTTGAAGTTGCAGAGCACAATCTTTTAAGGCTTTCGGACACCAGATGGCATTCGTTCGATTCGGTAGCAAATAGAATTTTAGAACAATCGACAATACTACAGAATTATTTTATTCGGGCGCGATTTAAAGAAAAGAGTGCAAAAACATTGGATAAAATACGTGCAATTCATGATAAGTTTTCGTCTACCAATCGCATTTATTTAAAATTTTTAGTGTACATTTTAGGTATTATGAATAAATTTAACAAATGCTTTCATAGTGAGCCATCTCAAATAATATACCTGATATCATATACAAAGGTGATTTTACTCCAAATTTTTAAAATTTTGTAAAAAAGAATATATATTGGTCACAAAGCTAGAAAATAAAGGTTATAGAGACACACTAAAAATCAAAGATGTTATAAATATTTATATAGGTCATGAAGCTGAAACTGCAGTTAATGCTGAAAATATACTTAATATTGATTGCATTGCGATTAAACAAAATATTTTAAAGTTTTACCAAAAAGTTTGTGAAGAAATATTGTTACGAAAGAACAATTTATTCATTATAAGCTCTGAACAACAATACTCTCGAACAACAACAACAACATAATGGCTTATTTTCTTACAATGATGGAAGAAAGAAACGCCCCATACAAAAATTCGCATTTACGCATACACACACACACAGATTAAATAAACACTCTTCTGTTAAATACACAGCCACATAAATAAATACAAGCATAAACAAATAAACAGCCACACACACAGGTATAGAGAAATAAATAGCCACAAATACAGGTATAAAGAAATAACCAATCACACAAACAGAAAAACAAGAGCAATAACAATCGAACCTGCCAGATATGTCTGGAATAGAACATTCTGGTGCTTTTAAAGCACCTATATAAAGTGAATCGTGCTGGCGAGTAGTATGGCAGTATTAATTTAAAAGTCAAAGAGTTAAGTTGTCGAATTGTAAGAGTGTTTAACAGTTTGCTGTATTTTTGAACAGTGGTATTAAATAAATAAAGTGACTTACAGTAAAAGTAATAACAGAGTTTATTTATTTTGCAATTAAAAGAACCCAACGTAAAGTAAAAACGTAACAATTGGTGACAGAAGTGAAATTGTAAAATAAAATAACTTAAAAAAATAATAAAAATGAAATTTGAAGAACTTAAAGTGGAGCAGCTGAAAAAGGAGTTGAGTAAGCTGGATTTGCCAACAGCAGGTAACAAAACTGATCTACAGAAGAGGCTCATAGATGAATTCAAGCGTCGTGGCATGGACATTGGCGCATATGAGTTCGATGAAAAAGAGGTGGCAGAGGTATGTAGCCGTGAAACAACAACAGCAAGTAGCATGGACTTCAGTACGATGTTTGCCGCTATGATGGAGAAAATGGGAGAAAACTCTAGAATGCTTCTAGAAAATGTAAACGGAAAGCTAGTCGAAGTTCAGGAAGCTTCTAGAGCAAACAGCAAAAAACTGTTAGCTGAAGTAAGAGATGAAGTTCAGGAAGCTTCTAGAGCAAACAGCGAAAAACTGTTAGCTGAAGTAAGAGATGAAGTTCAGGAAGCTTCTAGAGCAAACAGCGAAAAACTGTTAGCTGAAGTAAGAGGTGAAGTACAAGAAGCTTCTAGGGCTAACAGTGAGAAACTAGAAAAAGTTAACGAGAAGCTACAGGAAATTTCTGAGACCTTCAATAAGCGGTTAGATGACGTAGAAATCAAGGTCAGCAGGTTCGATGAAAAACTATCCGGCCTGGAAAGAAAAGTGAATCTTCTAGAAACTAGTGGCGTCGAAGTACAGGTAAAGGATGTCGATGTAAAGCTGCAGGAGCTTGAAAACAAAATTATGAGCCTGGAAATAAGAGAAGGTCCAGTACGAGTAGTGACTGAAAACACAAATAGGATAAAAGCTCCCAGTTTCGACGGCAACATACCCTTCAACGTCTTCAAATTTCAGTTTGAGACAGTGGCCAGTAAAAATCTATGGAGGAATGAAGAAAAAACGGTTGAGCTGATTCTAGCACTTAAAGGATCTGCAGCAGAAGTCCTCGAAAGCCTACCAACTAGCTGCAGAAATAATTATGAGGACATAATGGTGGCGTTACAGCGCAAATATGGCGGTGATCATAAAAAGGAGCTGTATAGAATGGAGTTACGGGGCAGGCCGCAGAGATCAAATGAGACGCTTCAGGATTTCGCCATGGAGATAGAGCGCTTGGTGCAGCTAATATACCCTGGGGAAAACCATCCACTTCTAGAACAGTTCAAGGTGGAGGCATTTGTTAATGGTATTCGTGACCCAGATATTAAGCACGCAGTTTGCGCTAAGCAAAACACATCCTTTGCTGAAACCATTGCTTACGCTCTGGCTCAAGAAACAGCAAAAGTCATTTCGAGGCCGCAGTCATACAAAGTGCGAAAAGTTGAAGTTGCTGCTGAAGATGAAAAAACAACAATGGACGGCATAAAGCAAGTACTTGAGTCGGTTAAGAAAGTCTTAGATGAAAGACAAGGTAAGACAAACGCTAAGTGCTTTAATTGCGGCAAAGTCGGCCATTTTCAACGAAACTGTAAGGCAGCAAGGAAACGAGCCAGATCTGTTTCGCCGCCAAGAAACAATAAACGTGCGACTCATGGAACATCTCGAGAGTCGTTAAACTAAAGAGAGCTAGCACTACGGGGCATGAGCTAGCTCCCACAACCGAGGGCCCCACAATCTCCATATCTGTGATGCAGCAGCAAAACAGCAATCTTACTGCAAGCGGGTATATCAACGGAGGAAAGCGTATTCTGACAATAGACACAGGAGCGTCGCAGTCTATAATAAGGCCCGATTTAGTAAAGGGAAAAGTGGAACAATTGAATAATGTAAGCCTGCGCAGCGCTACCGGAGAATTTGCTACTGTCTATGGTAAGGCCAAAGTCAGATTAACTATAGCCAACATGAGTGTGGACCATGTGTTCATTGTTGCCGATATCGTGGACGAAGTTATTATTGGCGCAGATTTTATGATCATGCATGGAGTCGATCTGCGCATGGGTCAACAAATAATGATCTGGCGAAACGTCGAAATACCCCTTGATATTGGATATGTGAGTAAATCTGCAGTAAGGAAGTTGGTTGCTGTAGCATCCCAGAAATTACCACCTCAGGCAGAAACTGTGATATGGGCACGTATGGAGGAAGATTGTGAGGACAACCGGTTGTGGGTGGTAGAACCATCAGGAATTAAGAGTGAAACAATAACAGCAAAAGCCCTCGTGAAAACCTGTAAGAATGGAAAAATTCCTGTGAGAGTGTTAAATCTATCCAGCAGTGAAAAAGTAATTGGTAAAAACTCTCACATAGCTCAATGTACACCAGCAGAGGCCATAATTAATTGCGAGAGAGACTTGGAGCCTGAAAAACTGTCAACTAAAGAGCGCGAAATACTAGCAGAACACGTTGGGAAATGGGTAGCAGAGCTGGAGCCACCTGACAGAAACAAAGCCAAGCAGCTGCTACGAAAGTACGCCTCTGTCTTCGCCCTAAAAGATAAAAGCCAAGGTAGAACGGCAATAGTGAAGCATGAAATAAATACTGGCGAAGCGAGGCACATAAAACAGGCTCCCAGGAGCATTCCCCTAGCCAAGCGGAGCGAAGTAAAGCAGCTAGTCAACGAAATGGAGCGAGACGGAATCATCGAACCATCTTCGAGTCCCTGGAGCTCGCCGGTAGTTTTAGTAAAGAAGAAAGATGGCAGCACTAGATTCTGCGTTGACTACAGAAAGCTCAACGATGTTACCAAAAAGGACAGTTATCCGCTACCAAGAATCGATGACACCTTGGACACGCTAGCAGGTACTAAGTGGTTTTCTACGCTAGATGATGAAAGCAAATTTAATTTGTTTCGATCAGATGGCAAGTCCTATGTTTGGAGAAAACCAAACACAGCTCTAAATCCACGTAGTTTGCGCAGTACGGTTAAACATGGGGGTGGTAGTGTAATGGTTTGGGGATGCATGTCGTAAGCAGGAGTCGGAAATTTGACGTTTATTGAGGGAAATATGGACAAGAATGTGTATTTGAACCTGCTTAAGGATAACCTTCTACAAAATGCGGAAAAACTTGGAATTAAGGACTCGTTTAGGTTCTACCAAGATAACGGCCTTAAACATGCATCTTGTTATAACTGCGAAACTTCCCAAACGATTAATATGGCAACACTGTCTGCTCCAAATTCAATTGTCATTGTTTTTCTTTTGTTTTTCTATTATAATTCGAACAGCTTGCAGTATCACAAGCAATTGCAGTTTGATCTCCATTTTCAAAGTAGAAAATTCTGAAACTTTTTATATATTTCTACAAGCTTTTTATATATTTCTACAAAATGAATGCTGAACAAATTGCAACTTTTATGAATGCGCAACAGGAAAGCAAAGCAGCACCAACATAATCAACACAGCATTGGTACCCAACTTTGATGTTTTCGATCCGGCCAAGGAGACTTATCGGAGTTACATACAACGATTTGAAAATTATATCAATATGAAGGGCATTTCAGGCATGAAGGAATATTGTGTTAAGTTGTTGTTAAATTCAATTGGCTCTAAACACTTTAATATGGTAACGGCATTAGCGGCACCAAAAGCAGCAACAGAATTGTCGTACGATGAATTATTAAAATTATTAGAAAATCATTTAGCACCAAAGAAGAATGTTTTAGTGGCTCAACATAAATTTTTATCAAAATATCAAAGCGAAGGACAGTCATTGGCAGATTTTGTGGCAGTTCTTCGTACCGATATTAATGAGACAATAATGTGCGAGAGCAACTTCTTCAAGCACAATCTTCTAAAGTTGAGGAAATTGTTTCAAAGGCGCTGACACTTGAGGCAGCAAAGTGTGATGCAGAGCAGTTATCACACGCGGTGGCAAATACATCTAGTGCAAGTGTAAATAAAATTTCAAAGAAGGGAAAAGTACCATTCAATCGTAAACCACCTCAACATAAATAAAAAGTTAATTACGAACAATTAGGCATAGCTGGCCTGTGCGTTGAGGTAAAAATGGTCATTTTGCTAAGGAATGTCGATCTAGATTAAAATGCAAAACAAGGTCATGTAGCAAAAGTCTGCATCGCTTCTCTTTTGGCAAATATTCCTAACGCCAGACCTAAAAATAAATCCAGTACACGTGTGAACTCAACAAATCAAGTGCAAAATGATAATTCTGATTACGGAATTTATGAAATTTTTGATGTTTACTCCAACGACCACAAAAGTACAAATTGTGAGCATTACTTTGCACAAATTTTGATAGAAGGCAAAATGGTCAAATTCGAAGTAGATTCTGGTTCCGGTTATTCATTTTTGCCCCAAAATTTATTTGAAAAACTTGAATTATCTAATGAGATAACCCCTACAAATATATTTTTAATTCGTACACTCAAAATACATTTACCCCAAAAGGCAAAGTGAGCGTCAGATGATCTCTATATAGTGCCGAGTCATTGCTCTCCCCTAATAGGACGATCATGGATACGTCGCTTGGGTATTAACCTTAACGAATTGGATCAAATTAATTCAAATGTACATGTGGCCCATTCTATTAATGATTCAAATCAAATTGAAGATTTAATATCCGAATATTCATCAGTTTTTGAACAGAAAATTGGAAGTATCCCTCATTATAAAGTTTCTTTACAGTTGAGAGAGAACGTTAAGCCTATCTACACCAAAGAACGCCAAATACCTTTTGCATTAAAGGAACGTGTTGACAAGGAACTTGATGATCTGGAAAAAGGGGGAATTATCTCCAAAGTTTCCAATAGCGATTGGGGGTCACCATTGGTAGTTATCCCAAAAGCTGACGGAGGTGCTCGACTTTGCGTTGACTATAAAGTTGGCGTAAATCAAAGGTTGGTAAGTGCACACTACCCTATACCTAAAATAGAGCAAATTTTCAACAGCCTCAAGGATTCAAAGTATTTTTGCAAACTCGACCTTTATAAAGCGTATTTACACGTGCCCGTTGATGAAGTTTCATCTCAAATTCAAACAATTTCGACACATCGGGGAACATACCGAATGATCGACTGTCTTTTGGCATCAAAACTGCTCCAGCTGAATTTAATAGGATTATGGACCAAATATTACGTGAAATTCCAAAAACTGAAGTATATTTCGATGATATTACTATACATGGTGAGTCTTTATCTGAATGTAAAGCTAATTTAAAATCTTGTTTGGCCCAATTAAAAAAGTACGACCTTCACTTAAACCTTTCAAAATGCACATTTAAAAAAAATACAATTTTTGGGTCACCGTGGAGTATAACAAAATTCAAAAATGTGATTCAAAAATTAAAGCCATTGTTGATATGCCAAAACCAAAATGCTTGGAAGATGTCCGTAGATTTCTGGGCATGGTTACTTACTATTCTAGGCTCATACCAAATGCTTCTACCCTAACTTCACCCTTACGTATGTTAGTACATAAAAATACAGTTTTCAAATGGAGTTCTAATTGCCAAAAAGCATTTTCTTATTGAAAAAAGAAATTGCTAGTGACAGAGTTCTAATGCCTTTCAATCCCGATCTAAAGGTTCAACTTGCTTGTAATGCTAGTCCAACTGGAATAGCGGGTGTTCTGTCTCACGTAATATATAATGAAGAAAGGCCTATTGCTTTTGCTTCAAGGTCATTAACTCCGGCAGAACAGAATTATTCCCAGCTCTACCGTGAAGCGCTAGCAATTGTTCAGCACTTCCATGAATATCTTTATTGAAGACTCTTTACACTGGTTACGGATAACCAGCCTTTATCCCGGATATTTCACCAAAATTCAAAATTGCCTCAGATGACATCATCCAGACTTCAAAGATATGCAGCTTTTCTCACTGGTTATAATTACGAGGTTGTTACGAGAAAAAGTGAAGAAAATATTAATGCTGATTGCCTGTCGAAAGCACCTTTAACTACCGATAACAATTCAACAAATTTCATTGATCAGGAAATAAATTCATCAAATAAATTCATCAAATCTAAACCTTAATTCAATTCGAAATGCCACAAAAGAAGATACACAACTTGTACAAATTCTAAATACATTACGTAATTCAAACATAGTTGACTCAGAATATACAATCGATTCCGAAATTTTATTTAAAGGTAATAGAGTCCTGGTCCCAAGTTCGTTGCAAAGTGCAGTTTTAAATGAACTGCATTACTCACACATTGGCATAACCAAAATGAAACAAGGAAGTATGTATACTGGCCTTCAATTGATAAGGATATCGAAAAGTACGTTCGATCCTGTGCTGCTTGTGCCTCTGTTCAAAACAACCCTCCGAAAGTAATTTTTCATCCGTGGGAGAAACCACAAGGAAATTGCAGCGTATTCATATTGATTATGCGGCATCAATTTTTGGTGGTCATCGATTCAAAATCCAATTGGGCAGAAGTAGGTGTGATCTCCTCTGCACCAACATCATTTTTAACTATTGAAATGTTCTCCAGCATTTTTGTAGGAATGGATATCCAGATGTTATGTTTTCCGACAATTCCCCTATTTTCAAAAGTGAAGAATTTTCAATGTTTTGCTCTAATTCAGGCATATTTCAAAAATTTATTGCTCCTGGTCATCCAGCAACAAATGGACTGGCCGAAAGAAATGTCCAGACTTTAAAGAAACGTCTTATGGCGATGTCAGATGACCCATCACCAATTGAAAAAAAGGTCCAAAATATTCTGTTTAGATATAGGGCGACACCACTAGCCAATGGTAGAACACCATCTGAGCAGTACCTCGGAAGACAGATTAGAATTCAACTAGATGCCTTAAAACCGTTAAAAAGCTTAAAAACCTCTGTCCCTGAAACTACAGTCAGACAACTAAATGTGGGAGATCGTGTTCAAGCTAGATATTACAACGTAAATAAACCCTCTTGGAAATTTGGGACCATCAAAGAGAAGCGTGGTCATCTTCATTATATCGTTCGCCTAGACAATGGATTTACCTTCAAACGCCACATCAATCAATTACGCCTCACAAATGTCATATCATCTGACACATCACCATGTCCTGAGCAAGGAACTGATTCAAGTAGTCAAACGGAAGTAGATCCGCAAATCTTTCAACATCCAGCTTTACTTCAACACATTCAAAACCAGGTACCTATCCAGGACTCTTCAGTGCCAAGTAACACCACTGCCCCTAATACTCCTACCACAAGAGAGCAGCCGCAACCATCTACTTCAGCAAATGCCGAGTCTGAAGCAACATCCAGCCGTCGTACATCTGGTCGACAACGTAAACCGCCAATTCATCATAAAGACTACATACGGCACTAATCAACTATGTTTCTTTTAAGTAAGGGAGAATTGTTATAACTGGGAAACTTCCCAAATCATCAATATGGCAACACTGTCTGCTCCAAATTCAATTGTCATTGTTTTTCTATTCTAATTCGAACAGCTTGCAGTATCACAAGCAATTGTAATTTGATCTCCATTTTCAAAGTAGAAAATTCTGGAACTTTATATTTTACTTTGTATACTTTTACCTTTTTTAATATAAATAAATGAATTAAATACCTTATAATAATACGCGTGCATTTATTCCACGGAACACAACACATCTGGTATTGTGAAGACTTGTCTCATTTGGAACTGCCCTCATGTTGTACAGACACCTGCTCAAAGTCCAGATCTCAACGTCATAGAGAACCTGTGGTCGGAGCTTGAAAAAAATACGTAATCATGACATAAAACGTGCGCTACTTGTGGAATGGAATAAAATCAGCCCTGAGTATACAAAAAAGTTAGTAGAATCTATAAATTCTCGATTGAAAGTTGTCCTAGATCAAAAAATGATTCCCGACAAAATATAAAAAATAATAAAATGTTACAATCCCATAATTGTTGCCATTTTTCAGCAGGACTTAATAATGTGCATCATTTAAGCTGTGGCATCGAATATAAGAAATAATTTTTAATTTCATCAAATCTTTTTTATAAATGAGTACTTTTTTGTTAATATACATAATCTGTAGTTAAATAAATATACCAGCATACGAATTTTGTTTCTATTTGCAAAAATATCTGAAATATTTATTATTCCTAAATATTTTGACTGCAGCAAATAAGCTGTGAGTCACTGTAGATTGCAACAAAGGTTGCATTATTATCATTTTGTTTGTAATAAATATAAAGTTCCGTCCGTTCTGGACTGCACAAGACCCATATTCTATAAAGTACGATAAGCTTTTGGCTCCATACTCTTGTTTGCTAAGACCATACAATGATTTTTTGAGTTTACATACCATCAGTTTCAGAAAAATATCGTTCTTCTTCAGAATAGCTTTCTTCAGCTGCACTTGTTATTTCAACTTCAGAATTGCTTTCTTCTACTGCACTTTGTATTTCAGGGTTTGTAACATTATCATCAGGATTCATTTGAACATTTACTGGTACCCCCGGGGGTTCCAATTGTCATTGCAGTACATTCTCAAATGCCTTGACGCGGTTTACTCGGGGAAAATAGGGGCACCAAACGCTAGGGTTCGTGGAACCCAAATCTGGAAGAAAAGGTCTTGGTGATTTAAAAACGACTGGTACCACGGGAATCGGTGGCCCCACAGAGACTCCCCTGTCTCTGTGACCGGTTATTGATGAGGTCCCCTTCGGGGGTACACGTGGTGGCTGTGGTTTAAGATCGATGTATGAAGGGTGGAAATGGGCTGTTTCATTCTCAACAGAAGGAGTTGGGTAGGCTCCAACCCCTAAGCAAGAGTTTAGACCATGGGTCCAGGCTTGCCATGTTCTAAAAATTGCTACTCACTGTGACTGTGCGACACACCTGAATTACGTATATAGTGCCCCTTACACAGGGCACGTTATCGTAGGGTGCGCCGTTACTACACAGTGAGGGCGCTAGTCTACGTCTTTGTTTCACTTGGTGTTCGGAGCACCGTGGGATAAAGCCACCGTGGCAGGTGGCTCTCGAACAGCGTCCAAACGAAAATACCCAAAGTTACTCTAATTTGATCTACCACGCTTACAACAAATGTTAATAACTCGTGGTAAAATATTTTTTTTTAATAAATTACATAATAATGTTAAGTTACAAATAAAACTTACTTTAAATAACCATGAAGATATATGCTTATCATGAACCTTCGATTCATAGTGATCCTTGGCAATCGCTCTAGAATTCATTTTTATATTGCATAGGTCGCATGACAATGGATGTATCAATGAATTTAATTCGTCTGGATATGATTCGTCACGGCCCAAAAATATAGCTAGTTTACCGTCTGTAGTTATTTCTGCAATAGGAGCCTCTTTTTTGGCTGCAATACCACTACCAACTGCACTTATTTTGCGTTTAAAAGGGCTTTTATGGGGTACATAACCTGTACCGTGCTTTGATGGAGGTATAAAACGTTCGGGATTCTCATATTCAACAGAATTCCCACTTTCTGTAGCGGCCGATTGATAACAGTTATTGTAAGAGTTATAACCTCCATAACCATAGTAAGCAGAATTGACTACTGGTGTACTGTGCGTTTGCAAGGAGTACGTACCAAAGGCCCCCTCCATAGTAGAATTACTGGAACTGACATATTGGCTGTCAATATTTTGACGCACAACCGGAATATTATAATTTTGTAGAAAGTCGTAATTCATTTTTTCGTCAAATGTTACAAATTTCCTAAAAAACGATATTGTTAATTGATTTTTTCCATAAATATTGAAAACCAAAATGGGTTTCTATATTTATTAGAGCTGCAAAACAATCGATAGTACTATCGATAGTTTTCTTTCGGCTGACTATCGATTGATACATGGTTTAAATTCGTTGCTTAAAAATAGCAACAGCTCTAAAATCTTTGCTTTGCTTACATCTTTTTCAGCAAATAAAAAAACTGGATTCCTCAGCATTTATATAACATTTTGTTATAAGCGAAGCAAAAGCAAAACAGAGAACAGAAATTCATTTGCTTAAGTTTACTATGTGTCTCTTTCTGCAGCAAATCAATTTTTTTTTGAAAACGTTTGCTGTTGCTTAAGCAATAAGTTAATGTTTGTTTCTTCTTTTGCTGTTGCTGTAAAACAATATTGGAAATCTTTATTTTGCAGATCTTCAAAATTTAGTTTTTTTTTTTTTGATTTACTTACACGCGGCGCAGTAATTTTAATCTCTCACTGTCAAAAAATTTTTTTACTTAAGACTGAAGCAGCAGTAACAGCAAAAAACAGCAATCGTAATCTCCAACTACTTCACAGTAAAGAGTTAAGCATGAGCAAAAATAAAAATGAAGAACAACTTATTGCTTAAGCAACAGCAAATGTTTTTAAAGTAATTGCTTTGCTGCAGAAAGAGACACATAGCAAGCTTAAGCAAATGAGTTGCTCTTCTTTTTTTGCTTCAATAAATGTTTCGTTGAAGGAAAGCTTTAAACTACAAGTAGTAAAATTTTTTATCGAAGAAACTGTTGATGCAGTTATTTTCGATGGTATGAAATATTCTAATTATTCGAATTCGCCCAAAATTCGACAGTAAAAGTTATCGGAAACAGTACTGCATTGGAAGTTGCTGTACTGGAAACCACAGATCAAGGCGAATTCATAACAGGTAAACTCGAGAGCTCAGCTGACTATATGTTTTCGCCATCTTCTAGTGTCAAAATGTACTAAAATTTTTTATTTTGACAGCCAAAGATGATTTATACAAAAACAAAATGTACGTATTTTTACTACAGAGTTGTACTCTTTTTTCGCCGCGAGTCTACCTTGTTTATTGTGCCATGCCACAGATTACTAACTGATTTGTGCTGGAAACACAAGACAGCAGGGTTGTCAGAAATGGCGATTTCTCGCCAAACGTGGTGATTTTCAATCTTATTTGGCGATCAAATTTTTGATTTGGCGACATGGCGACTTTTTGGCGATTTTTAAAAATTTTGGCGAATTTGTTGGCGATATTTCAGATGATATTACTTGCGGAAACTTTCGGAAATATAAATTTATTTAAAGTTTACGAACATCTTTCGATTTCAAAATGTTGCAATTCCTTATCACAAACAAAATGCCTTGTTTTCAAAGATTTTCATAAATCCTAACATACCTTTGGATGCTGATTAACCACAATAGAAAATAATAGGTTGAGGAAATAGAAATTCATTTTTTCGTATGATGCAGGTTAACGTGTACTCCAAACTATTGCTGGAAAGTGTTTTAAAACTTAACAGATGTGCCACGGTTAATGGGGTAACATTGATGACGGTTAAAGAATACATGGCCACAGCTGGGAATGAAGCAGCAGACCAACCAGCAAAAGGGGGATCCAGGCAGGCTCGAATGGTGGACAAGAAGTCCAGTAAAGTTCTCATAGGCTGCGACGGAAGCGCACATTACGTGTGAATGTCCGGTAGCATAAGACTTAAGACCACTCGTAGATGCTTGTTAAAAGTAGATACCATGGGGACCTGAGCCTTGAACATATGCTAGCCATTACTAGAGACTGCGTGATGCGAAAAAAGGTCGACAGTTACCAGTCGCCAATCTGAAATCACTTAAGTCAAGATTGAAGGGTGTTTGTAGCACGTGACTCTATGAGGGTAAGGTTGTCGTAATTTTTATTTCGGTTGCTTATAATCGCAGAGGACAGAAGGGGCGAAAAGAAAATGGTCGGCTTCGATATTCCCCTATATTAAAATATGTATAAAAAAATAATAAGACAGAATTAAAGGAACATGCCTGACTTCAAAAATTAATTTGTCTTGCGTTAAAAATTACTGCGTTGGAAATAATAATGATCATGGAATTATATAACTACCCTCGTAATGGATGCAGCCACCCTCTTGATAGAGTTAAAATTCGACAGCCAGACAGGTCGGAAATAGTTATATAACATTTTATTATGTCTATATAGGTCCATTTTTAAATTCTTGTTTCCTTTTATATGCCTTTTACGTTTATGATTTTTCGATTTTCATATTTTTTGTTGATTTTAATTACCACTTAAAAAAATTCGATAGTGCCGATAGTTTTTAAGTAAACTATCGATAGTTTTGCAGCTTTAATATTTACCCCCCGTCGCCATTAGACATTACCTATTGTATATACCTGACAAAAAAATGTCTTGATAAAAGTCAAACTTCATATATAAAACAATATTTTTAATACGCGGTTTTTTTATTGTGATTAATGAAGACGGGGGTTTATATGAATTTTCCAGTAATGGCAATTAGCGATCTTTTTATCAAAGTAAGCAATTTTTAAATCAGAAGATAATTTTATAACTCCGTGTCCACATGTAAGAATTTTCTGTATAAACCCCCGTCTTCATTTTCTATCAACATGTCTTAACAAAATTTAAACTTCATATAAAAAAAATAGTATTAAAAATAATGTTTTTGTTTCAAATGAAGTTTGACTTATTTTAACGCATGTTAATGTATAATGGAGACGGGGTTAAGGTGTGTAATATAACCTAGTGTCTATAAAAAAAACCCAACCAACTTCATATAAAAAAAAAAACAGTATTAAAAATAATGTTTTTCTTTTATATGAAGTTTGACTTTTATCAAGACAAATTTTTGATCAGGTATAGACACTAGGTAACGTTGGCAGAGCAACTGTCTTTTTGTTTTATCAATATCAATACTAACACTGCTTTTACTGCTTTTTGATAAAAGTCAAACTTCATACAAAAAAAAAACAATATTAGAAATAATGTTTTTTATATGAAGTATGACATTTTTCAAGACAAATTTTTGTCACGTATAGTCAGTAGGTTACGTTTGGACAGAAAATTTCCATATAGACGAGATTTTTAGGCGAGGAGTTGAAGAGGTAGCGTGTGTATTTGTGAAGAATTATTCTTCCCTTTATTTTTTATAAAACAATATTTATTCAATATCAATATTAATGCTTGAAAGTTACTAGGCAAACTAAAACTATTTTTCAACATACAAATTAGGTCTGTTTCTTTACTTTTTGGGTAAAGTTCGTGAAAATGAGAGCAAAAAAAATTTTTTTCTCATAAAGAGACAAAATTACACAAAAGTATGAGAACACAAAAACCCAATTTTTTAACACAAAATAAAAAGTCAATGTTTTGACAGTTTTGATTAAACAATTTAATTTTTTTATTTTAAAAACATTTGAATAAATTTTTGCTTGAGACTGAGTTCCCACACCTGTCAAGTCAGAGTCAACCAACTGATTCACGAGAGCACACCTTCCAAAGGAAAAGTTTGTACTCTGAGGTTTCGAAAAACAGACCCCGCGACAGCAACAACGATGATGACTTATCTAACGAGAGATTGTTAGAAATCTTCTTTAGTGCTGTGGATGCACTAGAAAAATGTCGAAATAAATTTGACAAATTAAGAGTGCTTGGCATGATGCTCAAGCATGCTATATAAAATCATGGGTAGTCAAAATATATACGTTATGCACTGGAATGCTCAAGGCATAACAACTGAGTCAGCAGCTGCACAGCTCGAAAAAGTTCTCCATGAGAAAAATATTGATATTCTACTTCTTAACGAAACGTTCCTGAAGCCGTATCATAGGTTAAAATTTGGAGGCTACAAAATATACAGAGAAGACCGTCAAACACATGGTGGGGGTGTGCTTATAGCGGTTAAAAATTACATAGATCATAAGTTGTTACCAAAGATTAAAACAATAACCATAGAAAATATCTCTGTGGAAGTTAAAATAAGTGGACGTCCCGTAAGTTTTATCTCTGCTTATAATCCAGTTTACACTTCTAATTTTAAAACTGACTTAGAACTTCTTACCAATTCCGTTTAGTGACTATTTTATTTTTGGTGATTTGAATGCACAACATGTGAGTTGGAATTGTATTTCAAACAATTCAGCTGGCAAAGAACTGTACAGACATCACTTAAGTTCAAGTTATTATGTATATCATCCGGATACACATACTAGATTCGGCCAAAATATAATTCCAGTCCAACCATCCACGGTTGATATTTTACTTACTAACTCTAACATTTCATTTTCGCAGTTACAGTCACATCCAAATATTTTACAGTCTGATCACACCCCAATATCTTGTTACATTTTTGGAACACCACAAAATCACTTTGTTACAGTTCCGTTGTATAATCAGGCTGATTGGCCAGCAATTAAATACTGGGTCGAGAATGAAATTAAGAATCATAATATCGGACAAATAGAGCTTAACAATATAAACCTAGATTCGTCATTAAATAAATTAGTTAGTATAGTTAAAGAAGCTTTTTCCAAGATTCCAATTGGCCAGAAAAATCCTTGGCAGAGGGAAACTTTAAATACGTCCAAAATGCTGATTACTCAGGGGAACAAGTATAACCGTAAACTTAAAAGATGTAGAGATCCTAGTTACAGAACTCATCTAATCAGCATTTTAAAACAGTTGAATCACTTAATTGATTTTCATTTGAAAAGGGATAGAAATGAAGCGTGGGCTAAATTCATTTCCAAACTGCCTTCCGGCTCTAAAAAGTTTTGGAAACTAACAAAAGCTTTAAAAGGTAGAAATTCTGCAATCCCCGATATAAATATAAATGGGGAAGTTTTAAGTACCGGTGAAGCAAAAGCAAATGCCATTGCGGAAGTTTTTAGATGCAACAATAATATCACCAACAACAATTCATCACCTTTAGATAATGTGGTTCTAAATTATGTGAAGGAACTTAACAATGTAAACCTCGCTGACAGTGACAATTTTGAATTCACAGATGCAGTAGAGGTAAAGACGTTTGTTTTTTCTTTAAAAAATAACAAAGCCCCAGGTTTAGACGGAATTAACAGCATTATTTTAAAAAATATGCCCGATTACTTTTTTGAAACTTTGAGCAAACTATTTAATTACTGCTTGAGAAATGGTCATTTCCCCATGATATTTAAAAAGGCCAGGGTTATACCTATTTTCAAAACTGGAAAAGATCCAAAATTGCCTTCCAGCTATAGGCCAATAAGCATTTTGAGCTTGTTGGATAAAGTCTTTGAAAAAATAATCCACAAAAGAATCGTAGAGTTCTCAGAACAGAATAACATTATACATCAGCAGCAGTTTGGATTCCGAAGAGAGCACTCTACGGTACATCAAATCAAACGAGTGGTTAATATTATTGAGAATAATAAAAGAAATCGTAGAAGTACAGGTATTATATTTCTTGACATTGAAAAGGCTTTCGATACAGTATGACATATCTCTTTTAGTTTTCCTTTATATTTACAAAAAATCATACAAAGCTTTTTAGACCAACGTTCATTTGTAGTTTTCGTGGAGCGCATCTCATCAGATGAAAAACACATACTCGCAGGTCTACCGCAAGGTTCCGTTTTGTCACCTACGCTTTATTCGTTATACACGTCAGATATCACTCTACGCAGGGATCAGGAAGCAGCATTTTATGCAGACGATAGTGCTTTCATTTGCAGCCGTAAGGTATCTAATTCATTAGTTAGGAAAATGCAAGAGAGCTTAAATTCAAGCCAAAAATATTTTAATAAATGGAAAATAAAGGTCAATGATGATAAAACACAGGCCATTATTTTTCCATATAATAAGTCGCCACAACGCATACCTTCTCAATCTATGTTGTGCCGTGGGAATGTTATACCTATAAAGTCAGAAATCAAGTATTTGGGCATTATAATGGATAAAAAACTAACATTTAAGCAACATGTCAACCAAATTTGTGAAAAAGCTATAAAGTGTGGTCGGGCATTGTTTCCCATACTCAACAGAAGATCTAAATTGAATATGAAAAACAAAATATTGTTATATAAAATGTGCATTCGACCAATTATGAGTTACAGCTGTCAAGTATGGTTTCATAAAACCGCGAAAACTCATACCAAAAAGCTTCAGATTATACAAAACAAGAATTTGAAAATAATTCATAATCTTCCTCGTAGGTATCCGACAAATTTACTTCACAGTAACTTTGGACACAAGATGATAAACGTTTTCACTAGAGAACTGACACTGACATTTAATAAAAAATGCAGACTGTCAATCTTTGAATCAATAAGGAATTTACAAGGTAATCACTAAGATTCGTTCGTTAAGAATGAATGTATTAGTGATTATCCAAACAAATTTCTTTATAACTTCCATAGAGATCAAAAAGGTTTTTGTGAGCTATTTTCCTTAAGGCTGTATATTTATTGTTATTAGTTTTGTAAATTTAATTATAAGACTCTTATTGTTGTACTACTTATAGTAAAATCTCATACCTCTGTACCTTTTATATTTTAAACTTGTAAATAAAGACTTTTATTAAAAAAAAAAAACATATTTTGTTACGTCATTCTGCCGAAATATAAATTGCTCCTGTTTGCCGACTCTTATTTGATATTTAAAAAATCTATACATATAATAAAATAGTAACTGACATGTAGAACTACTCGATGGATTCTAACAAAATTTTGTGAGGAGGTACCTTAGTATTCTGATTCCAATAAAGGATGCTTTTTTCCGAAAAAAAAACATCTTATTTCCAAGAGAAAGTGGAGAAAAAGCTGTGAAAGTACGCAGTTATTTTAGTAAGGATGAGACCCTTTATGTATTTAATTATTTAGTAGGGTTGAGAAACTTTAAATAAAGTAAATACATACATAAGCCATAACTGAAGCACTAAAAAAGTAAGGGTCTTTGGTGTGGGTTGCTTTCAAAGCAAAGTCGAACAAAATATTGCAAGGACGCTGATGAAGTGGCTGGAAAAAAACATTATTTTTAATACTATTTTCCTTTAATATGAAGTTCTTTTATGTTTTCCATGAATGTTGTTGAAATGCTTATACCAAAGCATATAGTATTAGTATGGTTGAGCAACAGATAGAGTTGTTTGAAAATAAAAATGTCAAACTAAAATAAAACAAAAACGACATTGTCATGTTATAAAACCCCCAGTATTTAAAATAATTTTTTATTATATGAAGTTTGACTCTTATCAAGACAAATTTTTTGTCAGGTATAGACACTAGGTTACTAAACCCCTGTCACCATTAGCCATCAATATGTCTTAACAAACGACAATCTTCATATTAAAAAACGTCAGATTAATACTGGTTTTTTATATGAAGTTTGACTTTTGTTAAGTCCCGTTTCACACTTGCATTATTTGTTTCTCCAACACATATTTTTGTTGTTTGTTGAGGAACGACGAACGGCAGCCGGTACGTTCCCAGCGGGAAAAAAGTATTTATTACGTATATATAAGTTTTTAACTTCAAATTCAATTTTATAATCTTAAAATTCAATTTTAGAAACTTTAAATTCAATTTTGTAAAACCATATTAGTTAATTTTTTTATCCCCATAATTTGCCAATAGCTAAAGTTAGGATTTTATCGGAGAGATAAGTATTTTTCCGTTTTTATAAGTAACTAGCTGACCCGGTCCGCGTTGCTGGCCTTAAGCAAACATTAATGGTGTATTACCATACGATTTAAATTGAGCTTTTAACGAAATTTACTGCCTTTAAATAAAAATCCATGGCAAATTGGAAATTATATTTATTACTTCATCTTAAGGCCCGCGGATAGAAAAATTTTTTTTTGTTTTTTTATTTGCTTTCAGAGCACGACAATGTAAGCAAACTTTGTCCATTGCGCCAAGCAATACGTCCTTGTGATTGCGGTAGTTATCGTCCCTATTGTAGTGAAATGCCGCCAACTTTAAATCGATTCTTTCTCTTGATCGAGCCAATCGGGAGCGATTGGCAGCAAGTCTTTCGGTATGTTGTTTGGGTGTCTCAGCAGCTCTAAATGAAGATGTACTGCCATGCATTTGCTGAAGCCGTGATTCGCGTTCTCTTTCCGTTTCTGCGATTTTCCTGAACACGTGATTCGCGTTCCTCAGCTGATTCAGCGACTCTTCTTTCTCTCTGCTTCCGTGTTGCGGTATTTTTTTTAACCAATGGCTGTTTTTTTTTTTGGTGTCATTTTAGTAAACTGTAATCGTGCAAAAGGAAAAATTATGTGTTTTGTTTTTTACTTTTATAACATATTATTGTTTGTTGGAACCACAGTAATCATATTACCTGTTTGATAAATTGGCATTAAAATTAATTTGTAAACTTATTTTATTATTGCAAATTGCAAAACACTTGTTATTTACTAAATTGATTTCACTTATAGGTTTTTAACTTATGAACACAAAACAAGAACTAACGCAAAACAAATCAAATGCAGTCAGTGAGAAATTGAAAGCAAAGTTTGTTTGAATGTATCGTTATTTTTTATCAGAGTTTGAAAAAACTCAAAAATGTGCATAAAATGTAGGTATCTTAAATGAAAGCGTACACAAAGTTGTTTATCATCGATTGATAATATAATATTATTTTTAACTTAGTAAGCGCGGAATATCTTGTGTTATTGAATGATGTAAATATATTGTAAATAACTCGAAAACTCGGATTTTTGAATGCAACATTTCGAAAGTTTTAAATTTTGATATTGGATCATTATTAACATAGGTTTTTTGTAAATATGTTGGGAACTACATAACCGATTTAAGAGTTTGATATCTCGTTTTGAAAAACATGAACGGCTTTCAAAAAAAAGTAAAATATAATAAAAAAAAGCAAAAAAATAAATGTATGTATATGTCATTGTTGGTGCAATACGAAAATTGGATTTTGCCACGCCCCTCCGCCCGCAGACCGAAAATCAAAAATCAGTGTCACCCGCCTGAATATTCTCGGAAAATTTCATCAAAATCGGCCCAGCCGTTTTGGAGTCCATACGTTACATACATACACACATCCTGTTTTATATATATATATATATATAAATTTAAAAATAACCTTTAACTATCTCGTTCTCTAAAGGAAATTTATAGAAACAAGCCTTAGCCTCGATATTATAACGAAAAGCTACTTATCGCACCGATAAAATTCTAACTTTAGCTATTGGAAAGTTATAATATTAAGCTTAAATCAACAACATGTCTAATTCGTCTTCTAATGAATCCAGTCCATTTTAATTAAATGTCATGAAGAAGGGAAAACTATTGTAGAATTTTCTAACCTTGGAATTTGATGTTTAGAAAAATGAATTTGAAATTTATAAAATTGAATTTAAAGTTTATAAAATTAAATTCGAAGCTTATAAAATTGACTTTAATTTACAAAATTGAATTTGAAGTTTATAAAAATTAATTCAAAGTGTATTTTATATACTTTAACGGCCGTTTTCACAATGTATGATTATTTTTTTTTTTTTTTTTTTTTTTTAATTTAAAATTAACTAACTGTTGGTTTGGTTAACAAGCACTATATAACAGACGGTTACCGATTTGGGTTTCACTATCATACGGTTACTCAACAAAAGAATATAATAAAAAGTATGGCAATGTTGTGTTCATTTGTTTGCGAAAAATAATGCAATGGAATATTGAATTTCAAAAATTTTTTATTTTTTCAAATCAAATAACACAAGTATACATGATTTTTGACAGGAAGTACTGAATGTTGCCTACAATCCTTTTTATTTATTTTTAAAAAATTCAAATAAAAACAATTTTCAAATTTTCCATTAATTTATTAGTTACAATATCACAATTTTTAAAATACGAAAATAAAGAAGAAGATATCATAATTTAGGGATTTTTAAATTGAAAGTTTAATTTGGTAATTTTCTAACTTTTGTAGCTTTCTTCACTCTTGACTCATTTCTGATAAACATCAATTGTAAGCAGAAACACTAAATCTTTTTGCGACGTTAGTGTGTTTAATTGCAGTTTTTATTTTTCGTTTGTTTTGCGCCCTGCGCACTTATTTTATTCCAAATTTTACGTTCACTTTTTGTCATATCGTCGAGGGAGCTTTCGATGCTCATCATCAATGCAGCGGTTACGGTTTTATACTTTACTTCGGAATTGAAGTGACCAATCACCAACTCAAAATACTGAGGAACTTTTACGCATTCGTGCTAATGGTAAGTGAAAATATTTTCCATGTAATGGATCACAGGTACAGGGTACACACTCTCAGATGCCTTTTAATTTAGTAGTGTTTTTGAGGGGCCTAAAGGATGGGGTTCATAGTATATCACTTCGTTATTTGTTTTCAGGGTCACTGTTTACTTGCTTGTGTTTACGGTTGATCGTGTGCTAGCAAAATCTGTTTTAGCAATGGGTTCATTGCACCAGACCATATGAATGTACCGTACTTGCCATTAACCAGCTTTTATTCGACCACATCGGTGCCAATGACGGATGGTGTCATGGGATTAGAATACTTACGCAAAACTTTCTGCGTCGCAGTTACTTATGTCGATATTTTTATAACGCAAGATATCAGTGTGTACGTAATCGGTTTCCGCGTGTCGCTCTAGTCTTTTTCAAGACTGTATTCCTCCGCTGATACTCCTTTTGTTGAAAACGCCTGCTGAAGCTCAAGCAGACCCATTGATATAACAAAAATGGTAACAAATTTTGTGATATTTTATAAATTACAAATATTTTTCTATTGAAATTGAATTAAGTTTCAAATTAATATCTTTATTGAACAAACTTTGCCAATTAAATACTAAACGGCACATTTTCTGCGGTTATTTTCAACAGACACTTTTTGCTAAATGGTGTCAATTAAATGCTAATCATACTTTGTGAAATACAATTTAAGTTTAGGTTCATGTTAATTTATAATCATACATGTGAAAAGGGCCGTAAATTTAATTTATACATTTGAATTTGAAGTTAAAAACCTATAACTAAATATGTAATATATTACTTAGAAAAATAATTTATTCCCTCGGAATAGAGAAGGTAATTTAATCGGACACAAAAATTGCACATTGATTACCACGTATATTCCTAAATTTTCAAAAGTACATTGAGTACTGCTTTTCATTGACGTTCGCATCACGTAAAAACTACTGGATGGATTTTAACAAAATTTTGTGAGGAGGTACCTAAGTATCCTATTACAGAGTGCGTTTACTGTTAATTAAAAGAGATCTTTATTATACGAAAGATAAAATGGTTGTGAATTACAATGGCGGGTTTTTAACCAATAACTACATAAATAACAAAGTTACATACATAAACAAATAACGAATATAAGATTACATAAGCAGGGTGACTCCAATACTCCTCCTTAATCTGGATTGTTATTCTACTCCCAAAGATTTACGGAATTGCTCAAACTTAGTTCTGTCAAGCGGTTTTGTTAAAACATCTGCAACTTGCAGATTTGTGCTAATGTATTCAAGTTCGAATTGACCTTGGTTCAGCGTGTCTTGAATAAAATGATGACGAATGTCAATGTGCTTCGTCTTTGGATGGAATCCTGCACTGAGCGCTATTGATATGGCACTTTGGTTATCACAATATATCTTGAAAGGTTCTTGATTTTTGTTGAAGTGTGATTGTAGACCATACCACCATAGCGCTTCTTGAATAGTTGCTGATAGAGCTACATACTCTGCTTCACACGATGAGAGAGCAACGGTTTGTTGTCTTTTTGAACACCACGATATGGCTCCGGCTTGAGATATGAAAACATAGCCTGTTGTTGATTTTCTATCTTCGAGACTTGATGCCCAATTAGAATCTGTATATGCTATAATATTGGTGTTGATAACTTGCTTTGAAGATTTATAAAAAAGTTTTAATTTTGACATTCCATGTAAATATCGTAAGAGGTGTTTGACAGCATTCCAATGTCGCGGTCCTGGGTTAGCATTATAGCGACTAAGCTTATTTACGGCAAAGCAAATATCTGGTCGTGTGCATTGTGAAAGGTACATGAGACATCCTACTGCTTCCTGGTACGGCACGTTTCGCATGTATTCAATGTCTTCATCTGTTGTTGCACAATTATTTTTGGATATTTTCTCATTGGCGTTCATCGGAGTTTTGACTGGTTTTGCATCTTTCATTCCAAACTTTTCAAGAATGTTTTCTATGTAAAGTTCTTGATCGCGAGCTATGAAGTCTTGTCCACGTGATATCCTCATTCCAAGTATTTGAGAGGCGGTACCAAGATCTTTCATATGGAATGTTTACTTTAAAAAATGTTTTATGTTTTTAAGCCAATTATCATTATTGCAAAATAGTAAGAGATCATCCACATATACAGCTATCATTAAAATTTTCTTGTATTCGAGTTTGTAGAATAGGCATGAATCATATTTTGATTTTGTAAGTCCAAATGACATAAGTGCATTACTTAATTCTTGATTCCAAATTCTACTTCACTGTTTGAGTCCATACAAAGATTTGTTTAGATGGCAAACTTTAGACGGGTTATTTTGATCTATATAAAGAGGTGGCTGTTCCATGTAGATCTCATCCTTCAATTGATCTTGTAACAAGGATGTTACAGCATCCATCTGTTCAATTTTAAGATTCATCTGAGCAGCGACGGCAAAAAGATATCGCAGGGAACTATGTCGTACAACAGGTGAGTATGTCTCATCATAGTCTACCCCCTTTCGCTGTGAGTATCCTTTTATGACTAGTCGCGCCTTGTAACGGTCGATGGTGCCTGTTACATCACGTTTTGTTCGGAAAACCCATTTACATTTGATTGCTTTACGGTTTGGTGGCAAATCTCGTAGTGACCATGTCTGATTTTCCATCAGGGATTGATATTCTTCTTCAATCGCTAGCTTCCACTTATCTGAATCTGAACGGGATAATGCTTCTTCTAGCGTTTCAGGGTCTTGAGCTGAGGACTGAAATGAGTTTGTGGCAGTTTTCGATTTTCTTAAAAGTGAATTACAAATATACTTGCCTGTATGGTTGCGCCCCTCACCGCTGAGCTTAGACACTTGTGGACTATCAGCACAAGCCGGTCTATTTTGGTAGGGTGGAGGCGCAGCGAGTCCAGAAAATACATGAAAGTCATCTTCGGCTTCTAACGATGCGTTTTCCTTTGTTTGGAGAATTTGGCATATTTTGCTGATTTTGTTCTCCCGTATTGTCTGTATTGGTGTGCATACTGTCAAAGTGTTCTAAATCCATACTTATCTTGCTGTGTTTTGTTTTTAAAATTGATTTAGTTGAACATTCCGCATCACTAATATTTTCATCAATAAATGTAACATTTCGGCTTTTGAAAATAATGTTTTTGTTGATGTCATAAAGACGGTAACCTTTTTTATGTTCATCAAAGCCTGTTAAAACACATTCGTGTGCTTTTCGATCCCACTTTTTGCGATTTATATTTGGTATATGCACCATAGCTACAGTTCCAAATACTTTTATATGAGCTAAGTCTGGCTTTCTTCCACTCCAAGCCTCTTCAGGAGTTTTGCCTGTCCCTTTTGAAGGTGCACGATTTAATAAATATACGGAGTAAGCTACTGCTTCAGCCCAAAAGATTTTTGGCAGATTCGCGTCATAAAGCATGCATCTTGCTTTTTCGACAATTGATCGATTGTTTCTTTCGGCGATTCCATTTTGTTCAGGGGTGTGTACGTTTGTGGTTTGATGACAAATGCCATTTTTCTTTATAATTTGTTGAAAAGTTTTATTAAGATATTCTTTACCATTGTCTGTACGAAGAATTTTCAATTTTTGTCCACTTTGTTTTTCTGCAAGTGTCAAAAATTCTTGGAAAACGTTTGAGACTTCAATTTCACTTTTGGTTTTCAAAAAGTAGATAAAAATTTTGCGAGTGTTATCATCTATGAATGTTAAAAAGTAACGTTTACCACCGAGAGATTCTTCTTCCATTGGTCCGCATATGTCAGAGTGTACTAACTCAAGAATATTTGATGCTCTTGTTCCGTGTTTATTGAATGGTAGTCTTATTTGTTTATCCATAGGACAAATTTTGCAATCACCTGTGTTTGTTGTTGTAAAATGAATACCAGTTGCCAATTCATTTTGAAGTTTTTTTTAAGCTTTTGAGGTTAAGGTAACCCATTCTTCTGTGCCATAAATCTAAACTAGCATGAGAACTACAAGCAAAGGCTTCTAATAATAATAAAATAATTTTATTATTTGGATTTATTACCTTCACACCACTATTTTTAAATATGACTGTATGGCCTCTTTTAACGATTTGACTTACCGACAGTAAATATGTTGACAATTCTGGAATATACTGGATGTTATTTATTTCGATTGGTGAGTCGTAACAATCTGGATGAAACACAATATTTCCAGATGCTTTAATTTTCATTTTACTTTTATTTGCGGTTGTTACGATTCCACTGTCTTCATGCATTTCGGTTTAGTGTCATATGTGATGCAGCGCCTGAGTCAAAGTACTAATCATTGGTGTTTGAATTTTCCAATGTTGACAGAGCTACAGCTGAATATGCGTCAAAATTGTTTTCTGTGTGTTGAGCCTTTGTACGGCAATTCTTCGCAATGTGGCCAAATTTATGACATTTTCTGCATTTCGGACCTTTTTTATATGATTTTGTAGGTATTGGACGATTCGCAGCACGAAAAGCTGAATTTTCACTTGTATTTGGAGTCTCTTGGAGCAGTTTTATTTTGATACTGTCGGCAGAGATGCTGATTCCTGAACTTTCAAGTGCCATTATCATAGGACGATAGTTTTCTGGAAGTCCGGCTAACAAAAGAGATCCAATCCACTCTTCACTTATTGGAAAACCGATGCCATTTAAAGCTTGAGCTGTCGTGACAATTTCTTTAACATAGACGTCCATTGAATTACAGTTTGATAGAGTTGTTGTAATCAGCTTATGCAGGAGTGCTACTCGACGTGTTAGACCACTATCTTCGTAGGCGTTTGCTAGCTGTTGCCAAAGCTCTTTTCGCATTTTGTATATGGACATAACACAACGGGTCAATTATTAGTGTCAACTTACTTCTGGCTGTTCTGTCTTGATCTGGTTTTATTTCTGTCTTTGGGCTTCCATCTTCATTAGTCTCATAGGCAATTGTGGTTGTCCATAGATTATCCAAATCTAGATAAGCCTGTGCAGCAATTTTCCAGGAGGGGTAGTTTTCCCCACCAAGCAACCTATCAATGCTTAATCCACTTGAATTACTTTCCGGCTTCGACATATTAAACGATTTTCACAGAGCAATTTACTAATTTGATTTTAGTTATGTATTTTTACCACAGATTTATTTGTGTCCAGCTTGCTGACAAAACATAACCTATTCTGTGCACACGGCCTACTCTGGGCCCATAACCTATTACAGAGTGCGTTTACTGATAATTAAAAGAGATCTTTATTATACGAAAGATAAAATGGTTGTGAATGACAATGGCGGGTTTTTAACCAATAACTACATAAATAACAAAGTTACATACATAAACAAATAACGAATATAAGATTACATTAGCAGGGTGACTCCAATATATCCTGGTCGCAATATATACTTTTTTCCGCAAAAATATCTTAGAAAGTGGAGAAAAAACAGTGAAAGTATGCAGTTGAACTAACCGGATATGAATACTTATTATAAAGTAAAACAATGCATAAACTGATACGTAGCATATCTTAAGGCGGAACTAAAATCGACGGTATTCCACATAGCACTAAATCGCCAGCGAAGTAAAATAATTATAAATTGGCTTTGCTATCTTCAAACTAATTCACCTAAATAACACCAGAAGCGCTTGCGAAGCTTTACTATCGCACTAACAATCTGTAGGCATTAATTGCCTGAGTTTTACTTCTCTTAAAAAAAAAAAATTAAATCATAAGGTTCTTTGGTGTGGATTGCTATCAAAGCAAAATCGAACAAAATATTGAAGGACGCTGACGAAGTGGCGGGCACAGCTAGTGATATATAAAATAATTAAAAATGTTTATATAAATAATATAAATGTTTACATTATTTTAAGCTTTAGAAATAATGAATTCTAAAATTCGTTCGTAGGATACATAGAAATAATGCATTACTTTTCTAGGACATGCTCCGGGTTAACAATAGTGGATACTGAAAGCAAAATGTTTTACCTTCTTTGTATTACCTACTCGTTTCTTATTGATTACCATAGTTTCCATGGGAAAAATCAGCAACGGTTTTTTTTGCCCACTGGGGATGAAGCCACTTTTCTCGGGAACGGATCGACGGATAATAAGAGCTATTGGTTTAAAATGTTCATTAAAGTCTCTACTTTCAAAATATATGGTCATATTTCCTGGGAGTATCATAGTTTCCATGGGAAAAATCAGCAACGGTTTTTTTTGCCCACAAGAGATGAAGCCACTTTTCTCGGGAACGGCTTGACGGATATTTAGCACGATTGGTTCAAAATGTCCATTAAAGTCTCTACTTTCAAAATATATGGTCATATTTTCTGGGAGTATCATAGTTTCCATGAGAAAAATCAGCAACGGTTTTTTTTGCCCACAAGGGATGAAGCCACTTCTCCCGGGAACGGCTCGACGGATATTTAGCACGATTGGTTCAAAATGTTCATTAAAGACTCTACTTTCAATATATCTGGTCCTATTTCCTGGGAGTATCACAGTTTCCATGGGAAAAATCAGCAACGGTTTTTTTTCCCCACTGGGGATGAAGCCACTTTTCTTGGGAACGGCTCGACGCATAATAAGAACAGTTAGCTCAAAATATTCATTAAAGTTTACATTTTCAAAATATATGATCATATTTCCTGGGAGTATCATAGTTTTCATGAGAAAAACCAGCAACGGTTTTTTTTGCCCACTGGGGATGAAGCCACTTTTCTCGGAAACGGCTCGACGGATAATAAGAACAATTGGTTCAAAATGTTCATTAAAGTCTCTACTTTTAAAATATATGGGAAAAATCATCAACGGTTTTTTTTTGCCCGCAAGTGATGAAGCCACTTTTCTCGGGAACGGCTCGACGGATATTTAGCACGGTTGGTTCAAAATGTTCATTAAAGTTTTTGGCTACATGGCTACACGACCACAGGCTGTAGTCAACTTAGGCTAATTTCTATTTTTGTATGCGACAAATTTATTTTATTCAACAAAAGAAAATGTCAGAAAATAATAAATTACAAATTCATATGCCAAAGTATATCTATATAAAGTACATGCAAGTCCACAGCTGTGACTTGCATGTACTTTTATTGTTGTTCTGAAATGTCAAAATTTTTTTTCATTTTTAAAGCGCCATTGTGTTTGTTTTTATTAAATTCAAAGAATTTTTAAAAAGTGAAATAAAAAGTGGACAAAAGTGTTTAAAAAAAGCAAAAAATATAAAACCTCATAAATAAATTACTTTTTTAAAAATATAAAAAAGAAAATGCGTGTTTGTTGTTTGTGCAAAAAAAAAATATGTAAGTGGAAGTGGCAGCTTGTTTGGTGTGCCAAAAGACCCTCTAAAGAAGCAAGCATGGGAGCAAGCAAGCATTGACATCTAAAGCTTAAATGCGTCATAAACTCTTTCAAAATCTAACCAATATTTAAAAAAAAATCCTTGAGATTACTATTATCAGTTTAAACTTCTTTAAAGCAACATTTCTGGCTAACAACGGCAGATTACTTTATGTTTGCCCTTTCAGTACAATTACGTTTCCAAGGGTACTATTTTATGGTCTAATCGGTACAAGTTTTAAGTCCTTCCTGACGCTACTGTTTAAGACGATAAGGATTGATCCTGGCCCTAGTAACAGGTTTCATTTGCTAGCAAATGAAGAAGAAGAAGAGGCAAGAGCAGTCAAAGAAAGGGTTCCACCAATAGTGGTAGACTCTTGTCACAGTTTCTCAAAAGTTTGGGAAATACTTGGTGAGGAGTACTTCTTTAAGAGAATGACAATTGGAACTAAGGTTACATGCAATACAATGGTCCTGTATGAAGCTGCGTTAAAAAAGCTGAGTGAACTGAAGTACAGTTTTTATACACACGAAGTTAAAGACGTAAAGCACTTTAAGTTAGTGTTATTTGGTTTGCCAAGAACAGACGCAAAGCTTTTAAAGGAGGAATTTGTTAAAATGCACAACATAAACCCAGTAAGTGTCAAAGAAATCGTAACCAAAAGGACTACAGCTGAGTTTAACAAACAAGAAGTGTAAAAAAATGATATTATGAAAATAAAGTACTTTTGCAATATTGCTGTTTACTGGAGAAGACCTCTTAAAGGGAATAAAGGGCCTACGCAATGTACGAAGTGCTCTATGTACGGACACGGAGCTAAAAACTGCAATAGAGTTATCGTCTGCGCAGTTTGTGCTGGCAATCACGACCAGACTGAGTGTGTATTGGCCAAAAACACTCAAGGGAGTAATGTTGTTTGTAAATGCCACAACTGTAGCCAAAAGAACTTAAGAAAATCGAATCACAGGTCCGACGATCCTAAATGCCCTTGCCGTAAAGATTATTTAGAAATGCCCCTACGATTAACTTCTAAGTCTAGACCTAATTTCAACAAGTCGAGAATTAATCATGTGTATGATGAGACTGAGTTCCCACACCTGTCAAGTCAGAGTCAACCAACTGATTCACGAGAGCACACCTTCCAAAGAAAAAGTTTGTACTCTGAGGTTTTGAAAAACAGAACCCGCGACAGCAACAACGATGATGACTTATCTAACGAGAGATTGTTAGAAATCTTCTTTAGTGCTGTGGATGCACTAGAAAAATGTCGAAATAAATTTGACAATTTAAGAGTGCTTGGCATGATGCTCAAGCATGCTATATAAAATCATGGGTAGTCAAAATGTATACGTTATGCACTGGAATGCTCAAGGCATAACAACTGAGTCAGCAGCAGCACAGCTCGAAAAAGTTCTCCATGAGAAAAATATTGATATTCTACTTCTTAACGAAACGTTCCTGAAGCCGTATCATAGGTTAAAATTTGGAGGCTACAAAATATACAGAGAAGACCGTCAAACACATGGTGGGGGTGTGCTTATAGCGGTTAAAAATTACATAGATCATAAGTTGTTACCAAAGATTAAAACAATAACCATAGAAAATATCTCTGTGGAAGTTAAAATAAGTGGACGTCCCGTAAGTTTTATCTCTGCTTATAATCCAGTTTACACTTCTAATTTTAAAACTGACTTAGAACTTCTTACCAATTCGTTTAGTGACTATTTTATTTTTGATGATTTGAATGCACAACATGTGAGTTAGAATTGTATTTCAAACAATTCAGCTGGCAAAGAACTGTACAGACATCACTTAAGTTCAAGTTATTATGTATATCATCCGGATACACATACTAGATTCGGCCAAAATATAATTCCAGTCCAACCATCCACGGTTGATATTTTACTTACTAACTCTAACATTTCATTTTCGCAGTTACAGTCACATCCAAATATTATACAGTCTGATCACACCCCAATATCTTGTTACATTTTTGGAACACCACAAAATCACTTTGTTACAGTTCCGTTGTATAATCAGGCTGATTGGCCAGCAATTAAATACTGGGTCGAGAATGAAATTAAGAATCATAATATCGGACAAATAGAGCTTAACAATATAAACCTAGATTCGTCATTAAATAAATTAGTTAGTATAGTTAAAGAAGCTTTTTCCAAGATTCCAATTGGCCAGAAAAATCCTTGGCAGAGGGAAATTTCAAATACGTCCAAAATGCTGATTACTCAGGGGAACAAGTATAACCGTAAACTTAAAAGATGTAGAGATCCTAGTTACAGAACTCATCTAATCAGCATTTTAAAACAGTTGAATCACTTAATTGATTTTCATTTGAAAAGGGATAGAAATGAAGCGTGGGCTAAATTCATTTCCAAACTGCCTTCCGGCTCTAAAAAGTTTTGGAAACTAACAAAAGCTTTAAAAGGTAGAAATTCTGCAATCCCCGATATAAATATAAATGGGGAAGTTTTAAGTACCGGTGAAGCAAAAGCAAATGCCATTGCGGAAGTTTTTAGATGCAACAATAATATCACCAACAACAATTCATCACCTTTAGATAATGTGGTTCTAAATTATGTGAAGGAACTTAACAATGTAAACCTCGCTGACAGTGACAATTTTGAATTCACAGATGCAGTAGAGGTAAAGACGTTTGTTTTTTCTTTAAAAAATAACAAAGCCCCAGGTTTAGACGGAATTAACAGCATTATTTTAAAAAATATGCCCGATTACTTTTTTGAAACTTTGAGCAAACTATTTAATTACTGCTTGAGAAATGGTCATTTCCCAATGATCTTTAAAAGGCCAGGGTTATACCTATTTTCAAAACTGGAAAAGATCCAAAATTGCCTTCCAGCAATAGGCCAATAAGCATTTTGAGCTTGTTGGATAAAGTCTTTGAAAAAATAATCCACAAAAGAATCGTAGAGTTCTCAGAACAGAATAACATTATACATCAGCAGCAGTTTGGATTCCGAAGAGAGCACTCTACGGTACATCAAATCAAACGAGTGGTTAATATTATTGAGAATAATAAAAGAAATCGTAGAAGTACAGGTATTATATTTCTTGACATTGAAAAGGCTTTCGATACAGTATGACATATCTCTTTTAGTTTTCCTTTATATTTACAAAAAATCATACAAAGCTTTTTAGACCAACGTTCATTTGTAGTTTTCGTGGAGCGCATCTCATCAGATGAAAAACACATACTCGCAGGTCTACCGCAAGGTTCCGTTTTGTCACCTACGCTTTATTCGTTATACACGTCAGATATCACTCTACGCAGGGATCAGGAAGCAGCATTTTATGCAGACGATAGTGCTTTCATTTGCAGCCGTAAGGTATCTAATTCATTAGTTAGGAAAATGCAAGAGAGCTTAAATTCAAGCCAAAAATATGTATTTTAATAAATGGAAAATAAAGGTCAATGATGATAAAACACAGGCCATTATTTTTCCATATAATAAGTCGCCAAAACGCATACCTTCTCAATCTATGTTGTGCCGTGGGAATGTTGTACCTATAAAGTCAGAAATCAAGTATTTGGGCATTATAATGGATAAAAAACTAACATTTAAGCAACATGTCAACCAAATTTGTGAAAAAGCTATAAAGTGTGGTCGGGCATTGTTTCCCATACTCAACAGAAGATCTAAATTGAATATGAAAAACAAAATATTGTTATATAAAATGTGCATTCGACCAATTATGAGTTACAGCCAGTGTGGCCATATCCAAAAATAATTTACAGCTAAATCGGCTTTAAAATAATGCTAAAAAATGCTAAAAAAAATACTAAACTGCCAAAAAATAATGCTAAAATTTTAATTGTATTTCAATGAAACAAACTGATTAAAAAGTAACAAAATATTTATTGAAGTATATGTACATATTTATGTACATTCATAAAAAGTTTTTTTTAACGAAAGGTATCATTAAATTCAATATCACATTAAATTATTATAAAATTAACAAAAAATTTAAATACAATTACAATTTGCATAAAATATTTAAATTATAAATTAAATACGTCATCGAAGGTATATTCATTAGCTTCTGATGATTCTTTCGATATATCATTACGAGTATAATATATATTCTTATCACATTTTTTAATGAGATCATCCGTTATTTTAAAATTTTCGCAACATGTATTCATTCTTTTCAAACCACACCTAATATAAAGTAGCGAATTCGTAGTGTTTAACATCATTCTATTTCGAATTTTCGTTTTTATGAGATTCATGCCACTAAAAACCCTTTCAACTTCCGCGTTGCTAAATGGCAAAACCAGGAACTTCATTGCAAAAGTAGCTAATTCACTGAAGGGATTTTCATTTAGTGCATTTTTATATTCATATACATTTACCCAAAAGTCAACTGTTGAATTCTTATTTAACCATTCATATGAATTTAGTTTCTGCCACTGATGTTCCAAAGCTGTAATTTCTTCTAGAGGAACATCAATAAATTCTTCTTTAAAATGTTCGTTCAGTTTGCATTTATTGATTTTTAAACTGTTTTCTACACAAAAGAAGTTAGTTTTTGTTAAATTATGAAAATTTTTTGGCAATCGTTGTCTAAGTTGGCATATTAATTGAGCTACAAAATCTCGGCATGAAAATCGTATTTGATTTTCTATTTCAATAGTTATGATATCTCTTTTTGATTCCAAATATTTTTCAAAATCGTAATTAAAATATGGTGTTGGTGAAAAAAAATCAGATAAACATGAATTTAGTGGATCAAACTGGTCCGCTTTCAAAACAATTTGATATGAAAGACCTTTTAAAAGATTGTATAGTTCTACTAGCAAAAGAGTAGGGTCAGCATCATTACTTTCAAACATTTTGTTAACCTTCTGAACATCTGATAATAAAGGCTTTAAAAATTTTAAATATAATAAATTTTTATCATTGTATAAATTTTTTAATATGTTTGCTTGGTG
This sequence comes from Phasia obesa, assembly GCA_949628195.1. Taxonomy (NCBI): domain Eukaryota; kingdom Metazoa; phylum Arthropoda; class Insecta; order Diptera; family Tachinidae; genus Phasia; species Phasia obesa. Next base: position 61,498,508 of record OX451218.1, on the reverse strand, counting down.
GCATGACTCTAACGTTGCAGCAATTTCAAAGTGAGTTTTTAATTCTAGCCATTGATTTTCTATACGTTTAACAGCTAACTCAATTGATAACCATCTGGTATCACAGGCTCTAACTAATTTTAACGGTTGTACTCCTTCATTTATTGCACAAAATATGTTTTTATAATTATTTTGTCTTAAAGTAGATTTGCTAAACCAATTATAAGTTTCTGACACCAAATACTCGATTTCATTAGGTAAAGATTTTGATGCCGAAGATATTGATAACTGCAATGAGTGACAAACGCAAGGAACTAAAATTATGTGTTTATTTTTTTCCCGTAATTTTGCTATTACACCTCGGTTAACTCCCGTCATTACGTTGGCGTTGTCTGTACCTAGTCCAACCATTTTTGAAACTTGTAAATTAAAATCGTTAAGTACGTTAAAAATGGCTTTGGAAATTCCTTTGGCTGAAGCATCTTCTAATTCACTTAGATGTAAAAAAGTACTTACAATTTTTTTGCAAGAACTGCTATAGTAACGAATTACTATTCCCAAGTATTTGTGAATACTTATGTCTGTTGATTCGTCTATAATCAAACTGAAATAATTATTAGCAACATCTTTAGCTAATAATTGTTGAAAATGTGGAGCCAAAACTGATCTAATGATGGCACCACACTTTGTTCGGCCTAAGGTCATGCTAACAGCGGCTTTACTATCACTGAAGATGTTTTTTTGCAAGCGGACTAAATGTTCTACTGATCTTATTGAAGTATGCACAGCCACATATAAAGCTTCTATAATTTCTGCTTCCTTTTCTTTAATATTACTGCTTACTGGTAGAAAATCTATTGTTTTTTGGTCATTTTTATGAAAAGGAGACGCTGCTACGATATGTTTAGATGTTTTTCCATGCATGAGAAGGGTGCTTAGTTTTGGTTTCAAAATACATTGGCAGTATTTACATTTTATCTGTTGGGCATTTAATTCAACTATCCACTTGCATAGTCTTGGGTCGCTTAACCAACTTTTCCTCGTTTTTTGGATATATGTTCTGTTATAATAAAATGAATTTTAGAACTTTTTTATATGAAAAAATTTGTGTATGTAAGTAATTTTTACCTTTTGCTGGTACTTGGCTGGCATGAGTTTTCTTCAGAATCACTGATATGTTCGTCCACATCTGCACTATTTTGTTTACTTCTACTTAAATACCTATAAAATAATCATGATTACAAACAACTTCAACTTGAATTTATTTAATTGTTGTATACCAACCTTTCCATTTTTGATGGCACAAAACGTACAAGTGTATGTATGTAAACAAAACACAAATATAATATAAACAAAATATAAACTTTAAAAACTTTAGAAAATATAAAGCTTCTTTTTCTGATAATTAACTTGAACGGTAGTAGAAATTTCTGTAAAAACTATGAAAACTTTGACAAATTTGTATTTGTTCATTTAAAGTTTACGTTCAAACACAATATAAAAAATAAGACCCGTTATAATTCGGCAGTTGTAGCAAAGTTGACATTTTTTCTGACACATAAACAATGTGATGCCAGATTTTAATTTCCATTAACTTTATTGCCAGGGTTACAGATTTAAATGTGTAATCACCAAAAAATTGTGGTAGATTTTGAAATTAAGATTAATATTTTGAATAAGATAAAAAATGCTAAAAAATGCTAAATATATAATTGAAAAATGCTAAAAAAATGCGAACTGCAAAATGAAAAATTTACAGCTAAATTAATAAAAAAAATGCTAAATCTAGCCGCAAAAATGCTAAAATGGCCACACTGGTTACAGCTGTCAAGTATGGTTTCATAAAACTGCGAAAACTCATACCAAAAAGCTTCAGATTATACAAAACAAGAATTTGAAAATAATTCATAATCTTCCTCGTAGGTATCCGACAAATTTACTTCACAGTAACTTTGGACACAAGATGATAAACGATTTCACTAGAGAACTGACACTGACATTTAATAAAAAAATGCAGACTGTCAATCTTTGAATCAATAAGGAATTTACAAGGTAATCACTAAGATTCGTTCGTTAAGAATGAATTTATTAGTGATTATCCAAACAAATTTCTTTATAACTTCCATAGAGATCAAAAAGGTTTTTGTGAGCTATTTTCCTTAAGGCTGTATATTTATTGTTATTAGTTTTGTAAATTTAATTATAAGACTCTTATTGTTGTAGTACTTATAGTAAAATCTCATACTTCTGTACCTTTTATATTTTAAACTTGTAAATAAAGGGTTTTATTAAAAAAAAAAAAAACATCATCAAAAGCCACAAATTCACTTAACAATGGTACTAAAAACATTTTATTATTAGTATCTTTTTTTGCAGAAATTATTCAAAGCTTTTATGCGCACAAAATAACAATTTTAGTTTTGTTTTCAATTTATATACCAGTTTCAATACATTTATTATACACATTTTTTTATGTTTTAGTCAGCTGTTTTTTACTTTTAAGAACGAATTTTACACAAACAAAATTCCTGTGGTTTTTGTAATATTGCATTTGTTGTAGAACTGCATGTACTTTATATAGATATGCTTTGTCATATACAAAGAAAAAGTTTTGGAGGAAATATTTATTTTTTATTGAAAAAGTTATTTAATTTTTAACCGATTTCAAAAAAGGAGGTTATCAATTCATCTGAATGGTGTTTTTTAGGGTTCCGTACACAAAGTGTAAAAACGTAACCCTATTGTTTTCGCTACAATTCTGTCTGTCTGTCAGCGCCTTTGGAACCGTAATAGGTAGACTCTTGAAATTTTCACAGATGGTGTATTGCTGTTGCCGCTCTAGCAACAAATACTAAAACTTATAGGGTGTTCCGATAGAGAGGTGTTATTCACGAATATGTGCCTATTTCGTGAACTGTAGGTGGGATACACTTGAAATTTACAAATAGTAATTAAAACTTAGTTCACTATATAAACAACTATAAAAAATAAAACTAAAAATTAAAGGGTGATCCGATAGTGGTGTGATTTGCATGTATAAGGCCTAAGTTTTGAACCATAATAGGTAGATGCTTGAAATTTTCACAGAAGGTGTATAGCTGTGGCCGCTATAGTAGCAAATACTTAATCTTATAGGGTGTTCCGATAGAGAGGTGTTATTTACGAATATGTGCTTTTTTCTTCAACAGTAGGAGGCATACACTAAAAATTTACAAACAGTAATTAAAACTTAGTTCACTTTATAAACAAGTCTAAAAAAATAAACCTAAAAATTAAAGGGTGTTCCGATAGTGGTGTGATTTGCATGTATAAGGCCTAAGTTTTGAATCATAATAGGTAGACTCTTGAAATTTTCACAGATGTGTAACTGTAGCGACTATAGCAACACATACTAAAACTTATAGGGTGTCCCTAAAGTCTTTATGTCTTTATTTTTTGAGCTATAGGAGGCAACCACTTAAAATTTGCAGATAGTAATTTAACCTATGTTCGAGTTATAAGCAAGTATACAATATTAAACCTAAAAATTAAAGGGTGTTCCGATAGTGACGTGATTTGCATGTATGTATATGGCCTAAGTTTTGAACGATAACAGGTAGACTCTTGAAGTTTTTACAGCAGGTGTATTACTATGGCCACTATAACAAATGGTAAAAATTAAAGGGTGTGCCGATAGTGACGCGATTTGCATAAACATTGACTAATTTTTAACCATAATAGATAGACTCTTGAAATTTTTACAAATGGTGTATTACTATGACCCCTATAATAACAATAAAAATTTAAAGGGTTTTCCGAATGTGACGTCTTAGCATGTAAAACGACATATTTTTTGAATCGTAATAAGTAGACTCTTCCAATTTGTATAGAAGATGTGTTGCCATGGCCGTTATAACAATTACCAAAAATTAAAGGGTGTGCTGACAGTGACATGTTTTTCACGTATAGTAACTTATTTTTTTAATAGTAATAGGTAGACTCTTGATATTTTCATAGAAAAAGAAATGCCATGGCCGCCATAGCAAATAACAAAATTAAAGGGTGTGCCGACAGAGACATAATTTGTACGTAAATAGCCTTATTTTTTGAACCATAATAGGTACAGTACAGTTTACAGTAGATGTTGTACTTCGGCCGCTGTAACAATTACTAATATCTAAAGGGTGTTCAATCAGTGACATGTTTTTCACGTATATTACCTTATTTTTTGAACCGCAATAGGTAGGCGCATGTATATTTTTATAGATAGTGTATTACCATGGCCGCTATAACAAAAATTGCTAAAATTTAAAGGGTCTTCCAACAGTGATGCCATTATGACTTTAATTTTAAAATTAAAGGGTGACTCATAAGACTTAAAAAAATTAACAACTTGAATTTTTAAGGTTGCACTAAACATAGTACGGAAACCTACGTGTGTGAGTCTAACTCGCACTTGACCAATTTTTTATTTATGTACATATGTAAGTATGTGCCCGCAGAACTCAGCCATTTCTGAATCGATTTTAAAATTCTTTATTTGAAAGGTTATGCTTACTGTTTGGTCCCGTTCATTATTTTAAAAATTAAAGGGTGTTCAACATACACGTTTTTTACGAGTATTAAGAACCGGAAAGAGCACCAATTTAAAATTTAAAAAAAATTGCGTGTCACTATAGCTCTCAACAACAGAAATTAATAAAAAAAAATTTAAATTGATGGGCCTATCTTTTTGAACCGTTATAGACAAAACCTTGAAAATTTGACAGAATGTCGACTACTATGACGTTGTAATAAAAAGTATAAATATTAAAAATTATAAATTAAAGGATGCTCCAATAGTTAATTTAATTTGATATATGTATATGGCCTTACTTTTGAACAGCTGTACCGACCGTTCAAATTTAAGAAGAACCTGTATTGCTAAGTCTGGTATAATAAAAAGTATAAAATTTGAATTTGGAAATAATAGGGTGTCTCAATAGTTAATGTAATTCTATGTATGTTTTAAACTGTTATATACAGACAGCTGAAATTGACAAGGAACCTGTATTGCAACGTCTACTATAACAAGTATACAATTTGAATTTAAAAATTAAAGGGAGTCCCCATAAATGATTAAATTTGACCTTCATATAGCTTACCTTTTTAACAGTTATAGGTTGAGGCTTGACATTTACATAGTCTTTACTTTTTTTCCCGCTAATTTTGGGGCATCTTTTATTTGGTTTAAATATAATTCTAACAGATTACTTCTACTATTTTAGAATTGGTGCCCATCTATCTGTTTTGCAGTCGGTATTTTTGCAGGAATTATATAAAAGTAAAATACATAGGTATTTCTACAACGATGTCAGAGTTTACGATGCAGCTGTCGTATTCAATATCATTGAGTAGCTGAACACACGGCGACAATTGTAGCCAACGATTCTTTCATTTAACTGCGTAGCCGCTGCCTTCTATTTCTTTAAAGCATAAATCATCAGTTTTTCTCATACGACTTATTTTAATTTATGTAGTTAACAATATGGATAATGCTGTACACTCTGTATAAATAAAATCACGGTGGTGAAGGGTATAGAAGATTCGGCACTGCCGTATATAGCACTCTTACTTGTTTTATATCATGCTATTTACTATTAGAAAACAAAAAGATCTATAATAAAATATATCATGCTATTTACTATTAGAAAACAAAAAGATCTATAATAAAACAATTTAAAGCAAGCCATGTGACGAGTTGTGCAACCAATTCTAGGAATCGTAGGTTGTACGCGAGTTGTACACGAATTGTAAAGAAATCCGTCTATGACTTGCTTAACATAGAACAAAAATTCTATCGTTTAATACCCTCGCTAAATTAAAGAAAACCAATGAGCCAGCAAAATTATATTTACTTTCATTTTCTTTTAACTCCTAAATACAGATATTTTCTTAAAAAAAAAAAAAATATTTTGAAAAGCAAAGCTTGACTAATTGTAACTTATTTTTGTATTTTGTAATTTATTTTTGTCTCACATTTTTGTTCTCTTTTTGCTCGTTTTAAGAGTACATGAACACATTTGCAGTAACAAGTAGTTACAATTTTAGTTACTGAACAGACCTATTAACTTCAGTTTTTGCCAATTTATCTAGAAAACAGAAATAGTCATTATAATAACTGTTCCAAGGTCATTAATTGGTGCAATCGAAAAGCAAACTGCCTTTTCCATTACATTGAATTTTTACCAAAAACATGCCCACAATGCATAGTTGTGGTTTTATGATAGCAATTATTGATATGGTTTTGATAAACTATTATATAACAATTTCATTTTGCACTGAATTAAAATCAACATTTGCAACGTGAGGTCTATTTAGTCGACCCTTAGCCCATTCTTGAGGATGCGCTTTTTTTCGATGATGATGCATATTAGCATTTGTCTTAAATGTCCTCTCACAGTGCGGACACCGATACAGATCCTCACCTGTGTGAGTAGCTATATGCTCCCTCAAAACTCTTGGAAATTTAAAAGCTTTGTCACATAGTGTGCATTTGTGTTTGCGTCCAGATAGATGGACATTTCTTTTGTGCGTTAGAAGTGCTATTTCTGTAGTAGCAACTTTACCACAATCACTGCAGACATATACCGTTGAGCCGTCTTGGTGTATAATTTGTTTATGTCGTTTTAGACTAGAACGTGAATTTAATTCTGTGCTGCACATATCACAAGGCCATTTTCTTTTTTGAACGCCTGCATGTTGAAGAAGATGTTGTCTCATCGCGTAGTGATTGTGTAGAGTTTTGCCACACTGATCACAAATAAGTGTTGCGTTATGAACGTATCGTTCGTGTAATGTCCGTTTTTGTTCAGAAGGGAAGCCTTTACCACACTCCTGGCAAATAAATGTTAAATTGGTTTCATGCGTTTCCATGTGAACCCTCAAGGAATTTTTATTTGCCAAAATCTTTAAACATGTAGGACATTCTAAACTGCGTTGTTTGCCCTCTTCGCTGTGCAGTTCCTTTATATGTTTGGCCAAGTTCCTACTGTTAGTACTACATTTACCACAAACTTCACAACGGTAAGCATTTGGATTCGTGTGCAGTTTTATGTGCTCAACTAGATGATATCGGCTCCGAAATTTACGACCACAACATATAATATAGCATTTCTCGTCTGCATGATCTCTAAGAAAATGTTTGCGCAATAAAGTAAAATTTGCAAATGTTGCGTTACATTTCACACACTCCAACTCACTTCTCCAGGCGGCTATAAAAGCATCATTTTCTAAGGTTTTTTGTTGACCATCTGGTTTAACGCTTGTACGGCATATACCAACGTTGCTGTCTGACAACTTGGAGTTATTCAAAAGATCAGCTTTTAATAAACAATTTTGACTTTCTAATATTTGTTTTTTACGGATCGTTGTTCGTTTCTTTTGAGTTTCCTTTACAAGTTTATGTTTAGCAGAAGATTTTCCTTTACTCCTCTGAAAGCTTTCTATCAAAGGTCTTTCATCCTCGGAACTAAACAGATTTTCTTCTGATGTATCTGTTTCATGTTTTAGTTCTTTATCTAATTGATTATCTACTGATGCATTAGTTTTGTCATGGATATGTTCGACTTCCAGCTTAACTCCCAAGACTTCTAATTCTGAATGAGCTTTATATACCGTTTGCTGGAAATAATAAAAATCCTGGATATGCTGCCAGCAAATTGAACACAGAATTGGGGTATTGAGTTCCTGACCAGCTATCAGTATCTAACGAAATATTTTAATTTTTGTTTTCTTTTTTTAATTTTATAGCATAACGTACCATTGGATCAAAATATTTGCTGGCAATATCATAAACTTCACTGTATGAACCATTGGCACTGATTATTTCCTTATAATTATTTTGGAAAGAACAAAGACATAAGCGGCATAAAGAACTCAAAGCCATTTACACTGCGTATATTATTTCCACAAAATAACTTATTTCTTTATCTGAAATAAGTAGTAATAAGTATGTAGATGTTTGCGTCACAAATCAGACCAGATAAGACACGAAAATTGGAGTGTTGCCAGATCACAGCTTTCGTTGGAAAGGGATAGCAAGAGTTAATGCTTTTCTTATATTACTATCTCTTTCTGGTTATAGCTGCAATTTGACATTTTATTGTTTACAAAATAACTTGTGAAATTGTTGGAAAATTTTAATTTCTGTGAAAAATTAATTGTTTTATAAATAGTTTCATGTTTTAAAATAATTTGTGCCTAAAATAATTTAAAAAAAACCATCCGCAGGCGGCCAAATAAAAATATATAAAAGGAAGCAATCAAAAGGAAATAAAACAACAGGAAAAATGTAAGTATAACAAAGGTTTTCTATTGAAATAAATTTGTTTATAATTAAATTATTTTGCTATTTCAGGAGTCGCCGATGCATAATGGGCTGCCCAAAAGGGGAAAAACTTCATCAGTTTCCGAAAAATCCGACCAAGTAAGTATTTACATGGTTAAATTTTATATGCAAATTATGCCTCTGAACATTTCATATGAAATTGTGATTGTGTACTACATTTTTGAACAAATTGTGTGAATATGGGTATCAATATAAAGCTTTTGGAAATATCTATCAGGTGGTGCTAAAATTTAACCCATTAAGAATCGGTGACATTTTTTGATGAAATTTTATGCATAGTACGTAGGAAAATTTTAGTAAGCGAAGCCGGTATTGGTCATACCACAGAGGAGGATCCTTGTGTCCGGCCGAAGGCCGGCAATGCAGAAAATCTTTAGTAAGCGAAGCCGGTGATGGTCATACCATAGAAGAGAAAATACTTGCGCACGGCCGAAGGCCGGCTGTGCAAAAAACCTTTAGTAAGCGAAGCCGGTGTAGGTGTTCGATTTGAGGGTTTTATTTGTTGTTATATTTAACCGACTTCAAAAAAGAAGGAGGTTATCTATTCGTCTGAATGTTGCTTTTTTTATGTATGTAACCACAGAACTCAGCCATTTCTAAACCGATTTTCTTTATTTGAAAGGCTATGCTTTCAGGTTGGTCCCATTTTAAAAACAGTTCATTATATTAAAAATTAAAGGGTGTCCCCATACAACATACATAATTTTTAAGTGTATTAAGAACCGGCACCAAATTAAAATTTTAAAAAATTGCGTTATAATAAAATGTATAAACATTCAAAATTTTAAATTAAAGGGTGCTCCAATAGTTCATTTAATTTAATGTATATGGCCATACTTTTGAACAGTTGTACACATACCGCTGAAATTTACAAAGAACCTGTATTGCTAAGTCCGCTATAACAAAGAGTATAAAATTTTTATTTGGAAATAAAAATGTGTCCCAATAGTTTTAAAGGGTGTCCCCATAAATTATGTAATTTGATCTATATGGCCCTATCTTTTGAACCGTTAAACACAAACACTTGAATTTGTTATTATTAACTGAAAACTGGTAGAAAAAATTCTTGTATTTGATTATAATATATATTATTTAATATTCAAACAGGTTTTTACCATACGAAGAATAATTGCCCTGAGTTGGCAGGTCTTTTTTACTAATCCTGACTACAAGCTCAAGGTAAAAAAATATATTACAAGTTTAATTTAAAATTTTTTAATATTTATATGTAATTTTAATTTTTCTAATTGCAGTTTTCTAATATCGTAGACAGACGACAGAGTTAATGTGCATTATCAGTCTTAATTCAAATTAACTTGTGTGTTAACATGACATGATGTGTTTTCCTGAATACTATCATATCTGAACAAACAAGTAAATCGGCAGCAGCAGGTATACATATCAACCACAAACTCTTATATATTACATTTCAAATTTGTTAAAAATTCTTTAAACTTTTTATTCTGTAAGACAATTAAAATAAAATTGTTTGTTTGTTTTTATACTTAAAACCTTTATTTCTTACACAGTTTCGAAATACTTGTTAAACAACAAATAATTACAAATAGCAAAACTAAATACAAAAAATATATATTTGTTTTTAATTTCTTTAACACATTGTAAAATTTTACAAATTATACATATACGAGTTTATACTCTCATTGATATTGTTTTATTCAAATGAAAATATTATGTAATCAATTGTTAGTTTTGTTTTTAAATTTTGTATAATAATTGAGCATTTAAGAGTTAAATCTAAATAATGAAAACATTAAATATATTATATTTAGTTTGTATGTTTTAACGATACTTGAAATTAAATTAATTAAAATAATTATTTAAATAAGAACAACAAATTTATTTATTTATTTAAATTCAAACAAAGTAAAAATGTTTTTTTTTATTTGAAGATATTTAATAATTATGATTAAGATTTTAACTTGGGGTTCATAGGCGTAGTATTTTCAAGTGGTGCAACATGACAACCCATTGGAGCGATTGAAACGTCAACCGATGATTAGTGAACATTAGAAAGATAAAATTTTTACCTGAACATATCCATCTATAAGGTATTTATCACCGAGTTCTTATTTAGAATATGTTTTAAAGATCAACAGATGAGTGTAATATGCCTTATTTCAATTCACAAAATTTATAGCATGTTTCGAAATCGATCTTATCCAGTATATAAATTAAAAAAAAAAAATCCAATATTTATTCAAAATTAAATTAAAGTAAAAAATATTCCTTTCAATTAGAGAGAATATAGCGATCTTAATTCTTACTTCAAAACTTCCTTTGTATTTAAAAAATAATTATAAAAAATTTATTGAAATCACCAGTACAAAGTACAAAACTTATGTAGCTGTACATAATTAGATAGAATAACATATTTTTTATAATCTTTCTAAAACAAAAGTTAATATTTCCTATTATGGTTGATAAGTATCCAAAAGTATGTTAGTATTTATAAAAATTTTTGAAAACAATAAATTTTGTTTGGAATTTTGGAATAAAGTTTTTTGAATCCAGAATAAAATCCAGGGATCGCAAATAATGATTATCCATCACATTTTAAAAGAAAAAAATCATTATGTTAGGGATATGCTACATGTACAAGGAGTACACCATTGCAATCGTCTTTAAGGGAACTGTCCGTTCCGCCAATGATTTTTATTTTTTAAGTTTTATTGAAAAAAATCAAAAATAAAAATTATTTTTCGAGTTCTATTTTTTCCTCAGACATCAATGATTACTTGTTGAGTTTTATTTTTCGCTTGGAAAATAAAAATTATTCTTCGAGTTTTATTTTCCGCTCAGAGAATAAAAATTATTGTCTGAGTTTTATTCTTTGCTCGCCATTTAATGATTGATGTTTAAGTTTTATTTTCTGATTGAAGAATAAAAATTACTTTCTGAGTTTTATATTTCACTTAGAATATAAGGATTATTTTCCAAGTTTTATATTTCGTTTAGAAAATAAAAATTATTTCTTGAGTTTTATTTTTTACTTAAAAATAAAAATTATTTCTTTTGTTAATTTGGACATATGTAAGTATATAAATAGTACTTTTTGAAACTTTTTAACTAAAAAACATAGAAATTAGTTTAGTTGGCATTCTTTTGATATAGTAAAAGTATCAAACTAGTGTTTGGTACTTTTTCTTCATTTCAATATTTGGGGGATAAAACGTGTACTTTGGTACTTTTATGGAACTTTTTTACTGAAACACATAGAAATAATATTAGTATCGTTATTTGAGATAGGGTTTCAGTGAGATATGTGCTTCAGTAAAAAAGTTCCAAAAAGTACTATTTATATACTTACATATGTCCAAATTAACAAAAGAAATAATTTTTATTTTTAAGTAAAAAATAAAACTCAAGAAATAATTTTTATTTTTTAAGCGAAATATAAAACTTGGAAAATAATCCTTATTTTCTAAGTGAAATATAAAACTCAGAAAGTAATTTTTATTCTTCAATCAGAAAATAAAACTCAGAGAGTATTTTTTATTCTTCAATCGGAAAATAAAACTTAAACATCAATCATTAAATGGCGAGCAAAGAATAAAACTCAGACAATAATTTTTATTCTCTGAGCGGAAAATAAAACTTAGAGATTAATTTTTATTCCCAAAGGAGAAAATAAAACTTAATACATAATCGTTATGTTCTAAGCATTAAATAAAGCTCAGAGAATAATTTTTATTCTTTGAGTAGAAAATAAAAATCAAGAAATAATCATTAAAACCCAATTTTTAAAATAAAACTCATAATCATTACAATCCCTGATAAAATCATATTTAGATATTAAAAACATTTTTAAATATGAAAATGGAAAATGTAAATAAATTTATATCTTCCAAACGTTTCCGGTTTGCATAAGTAAAATCACATTTAAATATGAAGTATAATTTACTTTTAAAACTTTAATTTCTTTGTTATCTATTTTGTATTCCTAAATTCAGTTTCTAATGTAGGGCAAAAATTAGTGAAAAATCGCCAACTATTTTAAAAATCGCCTTAAAGTCGCCAAATCCAAAATTTGATCGCCAAATAAGATTGAAAATAGCCACGTTTGGCGAGAAATCGCCATATCTGACAACCCTGGTTTTCAACAAAATGTTTTACAGGGTTCCTAAACTTGAGTATTTGCGTAATTTCTTCGAAATTATAAAAAAATGTAAACATACTCTTTCAAACATATTGCATTTTTTCAAACGCTCATAAATCATAATTTTTCGTTGAAAAAAGAAACTGAACTTAAAAGCCTTACTCCTACAGGGATCTCTTTGCTCCTATAGAACCTATTTTTGTGACTGTCACTTAAATCAATTAAGATTAAAGAGTGTTGTACGGAAGATAATTTTTCGCAAATCAAAAGCTAATAACCAAGCATACCCAACTAGAGAAAGTTGTTAAAACTGGATAAAATGAGAATGTATTGGTGTTTTGCACTGAAAAAATCACATTGTTTAACATTACTAAATACAAAATGAATGATTTAACCAAATTTTAAGTTTTTTGTTAAGATAGAGTTAAAAAGTACAAATGGTAGCATATAAATATTTTTCGGTTGAGAAAATTCCACACAAAAGGTTTTTGTAAAATATTAAGTAAATGTATAATTAAATCAGTTTTTTACGATTCTTAGAATTAAGAATAGTCATGAATTTTAACATATGTATGTGTAAGTTGTGAAAATTCCCTACAAGCGGTTCTTATGATAAAAATTTAACATACTCATTAACAATGTTAACAGGTAGAGAAATCACACAATACAATAGCACCTGTTTAGAAATACCCATTACTGTCATTTGTGTAAAGTTTTTTTTTAACCATAAAACATAATTACGTAAATTTATTTTTCATTCTGAGCTATTAAAACTAATTTCATATTTTCCAAATTAATAATATGCAAATAAACTATTTATGCACACGTACCCGTATATCATTTTTTGTAGATTGTAAAAAAACAAATAAATGTAACCTGTATTGCTTTGCCTTAAAATTGGTAAATTAAAGCGTGATTTATATTAATCCAATACAAAAACTAATAAATATTTTTTATATTTAAATAAAAAATATTATTTCAAACTAACAAAATTTTTGGTTATGGTTAAATATTTTCAGTGTACTTATTTTATTACACAATGCGACATAAACCTGCTTTGTTGAATGTTGGCATGCTACCAAGGCGAATTCATACCAGGTGGAGTCGATAGACCAGCTGAATGTTTTTTGCTCTCGTTTTTTTGCTAATGTCTTGTCAAAAAATACATTGTTTCATATCTGCTAATCTAATGTCAAAGTTGTTGTCCTACTGCTTACACCTGGTATGAATTCGCCTTGCATGCTACTGATCAAGGTATATTTATCTTACTAGGTAGTGTCGTCCGCCCAGCGGATTTAGTAGTTCGACATGTTTTTTTATTTTTTTTAATAAAAGTCTTTATTTACAAGTTTAAAATATAAGAGGTACAGAGGTATGAGATTTTACTATAAGTACTACAACAATAAGAGTCTTATAATTAAATTTACAAAACTAATAACAATAAATATACAGCCTTAAGGAAAATAGCTTACAAAAACCTTTTTGATCTCTATGGAAGTTATAAAAAAATTTGTTTGGATAATCACTAATACATTCATTCTTAACGAACGAATCTTAGTGATTACCTTGTAAATTCCTTATTGATTCAAAGTTTGACAGTCTGCATTTTTCATTAAATGTCAGTGTCAGTTCTCTAGTGAAATCGTTTATCATCTTGTGTCCAAAGTTACTGTGAAGTAAATTTGTCGGATACCTACGAGGAAGATTATGAATAATTTCCAATTTCTGTTTTGTATAATCTGAAGCTTTTTGGTATGAGTTTTCGCAGTTTTATGAAACCATACTTGACAGCTGTAACTCATAATTGGTCGAATGCACATTTTATATAACAATATTTTGTTTTTCATATTCAATTTAGATCTTCTGTTGAGTATGGGAAACAATGCCCGACCACACTTTATAGCTTTTTCACAAATTTGGTTGACATGTTGCTTAAATGTTAGTTTTTTATCCATTATAATGCCCAAATACTTGATTTCTGACTTTATAGGTATAACATTCCCACGGCACAACATAGATTGAGAAGGTATGCGTTTTGGCGACTTATTATATGGAAAAATAATGGCCTGTGTGTTATCATCATTGACCTTTATTTTCCATTTATTAAAATATTTTTGGCTTGAATTTAAGCTCTCTTGCATTTTCCTAACTAATGAATTAGATACCTTACCGCTGCAAATGAAAGCACTATCGTCTGCATAAAATGCTGCTTCCTGATTCCTGCGTAGAGTGATATCTGACGTGTATAACGAATATAGCGTAGGTGACAAAACGGAACCTTGCGGTAGACCTGCGAGTATGTTTTTCATATGATGAGATGCGCTCCACGAAAACTACAAATGAACGTTGGTCTAAAAAGCTTTGTATGATTTTTTGTAAATATAAAGGAAAACTAAAAGAGTTAAGTTCATACAATAGGCCATTATGCCATACTGTATCGAAAGCCTTTTCAATGTCAAGAAATATAATACCTGTACTTCTACGATTTCTTTTATTATTCTCAATAATATTAACCACTCGTTTGATTTGATGTACCGTAGAGTGCTCTCTTCGGAATCCAAACTGCTGCTGATGTATAATGTTATTCTGTTCTGAGAACTCTACGATTCTTTTGTGGATTATTTTTTCAAAGACTTTATCCAACAAGCTCAAAATGCTTATTGGCCTATAGCTGGAAGGCAATTTTGGATCTTTTCCAGTTTTGAAAATAGGTATAACCCTGGCCTTTTTAAAGATCATGGGGAAATGACCATTTCTCAAGCAGTAATTAAATAGTTTGCTCAAAGTTTCAAAAAAGTAATCGGGCATATTTTTAAAAAAAATGCTGTTAATTCCGTCTAAACCTGGGGCTTTGTTATTTTTTAAAGAAAAAACAAATGTCTTTACCTCTACTGCATCTGTGAATTCAAAATTGTCACTGTCAGCGAGATTTACATTGTTAAGTTCCTGCACATAATTTAGAACCACATTATCTAAAGGTGATGGATTGTTGTTGGTGATATTATTGTTGCATCTAAAAACTTCCGCAATGGCATTTGCTTTTGCTTCACCGGTACTTAAAACTTCCCCATTTATATTTAGATCGGGGATTGCAGAATTTCTACCTTTTAAACCTTTTGTTAGTTTTTAAAACTTTTTAGAGCCGGAAGGCAGTTTGGAAATGAATTTAGCCCACGCTTCATTTCTATCCCTTTTCAAATAAAAATCAATTAAGTGATTGAACTGTTTTAAAATGCTGATTAATTGAGTTCTGTAAGTAGGATCTCTACATCTTTTAAGTTTACGGTTATACTTGTTTCTCTGAGTAATCAGCATTTTAGACGTATTTGAAATTTCCCTCTGCCAAGGATTTTTCTGGCCAATTGGAATCTTGGAAAAAGCTTCTTTAACTATACTAACTAATTTATTTAATGACGAATCTAGGTTTATATTGTTAAGCTCTATTTGTCCGATATTATGATTCTTAATTTCATTCTCGACCCAGTATTTAATTGCTGGCCAATCAGCCTGATTATACAACGGAACTGTAACAAAGTGATTTTGTGGTGTTTCAAAAATGTAACAAGATATTGGGGTGTGATCAGACTGTAAAATATTTGGATGTGACTGTAACTGCGAAAATGAAATGTTAGAGTTAGTAAGTAAAATATCAACCGTGGATGGTTGGACTGGAATTATATTTTGGCCGAATCTAGTATGTGTATCCGGATGATATACATAATAACTTGAACTTAAGTGATGTCTGTACAGTTCTTTGCCAGCTGAATTGTTTGAAATACAATTCCAACTCACATGTTGTGCATTAAAATCACCAAAAATAAAATAGTCACTAAACGAATTGGTAAGAAGTTCTAAGTCAGTTTTAAAATTAGAAGTGTAAACTGGATTATAAGCAGAGATAAAACTTACGGGACGTCCACTTATTTTAACTTCCACAGAGATATTTTCTATGGTTATTGTTTTAATCTTTGGGAACAACTTATGATCTATGTAATTTTTAACCGCTATAAGCACTCCCCCACCATGTGTTTGACGGTCTTCTCTGTATATTTTGTAGCCTCCAAATTTTAACCTATGATACGGCTTCAGGAACGTTTCGTTAAGAAGTAGAATATCAATATTTTTCTCATGGAGAACTTTTTCGAGCTGTGCAGCTGCTGACTCAGTTGTTATGCCTTGAGCATTCCAGTGCATAACGTATACATTTTGACTATCCATGATTTTATATAGCATGCTTGAGCATCATGCCAAGCACTCTTAATTTGTCAAATTTATTTCGACATTTTTTTTTAGTGCATCCACAGCACTAAAGAAGATTTCTAACAATCTCTCGTTAGATCATCATCGTTTCATCGATTCATCATCGTTGTTGCTGTCGCGGGATCT
Source organism: Phasia obesa (assembly GCA_949628195.1). Lineage (NCBI taxonomy): Eukaryota > Metazoa > Arthropoda > Insecta > Diptera > Tachinidae > Phasia > Phasia obesa. The sequence continues at coordinate 61,481,658 of OX451218.1, read as the reverse complement.
GTTTTTCGAAACCTCAGAGTACAAACTTTTCCTTTGGAAGGTGTGCTCTCGTGAATCAGTTGGTTGACTCTGACTTGACAGGTGTGGGAACTCAGTCTCATCATACACATGATTAATTCTCGACTTGTTGAAATTAGGTCTAGACTTAGAAGTTAATCGTAGGGGCATTTCTAAATAATCTTTACGGCAAGGGCATTTAGGATCGTCGGACCTGTGATTCGATTTTCTTAAGTTCTTTTGGCTACAGTTGTGGCATTTATAAACAACATTACTCCCTTGAGTGTTTTTGGCCAATACACACTCAGTCTGGTCGTGATTGCCAGCACAAACTGCGCAGACGATAACTCTATTGCAGTTTTTAGCCCCATGTCCGTACATAGAGCACTTCGTACATTGGGTAGGCCCTTTATTCCCTTTAAGAGGTCTTCTCCAGTAAACAGCAATATTGCAAAAGTACTTTATTTTCATAATATCATTTTTTGACACTTCTTGTTTGTTAAACTCAATCAAGTATATAGCGTCATCAACTGTAGTCCTTTTGGTTACGATTTCTTTGACACTTACGGGGTTTATGTTGTGCATTTTAACCAATTCCTCCTTTAAAAGCTTTGCGTCTGTTCTTGGCAAACCAAATAACACTAACTTAAAGTGCTTTACGTCTTTAACTTCGTGTGTATAAAAACTGTACTTCAGTTCACTCAGCTTTTTTAACGCAGCTTCATACAGGACCATTGTATTGCATGTAACCTTAGTTCCAATTGTCATTCTCTTGAAGAAGTACTCCTCACCAAGTATTTCCCAAACTTTTGAGAAACTGTGACACGAGTCTACCACTATTGGTGGAACCCTTTCTTTGACTGCTCTTGCCTCTTCTTCTTCTTCATTTGCTAGCAAATGAAACCTGTTACTAGGGCCAGGATCAATCCTTATCGTCTTAAATTTGGGACTATTCCCAAAGTAATCTCGCTTCTGGCTAGCCATATTGGAAACGATTTAAAGGAAAAATTAAATTTTCAAGAAAAATCACACACGAGCAAAAAATAACACGTTGTTTACGAATCAAACGCTTTTAAAAAATCAAACGCATTTAAAAAAATATGTTACTCTATATACACACATACATACATATGTATATTCTTAATATTAAATATATGTTATGTTACAGTCATGATTTTCATTTTCAAAGAAATATTGAAATTTTTGTTTTAATTTTCGAAAATTGTGTGTAAAAATTTTTACACAACAAGTAAGCCTGACTTAAAAATTTCATCTGTATTATTGTAAATATTTAAAAGTTTACATTTCATTTTGCAAATAAAATAAGCAGGCTCTCTAGGAGGAAGTTTTACAAAAAACCCAATCACTGCATCATAAATAACTTTTTAGTAATACGTACGTGGAACAAAAATTGCAAAGACTTCGCAAAAATTTGATAAGTTCAAAGTGAAAAGTTGATAAGTTGTTTTGTGGAATAGGGCACTGGTTTACTTTAAATAATTAAAAGAAATTATATGTAGGTTTTAAATATGTAATACTCCGTACATAGATGTATGACAAGATTATATATATTTGTTTAGCAAAGGTAATGATATTTAATTTAAAAGTTGAAATTTATAAAGATTTAATTTGTATCAAGAATTTATTCAACCTTTTTAAGTTACATTATATTCTAAAAAGCCCTTACGACTGCTGAGTACGTTTCGCCTTTATCATTAAAGGACTCTATAGATAGATATACAGGGACCCTGCAGATATAGGAAGGACACATAAATAAATATCCAGTACTTGTGAACAAAATCAACGAGCCTAAAGCCGATATGGATGCTTTAAGTAATTCGGAATTTGAGTGGGCTGCATATGACCCTAGCAGCAGCATCAAATCCAGCTGACCATGTTATTTTATTATTTCCGTTTTTTTTTGGACGAGCACTCAGGGGATGACCCCTACTCATGCAATGCATTTTGCCAGAAGAGGAAATTAGGTTATGGGAAGGAGGAAAGAGGGAGTAGTGTTTGTAGACATTCGATTTGAATTTTCCTACATTGAAAGTGACAGGATAGACCTCTGGAGGGAGTTTATTCCACATACGAACAGTTCTGCTAAAAAACGAATTTTCCCTGTAATGCGTAGTGCGATTCACCGTGGCCATTCGACCACAAATGGATGCGCTCTAAACGAAAAGCGTGTTAAACGTAAAAATGTGCGGGTATCGGGAACAAGTTCCCTAATTTCATTAGAGCACATGCAATTGTAGTAACGATGAAACAGTGATATACACCCCATATTGCGTCGATGCTCAAGTGAAACCTACTGTCACCAATGAGCTTCTTGGTCCTCTCTTGTACGCGGTCGTGCAGCTCCAAAATAGACTTTGGCGCGCCGGCCCATACATAAGAGTTGTACTCCATTTTCGGCCGTAGGTGATATAAATAGTAAGAAGATCGGATGGAGTTAAGTATCTTTTACACCGTTTTAGGTAACCGAGGCACTTGAAAGCTTCTTTAGATACTTGAAAAATGTGTTTAGTCCATCGAACATCACACTGGATTTTCATGCCAAGAACATCAAGAGCTTCCGATTCCTTAATATCTATATCACCCATAATAACAGATGAAGCATCATCTCCGAACGTACGCCTATGCGTAAGCATGCAACATTGAGTCTTACGGGCGTTAATATCGACTCTATTCACACGACCCCATTATGAGATCGTGATTGATCGTATCATTCATGCTTTGTCTCTTCGACCGTACCTCCAACTGATTCGGTCTATTACTAAATGCTTACGAATGGCAAATGGTGCTGTCATCTGCGAAAGAGTTCAACTACTCTTTCGCAGATGACAAAGAAGGTCATTTAGAGAAATAAGAAATAAGGTAGGAGAAAGAACAGAGCCTTGTGGTACCCCTGAGTTAATCTTTAACTCGTTTGATGAAATCCCATCTATAACAACTCGTATAGTGCGATTTCTGAGAAAACTCGATATTAATCGGGAGAAGTTATCACCGACACCAAAAGCAATGAGTTTTGCCAGGAGTGCATCATGCCACACCCTATCAAACGCCTTGGAAATATCTAGAGCCACCACCTTACTTTCGCCGAAATGATGTATAGAGTGACACCATTTTTCCGAAAGAAAAGCTAGCAAGTCACCAGTAGAGCGCTCCCTAAGGAAACCATACTGTCGGTCGCTGAGTAAGCTGTTGGACTCCAGATACCTCACAAGATGAAAGTTAATCATACTTTCCACCACTTTACAAAGTGAAGAAGAAATTGCTATTGGGCGGTAATTATCAGGGTTATTAGCCTCTCCTTTTTTGGGGATCGGCGTTACATTAGCAACCTTCCAACATTTTGGAAATTCCCCAGCATGATGCAAAGGGCTGAAAAGGACTGCTGAAGGACGTGACAGCGTCGAAGAGCACTGTTTCAAGACCAGTGCTGAAATCCCATCCGGCCCAGGAGACTTGTTGATATTTTTTTTTTTTGCATTTTTTATTTATTGTATCTTCAATATATTTGGAACCATCAATAATAATATATTAAGTCTAAAAAAAATAAATATACTTGTTAAGTCCAACCAGTGCTAGACCAAAAGATGTATGTTTCACGGTTAATGTTATTTGCGGGTCATCCCTCTGATATACGGATGAGAGAAGCAATGTCCCTCCTTCTTAGTTGAATGTAACCAGGTTCATTTAGTATGTTGCGGGCCAGCGGATTTGGATGAGTTTCAAGCTTCTTTAAATACCTTAAGGCAAGTTTGGCACCTTTGTATTTTTTCTACATTGCTAGCTGAGGCAGTGCCCCATAATTGAATACCATAACACCAAATTGGTTTTAGAATTGACTTGTATAATAAGAGTTTGCAATCTAAAGCGAGAGTAGAATTTCTGCCAATAAGCCAGTTTAGTTGGACTGCTTTCAACTTCATTTGTGTTAACTTTGTTTCTATGTGGCGTTTCCATGTAAGGCGCCGTTCAAGATGTATGCCGAGATATTAGACGTCTGAAAGCTGAGGTATCGTTTGGTTATTTATCCGAATAGGCGGGAAAGATTTTCTACGCAGTGTGAAAGTTATGTGAGTACATTTTTGTTCATTCACTTATATTCTCCATTTCCTTAACTATTTTTCTAAATTGAATATGTGGTCTTGTAAATATAGTGATGCTACTTCGGGTCTTTCATGAATGCTTGAAAAAGCTGTGTCATCAGCAAATGTCGTTGTGTGGACTCGGTTACTAGTTGGCATGTCTGAAGTATACAATAAGTATAAAAAGGGCCCCAATATACTACCTTGGGGAACTCACAATAAATTTTCGTTCGGTTAAATAACTCACTATATAGGTTTACGGGTAAATTCAGTTTTAGTTTATATATTAGGCCTTCATGCCACACCTTATTGAATGCTTGAGAAACATCGATAAAAAGCGCAGAGCAGTATTTTCTCTCTTCAAATGACTTCTTAACAACATTGACTAACCTGTGAGTTTGTTCGATCGTACTATGTTTTTTCCTGAAGCCGAATTGATGGTTTGGAATACATCCTTTGTCGCTTAGAAGAGGGATAAGCTTAGTTATTAACATCCTCTCAAACAGCTTTGACATATTTGATAAAACACTTATAGGTCTCTATGATTCAATTTTTGTGTGGTCTTTTCCTGGTTTAGGAATCATGGTAACCGAGGACACCTTCCACACTGTGGGGAAGTACTCAAGACTCAAAATGGCATTAAAAATAAAAAGAACGATTCTGCGAGCTATACGGAGCAACTCAAATTACATCTTGTTACTGGTTTTATCAACGGCAGGGGCTTTTTTAGTGTTTAAATCCGTTATTGCCTGTTCAATATCACCAAATTCAACTCTTATCGGTACTGCAGCACTAGCCTCGACAATTGGCAACTCAACTATATCAGTCGATATATTTGGGGTAAAAACCCTTTTCAAATGTCGAGCAAATAAATTGCCTTTTCGGTATCACTCCTTGCCCAGCCTCCAGATGTAGTTCGCAAGGGAGGCTTACGTAAGACTGGCCTTTTAAAGTTTCAAGCACGCCATAATGAATAATCTGATTGAGGAGTTGCGTCTAGGTCTCCCAAATAGTTTTTCAGGGATGCTACTCTTCGAGATTCCAGCATCTCCCTTAGGCACGTGCATTCTTTTGAGTTGAAGAGATCTCTGTGATTGCCATTCGATATCTGCAAAAAAAATTGATCGTATCTAGCTAATTGTCGGGTTATTGTTGAATGTTGGGCTGCTGATTTGAGGTTTTGGCCAAAATCAATAACACTCCGCTCTACGTCTTCAGGTGTTCTTAGCGGGATGTTTTTCGAACAATGAGTACTGAGATACTTTCTTTATTTCAACCAATTAATGCTTGTGCTAGTCGTTGGTGATACGATATTTTGTTTGTCCCATATATAGACGATAGTGGGTGCATGATCTGAGGATAATTCAAGTGACGCTTCAACTTTAATCGTTTCTTTTGGAATTCCCTTTATCACACCAAAATCAATAACATCAGGTATTTTTTGCAAATCAGTAGGCCAATAGGTGGGTTCTCCACTCGATATCACATTGAGACGTATTTTTGAAATTGTGTCAAAGAAAACACGGCCTTTTGGAGTTATTACACGCGATCCCCAAAACGTATGTTTAGCGTTGTAGTCGCCTGATGCTATGAAACAGGGACCTAGGGATTTGTAGAAGTCGCTGAAGGTAGTCCTCACAAAATCTCACAGTAGATGATGTTTACTTCGAGCCTTTATTAGTATTGCTGGACCACCACATGCTCTGCCACGGGGGTCTTTAGTGTCATATAATATATAGCCATTGGTTTAAAAAACTCTATATGTTGTTAAATGAGTCTCTGAAACCATCATGATATAAATTTGTTGGATCCTCAGGAAGTATTTTGTCTTGGTGTAAGCCGTTTGCGTTCCAGAAACATATTTTAAGCAGTTCATAGTTTGTTAATTACCGCCTGCAATATCATAGATGGCATGCGTACCATTTCTTGCATCATGCTGCTAATAGGGGTCATAAAACTGTTTAACGAATGCACTAATATCTCTATGCTTGCTTCGAGACGATTATAGTTACCAGGTGGTGTTTGTTCTTTGGGTTCTGGGTGCAAATTAGGAGTAGAATTAGTCGGTGTCGCTTTATGTACTGAAGTGTGATTGGTTTTTAACATACCTGCATATGAAACATGTTGTGTTGTTGGTTGGGCTAACTGAGGATAATCAGTATTTGCTCGATATTGTGGGTGCTTAGCAGGAGTGGTTTTCCTTACCATGGAAAAAACTGGACAGCCTCTGTAGTTAGCAGTGTGGTTTCCACCGCAATTGCTACATTTTTTAACTTTCGAGTCATCCCTTGCTTTGTAGCATTGGGCGGAACAATGTAGCTCGCCACATACAACGCAAACCAGAGGCAACTTACAGTAAGCCCTAGTATGACCATATTCTTGATAATTTAAACACTGGACAGGTCCTGGTCGCTTATGCGGCTCCTCTACGGTTATTTTACGGTGTAACAGATATTTCAGATTGTAAATGGGGTGCGTTTCGTTCTTCTTCAATCTGATATCTCCAGGTTCCAGTTCAACGCGAAATAGTGGTTGGGGGACTCGTTCTCGATTACGGAGATTATCTAAACTTTTTATTTTAAAACCCACTTTTTGAAGTCCAGCTCTTATTTCAGCTGGATCAACGTATGAATATACACCTTTAATGACTACCTGTAGACTTTTGCTACTCTTCAGCTTATAGGTATAAAAGTTATTTTTGCAGCTTTCAAACTCGTTTACTGCTTTACAATAACTGCTTTCATCAATAAATTGTATTTTTGTCTCATCAATGTTACCACGCTTGATGGAAATTACATAAAATGAGTTCTCGCCAATAAATGAAATTAACGTTTTTATTAAGTCGTTTGAAATTTTCTCCCTGAAATAAATTGGAGGTGGTTTGAACGAGAACAGGTGCCGTTTTAGATTCAATTGTTTCGCTATCTAAGATAGCAAAACAATTATGGGAATTTATTCCGTTAGAGTCCTTGTCTTTTTGTACTTTAGACATTGATGCAAGCTGTGAAGATTTAGGCCTTCGACATTATTTCAATACAGTTATGTATCTGTCCATTCCCACTTGTGTCTTGGGGTTTTCTACACTATCCATATTAGTTTTGGTAATACTGTGTTCGGAAGGCGACTTGTTTGTAGTTATTTTAATGTGATCACTTAAGAAAAATGATGAACAAGATTGAGCACGTAAAACTGGCGTAGCATTAATACACAAATTATTTTCAGTTATTTTGTTTTTATTTATTTCAATATTCTCCACATTTTTTTTTACTTAAATTAAAGAGGGGCCAATGAGCCTCTTTGTTTTTTTTTTTTTTTTTTGTTGTTTTATTTTTAAAGTAGCAAAGCGATAATGCCGTTGTAAAAACGAAAAAGAGCACAAAAAAATGTAAACATTTTTTTGTTTGTGCGTCCGCCCTTATCAACGCACAAACTAAAACTTGTTGATGTTGAGATCTGCTAAAACCTTTTTAACCGCTCGCGCTCGAAAGAATATTTTCGGCATAGCAACGGATACTCTATCGAGTTCGGGTAGTGGTTGACTGCTTACCGGCAAAAAAGAATTGCTTGCAAATATACTAGCCAAAAGGTTAGCTTTATCAACCGGGTCAATGAATATTTGGTCATATTTTAAAAGAGTCCGAATTGAAGAACTAGCATTATCCTCTTTTAACAAATGACCAAAAGGTCTTGCTACCCCGAGGAGCAGCAAGAATTTAAGCACGAAGACGCTCCTCGTATAGATTTTTTTCGCGTCGTAGTACTTTGGCACACGAAGATCTCGCTCTTTTGCGTAGCGAATCTGCGTTTTTGCTTCTGCCTCTCTTGATCTGACTGCATTTTTGCACGTCTGATTAAACCAAGACTTCATTCTTATTATTACCTAGGAAACATAGTTTCCAATTGGATTGCCTAAAAAACTCGTTGAGCTCAGCCCAACGCGCCTCTTCATAAATATATTTTATACGTTTCGTAGCTGATTTCGAAACCTTGTGAAGCTCTAAATATGAAAAGGATGCGGAGATGGTGCAGTGATCGGAGTTACCGAGAGGTGCGCAAACGCTAACTTCGTACTTTTCGAGATGTGTAGTTAGAAAGAGGTCGAGAGTATTATTTCGGTGCCCTTCAACACACGGAATGTGTGTTAGCTGATTCACTATTTGCGCAAGGTGGTTGTGCGCTGCAAATAACTCAACATACTGGCCTTCTGTAGTTGTATGGCTCGAATGGCGAAGCCAAGAACAGTTGTGAACATTGAAATCACCAGCAACAACAATTTCACTTTTCGAGCAACTATTGAGCATCTTCGATATAGAATCGGAAAGGAAATCGAAGCTAACTAAAGTTTTATCCCTTCCCGCGTTTGGACTTCTATAGAGAAACTCGAAATGCAAAAGGTGCGACCTGATTTTGAATTTAACCCAGATGCATCTCAATTACAGGATCACTTCGTGGCACTGGTACATAACTTCATTGCTTTCGTATGTACAATACAAGGCCCCGATGGAAATTTAAAAGTGATAGGAGATGATACCCAGGTAAGTGAAAATCCTGTGGATCAGCATTTTCAGACACCTGAGTCTAACATAAAGCGAAAATATCCGGATGATGGAGACAAACGTGAGCGTATACAGAAAAAAAATCGCTCTTAGTCCACGTATGTTACAGAAGTCCATTTTGAAACGTCCTGTCATAACAATAAGCAAGAAATTAAAATCCGATTGTCCATTTTACTATACGGAAACCAATGCCGTAACTTATGTATTTGTGACTACTCAGTGACCAGTGCTATGCCTTCGTCGTGTGGAGTTATCTATCTCCTATCGGACGCGTCCCCAGGTGGCGGATAAGGGACGAGCTCAATGTCAATATTTCCCGTGATTCAACCACCATACTGATCACGGGGGGTATGACATGGCTCGGGCAGGGCCCGGGCTGCGGATGGTGTTATGCAGTTGCGCAGAGGTTGGACACTACTAGGTTGTGCGAACCAGCCCTTGTCTCTGAAATTACTTGGGCATGGCAACCATTCACCCATAATGGTGTCATGTCCAAGAGATGTCTGAATGCCAGTCCTCCCTTTGGATACAATGATCAAATGGTCCAGGGGAGTGGCCTGCAATTTTAAACAAGGAATCCAATTCAGTCCAACACGCGGACCAAAATTGACCCACTTGTAAGATTAAGGTAAAAGTAGCAGTGCTGAGAATCTGAGTGGCTAGTTAGTGGTAAAAGAAGACTAGTCGTTAACAGATCCCCCGACGCCAAGGCATGTGTCGGGTGTAAGAACTAGTTGCCTAGTCCATGTACGCCATCACTGCATGGCTGGTCTAACCAATTACGCACTCACTCGTGGGAACAAAAATGAAATCTCCAAACAAACAAAACAAACACAACAAAATGTCGCAGGAGGTGGGCAGGGGAAACCCTCGCCTGCTGAATGCATTGTTGCCCAGCAACCCAAATAATTGTGGCTGCTAAGGTCGACCCGAAGGAGGTACCACTCGATTTTTCGGGTGGTACCTCTATGGTCCGTGCTGGCAATAGACCAGCAGAAATTTGGTCCAAAGGATGGCCAGAGCGGCGAAGGCAATCGACAATAGGTGTTAGATATGACGCATGTTAGTCTGCATTATGCATTTTTGATGGAGAACTGCTGATGACTGCTCCTTCTCCGACCATCGTTATCTTGTCTTTACAATTGCTAGGAAGAAAGATTATGCTATAACCTATATAAATAGGCGACGAACGGATTGGGAAAAGCAGAAAATGCTCCTCACAGTCGCAGTCGCTCATCCCATAAATATTAGGGACAATACAGACATTGAAGTTGCGGTGAACAGACTCACCAATGCTTTTAAAGATGCAACGGGTAGGTCCTGTAAACCGTCGATTCAAAGAACAATTCGTAGACCACCATGGTGGCCCTCAGAAATAGCCGAATCTCGAAAGATTTGTCGGAAATTGTTCAATGAAGCAAAAAAGACAGGTAACTGGTCACTCTATAAATCTTTTGTGAACAAATTGAAGAATCAGGTTAGGAACGCAAATCTTTGAAAGACTTCTGCAGTGGCATTGAGAGCTTTTCCGACACTAGCAGACTACGTAAAGTACTTGCCAAACAACCGTCAATTCCTGGATATATTCAGAAATTATACGGAACTTGGACAACTAATGCGCATGAGTCACTGGAAGTCCTATTGGACACTCACTTTCCAGGGTGTCGATCACCTACGGAATTGCAACAGAATCCTATTCAAATGTGCCGTATACCCTTATAAATCTCAAGGACCGGATGGTGTTATTTCCGCCGATCTACAAAACAATCTAGATCTGGTAACACCCTGGCTGCTAGACATATATCAAGCTTGCCTCACATGATCATATATTCCAGATCAATAGACCAAGTACAATGTAATATTTATCCCCAAAGCAAGGAAATCATCTTTGCTCAAAACGCTAGAGAGACTTATTGACATTCACAGAAGGATGACAATCGATAAGAATCTCATCTCAACATGCTTATACGAAGGGAAAATTTGTTGAGACGGCGCTTCATTCGCTCGTGGGACATATAGAGAAGTCACTAGTGCATAAAAACTATATTATAGTGGCCTTCATGGATATTGAAGGTGCCTTTAATAATATCGATTCGATGGCAATAACTCAATCGCTTAGAGAATTGGGGATTGACCAATCAATCATTAGATTTGTAAAAAACTTGCTGAGCGCCAAGATAATAACCTCCACTTTGGCGCGACGAGTACTTCCAAAAGTGTTGTTAGGGGCCCACCACAAGGGGGTGTATTGTCCCCACTGCTATGGAATGTAGCAATAAATAGGCTACTCAGGGATCTAGACTCCTTGAACTTTAAGACTGTAGCCTCCGCAGACGATGTGGCGGTGGCAGTGTCTGGTATCCATATAGACATTATCATACAAAGATTGGGAATGGAACACAGAATGATCTACTCCTGGGGAGAACAAGGCGGGCTGAGTGTTAATCCAACCAAAACCGAACTCGTACTATTCTCCAAGAAATACAAAATTCCATCTTTCATGTTACCGACTTTGAACGGGATACTACTTACTCTATCTGAAAGCGAAATATTTAGACACAATCTTAGATAGTAAATTATCCTGGAAAGATTCCATCTTTCAGGTTACCGACTTTGAACGGGATACTACTTACTCTTTCTAAACCTGAAATATTTAGGCATAATCTTAGATAGTAAATTATCCTGCAAAATGAACATCCAGGCGAGAGCCTCTAAGACCATTACGGCAATATACGTATGTATTAAAGCCATAGACAAAACCTGGGGAATGAATCCATGGATTGTAAACTGGCTACTTGGAGCGGTAATCAAGCCGATCTTACTTTACGGAGTTATTGTCTGGTGGAAAGCACTTGACTTTAGAACTAACATATCTATTATAGAAGGTGTGTTACGAACTATGGCTATCCTTGTAACAGGAGCCATTAGTTCACATCGACGAAGGCACTCTTTGCAATACTCAACTGGTTATCAGCAGACCAACTGGTCAGGGGACTGGCTTTGGAAACAGCTATAAGACTGAATGTCACAAATGCATAGAATCATAGGCTATGGGGTCATGCCGGTATTTTGGGAATCACGAACGTCATTCCGGAACTTATTGACTACTGTACTCCAATACCCTTCTTCACAAGGAGCTTTGAATTGACTGAGGGTCCTGCACTTCCACCCGGATCAGCCTGTGTGTACACGGATGGCTCCAAAAGAGGGTTGGGGGTGGAGTTTACATGGAAGAGTTTGGAATCAAGATGTGTTTCAGACTTCCAAATCTATCAAAAGAGCGGCAAATCGGTTAAGGTACCACAAAATCAATAGGGATATCTGGTTTTGTACCGTAAAGCTCCAATTCTGTCCTTAACAGGTGTGTTTACCACATCAAATTTAGTCCTGGAATGCCTAAATGTGATGGCGGAAAATTCAACAGTCACCCTTAAATGAGAGCGGGGACTATTGTAGGCAACTCTGTTGCTGATAAACTGTTAAAGAAAGGCACTCTGCTTACTGATAGCGCCATTGAAGTCTATTGTGGCATTCCCCTTTCTGCAGAAGTTGTCAAGATGAAGAAGAGGAGGAAACTGTCGAACACCTCCTTTGCCATTGTCCTACGTTAAAATATCAACGCCTCCAGCACCTTGGACAACGGTGCTTTGTAAGCCTCTCTTGTATTTCACTATTAGAACCGAGCAGGATCAAGTCCTTTTTGAGGAGCTGCGGATGGTTTTCCACTTCCACTTTCTGATATTTATCTGCTGCCTGAAACTGTCTGTGTTTTTGCAACGCTTTCTCTCTTTTCTATTTCTCCCTTTCCTTTTTCCCCTTCTATTTTGCAGGTAACACAAAGGGACCAATACTTGGACCCAAGTGAGCTGTATTGGAGCTGCCTGCTTAACCTAACCTATGTTATTTTATTGGCATCAGGTTATGCCGAATATTTTCGCCTACAAGAACTGATTTAAATTTAGTTGCAACATCTGGCAACATTGCCTTGAGTTGTAAACAACGTGTTATTTTTTGCTCGTGTGTGATTTTTCTTTAAAATTTAATTTTTCCTTTAAATCGCTTCCAATATGGCTAGCCAGAAGCGAGAATACTTTGGGAATAGTCCCAAATTTAAGACGATAAGGATTGATCCTGGCCCTAGTAACAGGTTTCATTTGCTAGCAAATGAAGAAGAAGAGGCAAGAGCCGTCAAAGAAAGGGTTCCACCAATAGTGGTAGACTCGTGTCACAGTTTCTCAAAAGTTTGGGAAATACTTGGTGAGGAGTACTTCTTCAAGAGAATGACAATTGGAACTAAGGTTACATGCAATATAATGGCCCTGTATGAAGCTGCGTTAAAAAAGCTGAGTGAACTGAAGTACAGTTTTTATACACACGAAGTTAAAGACGTAAAGCACTTTAAGTTAGTGTTATTTGGTTTGCCAAGAACAGACGCAAAACTTTTAAAGGAGGAATTGATTAAAATGCACAACATAAACCCAGTAAGTGTCAAAGAAATCGTAACCAAAAGGACTACAGCTGATGACGCTATATACTTGATTGAGTTTAACAAACAAGAAGTGTCAAAAAATGATATTATGAAAATAAAGTACTTTTGCAATATTGCTGTTTACTGGAGAAGACCTCTTAAAGGGAATAAAGGGCCTACGCAATGTACGAAGTGCTCTATGTACGGACATGGAGCTAAAAACTGCAATAGAGTTATCGTCTGCGCAGTTTGTGCTGGCAATCACGACCAGACTGAGTGTGTATTGGCCAAAAACACTCAAGGGAGTAATGTTGTTTATAAATGCCACAACTGTAGCCAAAAGAACTTAAGAAACTCGAATCACAGGTCCGACGATCCTAAATGCCCTTGCCGTAAAGATTATTTAGAAATGCGCCTACGATTAACTTCTAAGTCTAGACCTAATTTCAACAAGTCGAGAATTAATCATGTGTATGATGAGACTGAGTTCCCACACCTGTCAAGTCAGAGTCAACCAACTGATTCACGAGAGCACACCTTCCAAAGGAAAAGTTTGTACTCTGAGGTTTCGAAAAACAGACCCCGCGACAGCAACAACGATGATGACTTATCTAACGAGAGACTGTTAGAAATCTTCTTTAGTGCTGTGGATGCACTAGAAAAATGTCGAAATAAATTTGACAAATTAAGAGTGCTTGGCATGATGCTCAAGCATGCTATATAAAATCATGGGTAGTCAAAATGTATACGTTATGCACTGGAATGCTCAAGGCATAACAACTGAGTCAGCAGCTGCACAGCTCGAAAAAGTTCTCCATGAGAAAAATATTGATATTTTACTTCTTAACGAAACGTTCCTGAAGCCGTATCATAGGTTAAAATTTGGAGGCTACAAAATATACAGAGAAGACCGTCAAACGCATGGTGGGGGTGTGATTATAGCGGTTAAAAATTACATAGATCATAAGTTGTTACCAAAGATTAAAACAATAACCATAGAAAATATCTCTGTGGAAGTTAAAATAAGTGGACGTCCCGTAAGTTATAATCCTGTTTACACTTCTAATTTTAAAACTGACTTAGAACTTCTTACCAATTCGTTTAGTGACTATTTTATTTTTGGTGATTTGAATGCACAACATGTGAGTTGGAATTGTATTTCAAACAATTCAGCTGGCAAAGAACTGTACAGACATCACTTAAGTTCAAGTTATTATGTATATCATCCGGATACACATACTAGATTCGGCCAAAATATAATTCCAGTCCAACCATCCACGGTTGATATTTTACTTACTAACTCTAACATTTCATTTTCGCAGTTACAGTCACATCCAAATATTTTACAGTCTGATCACACCCCAATATCTTGTTACATTTTTGGAACACCACAAAATCACTTTGTTACAGTTCCGTTGTATAATCAGGCTGATTGGCCAGCAATTAAATACTGGGTCGAGAATGAAATTAAGAATCATAATATCGGACAAATAGAGCTTAACAATATAAACCTAGATTCGTCATTAAATAAATTAGTTAGTATAGTTAAAGAAGCCTTTTCCAAGATTCCAATTGGCCAGAAAAATCCTTGGCAGATGGAAATTTCAAATACGTCTAAAATGCTGATTACTCAGAGGAACAAGTATAACCGTAAACTTAAAAGATGTAGAGATCCTACTTACAGAACTCAACTAATCAGCATTTTAAAACAGTTGAATCAATTAATTGATTTTCATTTGAAAAGGGATAGAAATGAAGCGTGGGCTAAATTCATTTCCAAACTGCCTTCCGGCTCTAAAAAGTTTTGGAAACTAACAAAAGCTTTAAAAGGTAGAAATTCTGCAATCCCCGATCTAAATATAAATGGGGAATTTTTAAGTACCGGTGAAGCAAAAGCAAATGCCATTGCGGAAGTTTTTAGATGCAACAATAATATCACCAACAACAATTCATCACCTTTAGATAATGTGGTTCTAAATTATGTGCAGGAACTTAACAATGTAAATCTCGCTGACAGTGACAATTTTGAATTCACAGATGCAGTAGAGGTAAAGACATTTGTTTTTTCTTAAAAAAATAACAAATCCCCAGGTTTAGACGGAATTAACAGCATTTTTTTAAAAAATATACCCGATTACTTTTTTGAAACTTTGAGCAAACTATTTAATTACTGCTTGAGAAATGGTCATTTCCCCATGATATTTAAAAAGGCCAGAGTTATACCTATTTTCAAAACTGGAAAAGATCCTAAATTGCCTTCCAGCTATAGGCCAATAAGCATTTTGAGCTTGTTGGATAAAGTCTTTGAAAAAATAATCCACAAAAGAATCGTAGAGTTCTCAGAACAGAATAACATTATACATCAGCAGCAGTTTGGATTCCGAAGAGAGCACTCTACGGTACATCAAATCAAACGAGTGGTTAATATTATTGAGAATAATAAAAGAAATCGTAGAAGTACAGGTATTATATTTCTTGACATTGAAAAGGCTTTCGATACAGTATGGCATAATGGCCTATTGTATAAACTTAACTCTTTTAGTTTTCCTTTATATTTACAAAAAATCATACAAAGCTTTTTAGACCAACGTTCATTTGTAGTTTTCGTGGAGCGCATCTCATCAGATGAAAAACATATACTCGCAGGTCTACCGCAAGGTTCCGTTTTGTCACCTACGCTTTATTCGTTATATACGTCAGATATCACTCTACGCAGGAATCAGGAAGCAGCATTTTATGCAGACGATAGTGCTTTCATTTGCAGCGGTAAGGTATCTAATTCATTAGTTAGGAAAATGCAAGAGAGCTTAAATTCAAGCCAAAAATATTTTAATAAATGGAAAATAAAGGTCAATGATGATAAAACACAGGCCATTATTTTTCCATATAATAAGTCGCCAAAACGCATACCTTCTCAATCTATGTTGTGCCGTGGGAATGTTATTATAAAGTCAGAAATCAAGTATTTGGGCATTATAATGGATAAAAAACTAACATTTAAGCAACATGTCAACCAAATTTGTGAAAAAGCTATAAAGTGTGGTCGGGCATTGTTTCCCATACTCAACAGAAGATCTAAATTGAATATGAAAAACAAAATATTGTTATATAAAATGTGCATTCGACCAATTATGAGTTACAGCTGTCAAGTATGGTTTCATAAAACTGCGAAAACTCATACCAAAAAGCTTCAGATTATACAAAACAAGAATTCGAAAATAATTCATAATCTTCCTCGTAGGTATCCGACAAATTTACTTCACAGTAACTTTGGACACAAGATGATAAACGATTTCACTAGAGAACTGACACTGACATTTAATGAAAAATGCAGACTGTCAAACTTTGAATCAATAAGGAATTTACAAGGTAATCACTAAGATTCGTTCGTTAAGAATGAATGTATTAGTGATTATCCAAACAAATTTCTTTATAACTTCCATAGAGATCAAAAAGGTTTTTGTGAGCTATTTTCCTTAAGACTGTATATTTATTGTTATTAGTTTTGTAAATTTAATTATAAGACTCTTATTGTTGTAGTACTTATAGTAAAATCTCATACCTCTGTACCTTTTATATTTTAAACTTGTAAATAAAGACTTTTATTAAAAAAAAAAAAAAAAAAAAAAAAAATTTAGTTGCAAAGTTTTACTTAAAAAATATACTTATAATTTATTTCTTTTCTTTAAATAAACATTGCAAATTACATAAAAGATTGAATAAAATGCAGCAATTGGTTCACAATGCACTGAGTGATATAAAAACTGTATTTTTTTTTAGAAATTATTACTAATTTTTAAGTGCTCGAACAGAGTTTTAACATTTCGAGATAAGCAAATTGAAACAGCTGTTCTAACAGTTTTACCTGTATTATTATACCATGCAGCCAACCAATGCGAATTCAAAAGAATTCGCATTAAACTCGGGAGCTTAGGTGACTATTTCTTGTCTCCAGCATAAAGTGTCAAAATGTACTAACATTTTTTGTTTTGACAGTCTAAAATGATTTATACAAACACAAAATGTGCGTATTTTTATTACAGAGTTGCACTTTTTTGCCACGAGTCTACCTTGTTTATTGTGCCATGTAGCCAAGGTTAATTTAATACTAGGTAATCGCAATGTGGCAACAATAAAAACCACGGGCAATTTTGTTTGTGTAAAAACACAGTTGTCAAAACCCTAAAGAAAAATGCAAAAGAAAATAAAATAAAACTGTAGTGGCAGTCAATTTTACCATACCCAATGGAAACAGATATTTTTATGGATAGGGATATATTCGAATCGAACAATTAATTATTTTCGGTTTGGGGTGTTAAGTAAACTACCACTTTCCCCTTCCCGATTATGCCTAAAATGTATACATCTCTTCATCCACCAAAGGCACAAACTGAATTTCATTTCGATATGTCATACGGTATGACCTGTAGACCGTTCACAAAATTTGAGGGTAAGGAAACTACCCCTTGCCCCCTCCCAAAACTGCCCAAAAACTATACAGCTATTCATCTCCATATACCAAAGGCACATACTAAATTTCATTTTGATATGTCAAACGGTATGACCTTTACAAACTAGTACAAAAATAGTGTCAAACACAAATAGAAGAAGATGCTCAACTGGGCTATAAGTTTTACCTAGTATTCAATTCGCCTTGCATGCGAACCAAACAAAAACAAAATACATGTTGCTTTTTATTGTTGTATTTGTTGTCGTTTTGCTTTCACCTGATAAATGGATTCGCCTTGGACTAAACATAATTTTCTGTTTGTTGTCAATGTTGTTTGAATGCTTATATCACAGCAAATAGAATTTTCACGCTTGATCAACAGATGGCGTTCTTTAAAAGTCAAACTTTCATACTAAAAACAATATTCGACGGCAGACATCGTTGTGCGAACAAATGTTCGAACAGTGCCAAGGCATATTTAACCAGGTGACTGCAAAAGGCGGAGCTAATATTAAAGAGAATTTTTTTCAATTTTTTTTGTATGGAGTTTAACATTTATCATATATTTTAAGAGAGAATAAAATAGATATTACTGTCAAAATCCATATAAAAAAAATTCAAAAAATTTGTTGCTGAAATTTCCTATCCCTTACGATATCACCTTGTTAAATATGCCTTTAACAGTGCTGTTTGAACTAGAACATGACATCGACAACGACGCTCTTTACGACAGATTTTGATGTGCGCTCAATGGTTAAACAAATCAATGGCTTGTCAAGACGTAGTGTCAGGTAGCCTCACTGCGGAGGGGATATACAGGGTGGGCCAAAAGAAACCAAGGGGTGTAAAAGTTTAATAACTTTTTTGTTTATTAACTTTTTTTATTTTTTCTTTCAGATTATATAGACAACACTTGGAATTGTATTATTTAAACCAGAGATCAATTATTTTAACGCAAAGAGCATATCGCCGACATTATTGAAAATTTGATTATGAGTGATGAAGCTCATTTTCATTTGAATGGCTTTGTTAATAAGCAGAACTGTAGGTTCTGGGGTTCTGAAAATCCAAGAGCCATTCATCGACGCCAATTGCACCCCATCAGGTGTACAGTATGGTGTGGGATCACATCTGAAAATGTCATTGGGCCCTACTTCTTCGAGAATGAAGATGGAAGTGCTGTAACCGTAAATGGAGAGCGGTATCGGTTTATGATAGAAAATTTTTTACGTCCTGCTCTTGAAAACAGACCTGGTATGTGGTTTCAGCAGGACGGAGCCACTGCCCATACTGCCCGAGACACAATGGCACTTTTAAGACAAATTTTTGGAGAGCCCTTGGTTTCTTTTGGCCCACCCTGTATTAAGGAGGAATTGTTTATTTTTTTTATATGGATTTTGACATTTGTAGGTTTAAAATTTTTCCCTTAAATGGAAGTTGAACTATCAAACTCCAAATTATGTAGATGTTACTTGGAACTTTTTACAATTATTTGTAATACATGAAAAGCCGAAGTAGGAATTCTAGTTTGGGGTCTTGTTTTCGGACTTATCGGAATATAACCTACTTAGTCCAAACTCAAATATGTAAAAAATTCACTTTACACTTGCAAAATACAATTTTTTTATTTTCAAAAATTAAACATATGTACATATACATACATATCATCTATGCATGCACAAACATACATACATATATCCCTTATCAGCAGTTCAACTAACTTTTAATGCACTTTTAGGTAACTACTTTGCAACTAGAGGTAGTTGATAATAGAGCTACCTGACTTTTAAAATTGTGATGTTCTATGAAGAAGTCAGTTGTGTAACTGACTACTTAAGAGTTAGCTTAAAGTTAACTATTTTGTAATTAGCTAGTACTTTTTAGTTAGCTACTATGGAAAATATGCAATAATATTTTTCCCTATTTAAAATATCCTGCATCTATATAATTTTTTTCCTAAAATTTTCATTTTCATTACAAAAATGGCTGGGGAGCCATTTTTAAGCTTTAGATTGTAATTATTTATATATTTATTTTTAATCTATATTAACTGTACAGAAATAGATTATATAACAAACATACATAATTGTCCTTTAGCGCTTCCTTGGTATGGAAATAAATAATTAAAATCCCGTAGTCGGCTACAAAAATAACACACATTAAGTTAATTTTTATGGCCTAACTACAAGCTAACCACAAAGTAATGCAGAATCTTCTCAAAATAGTTAAAACAAAATTGTTTTTGATTATTTTTGTTTTACATTTTTTATTTATTTTAATAAATTAAAATTTGTGCCACATCTAGTGTTTGGCAAACCGGAATTCCCACTCGGGAATTGGGATTATTCTACTCGAATCTGTAGAACTATCAACTAGAAACGGTGTCAGACAAAAACACCTATAAAAAAATTTCAGTTATTTGAAGCCAGAAACATCGGAATCTTATTTTTCTATTTTAACTATTAATTCTACCTCAGTGAAAGTAAAAGGTAAACAAACCTTTTGCCTTTTTTATCGCAAACAAATTTGCTATTAATATAAACACAATGTCTAATGATTTACAAAACTACGGGAAAAAACCTTTTAAAGTTGAAAAAAATGGAACGGCCAGGTGCTTGATTGTTACAAAATTAAAATATAACATACATATTTATTTATTCAAGCAATTTATTATAAAAATGACGAGAAAGATCTCTTAAAAATTAAGTGATTTTAAAACATATTCACTTATCTAACAGATATAAAATGATATTTTGTAAAATTTCTTGTGGGGAAAAAACCTGTTATGTAATTTAAATTTGTTTTAATAAAAACGCAATTTTTAGGACAGACCTGGATTAATATATGTATCTATATATTTTGTCTCTTACATACTTTTAAATTACCTGAATTTTTTTTGTTATTAAGCATTTTTTTGCTTGTTTGTTTTAATAAGACTATCAATATTTACCATACTTCTTTAGTAAATAAAGTTAATTTCTTAAGAACAGTTTTTTCCTTTCGGGAAATTCCGGTAATGCAATTCTTTTTTCCCCCGTTTTCAAGGTAATGAAAAAGTCAGGGAAATCCCAAACCCTAGTCATTTCCCTTACCCCCCTGGCTCCATTAGACTTTAACATGCCTTAACAAAAGTCAAACTTCATATAAAAAAAACATTATTTTTAATACTGTTTTTTTATACGAAGTTTGACTTTTGTTAAGACAAGTTGATGTCAGCCTAAACGGGCTATTATATGGTTGCGAATAATGCAAATGTATTAATTATCTGTAATCCAAAAAAAAAAAATAAATAAATATATATATATATATATAGTTGAGTTGCTGATAGGGTGTAAACAGGAAATGTCACATATAATAAAATTCAAAATTTAAACTTCAAATTGGATGTGGTTTAGTTTTTCAGCTAACGATATACATATGTATATACATATGTACATATAAATAAATAAATAAATAAATATATATATATATATATATATATATATAATATATATATATATATATATATATATATATATATATATATATATATATATATATATATATATATATATATATATATATATATATATATATATATATATATATATATATATATATATATACATATATGTATATGTATATGTATACATATATGTATATTTATATATATATATATATATATATATATATATATACATATCATCTGGCAACATTGCCTTGAGTTGTAAACAACGTGTTATTTTTTGCTCGTGTGTGATTTTTCTTTAAAATTTAATTTTTCCTTTTAAATCGCTTCCAATATGGCTAGCCAGAAGCGAGAATACTTTGGGAATAGTCCCAAATTTAAGACGATAAGGATTGATCCTGGCCCTAGTAACAGGTTTCATTTGCTAGCAAATGAAGAAGAAGAGGCAAGAGCCGTCAAAGAAAGGGTTCCACCAATAGTGGTAGACTCGTGTCACAGTTTCTCAAAAGTTTGGGAAATACTTGGTGAGGAGTACTTCTTCAAGAGAATGACAATTGGAACTAAGGTTACATGCAATATAATGGCCCTGTATGAAGCTGCGTTAAAAAAGCTGAGTGAACTGAAGTACAGTTTTTATACACACGAAGTTAAAGACGTAAAGCACTTTAAGTTAGTGTTATTTGGTTTGCCAAGAACAGACGCAAAACTTTTAAAGGAGGAATTGATTAAAATGCACAACATAAACCCAGTAAGTGTCAAAGAAATCGTAACCAAAAGGACTACAGCTGATGACGCTATATACTTGATTGAGTTTAACAAACAAGAAGTGTCAAAAAATGATATTATGAAAATAAAGTACTTTTGCAATATTGCTGTTTACTGGAGAAGACCTCTTAAAGGGAATAAAGGGGCCTACGCAATGTACGAAGTGCTCTATGTACGGACATGGAGCTAAAAACTGCAATAGAGTTATCGTCTGCGCAGTTTGTGCTGGCAATCACGACCAGACTGAGTGTGTATTGGCCAAAAACACTCAAGGGAGTAATGTTGTTTATAAATGCCACAACTGTAGCCAAAAGAACTTAAGAAACTCGAATCACAGGTCCGACGATCCTAAATGCCCTTGCCGTAAAGATTATTTAGAAATGCGCCTACGATTAACTTCTAAGTCTAGACCTAATTTCAACAAGTCGAGAATTAATCATGTGTATGATGAGACTGAGTTCCCACACCTGTCAAGTCAGAGTCAACCAACTGATTCACGAGAGCACACCTTCCAAAGGAAAAGTTTGTACTCTGAGGTTTCGAAAAACAGACCCCGCGACAGCAACAACGATGATGACTTATCTAACGAGAGACTGTTAGAAATCTTCTTTAGTGCTGTGGATGCACTAGAAAAATGTCGAAATAAATTTGACAAATTAAGAGTGCTTGGCATGATGCTCAAGCATGCTATATAAAATCATGGGTAGTCAAAATGTATACGTTATGCACTGGAATGCTCAAGGCATAACAACCTGAGTCAGCAGCTGCACAGCTCGAAAAAGTTCTCCATGAGAAAAATATTGATATTTTAACTTCTTAACGAAACGTTCCTGAAGCCGTATCATAGGTTAAAATTTGGAGGCTACAAAATATACAGAGAAGACCGTCAAACACATGGTGGGGGTGTGATTATAGCGGTTAAAAATTACATAGATCATAAGTTGTTACCAAAGATTAAAACAATAACCATAGAAAATATCTCTGTGGAAGTTAAAATAAGTGGACGTCCCGTAAGTTATAATCCTGTTTACACTTCTAATTTTAAAACTGACTTAGAACTTCTTACCAATTCGTTTAGTGACTATTTTATTTTTGGTGATTTGAATGCACAACATGTGAGTTGGAATTGTATTTCAAACAATTCAGCTGGCAAAGAACTGTACAGACATCACTTAAGTTCAAGTTATTATGTATATCATCCGGATAACACATACTAGATTCGGCCAAAATATAATTCCAGTCCAACCATCCACGGTTGATATTTTACTTACTAACTCTAACATTTCATTTTCGCAGTTACAGTCACATCCAAATATTTTACAGTCTGATCACACCCCAATATCTTGTTACATTTTTGGAACACCACAAAATCACTTTGTTACAGTTCCGTTGTATAATCAGGCTGATTGGCCAGCAATTAAATACTGGGTCGAGAATGAAATTAAGAATCATAATATCGGACAAATAGAGCTTAACAATATAAACCTAGATTCGTCATTAAATAAATTAGTTAGTATAGTTAAAGAAGCCTTTTCCAAGATTCCAATTGGCCAGAAAAATCCTTGGCAGAGGGAAATTTCAAATACGTCTAAAATGCTGATTACTCAGAGGAACAAGTATAACCGTAAACTTAAAAGATGTAGAGATCCTACTTACAGAACTCAACTAATCAGCATTTTAAAACAGTTGAATCAATTAATTGATTTTCATTTGAAAAGGGATAGAAATGAAGCGTGGGCTAAATTCATTTCCAAACTGCCTTCCGGCTCTAAAAAGTTTTGGAAACTAACAAAAGCTTTAAAAGGTAGAAATTCTGCAATCCCCGATCTAAATATAAATGGGGAATTTTTAAGTACCGGTGAAGCAAAAGCAAATGCCATTGCGGAAGTTTTTAGATGCAACAATAATATCACCAACAACAATTCATCACCTTTAGATAATGTGGTTCTAAATTATGTGCAGGAACTTAACAATGTAAATCTCGCTGACAGTGACAATTTTGAATTCACAGATGCAGTAGAGGTAAAGACATTTGTTTTTTGTTTAAAAAATAACAAAGCCCCAGGTTTAGACGGAATTAACAGCATTATTTTAAAAAATATGCCCGATTACTTTTTTGAAACTTTGAGCAAACTATTTAATTACTGCTTGAGAAATGGTTATTTCCCCATGATATTTAAAAAGGCCAGAGTTATACCTATTTTCAAAACTGGAAAAGATCCTAAATTGCCTTCCAGCTATAGGCCAATAAGCATTTTGAGCTTGTTGGATAAAGTCTTTGAAAAAATAATCCACAAAAGAATCGTAGAGTTCTCAGAACAGAATAACATTATACATCAGCAGCAGTTTGGATTCCGAAGAGAGCACTCTACGGTACATCAAATCAAACGAGTGGTTAATATTATTGAGAATAATAAAAGAAATCGTAGAAGTACAGGTATTATATTCCTTGACATTGAAAAGGCTTTCGATACAGTATGGCATAATGGCCTATTGTATAAACTTAACTCTTTTAGTTTTCCTTTATATTTACAAAAAATCATACAAAGCTTTTTAGACCAACGTTCATTTGTAGTTTTCGTGGAGCGCATCTCATCAGATGAAAAACATATACTCGCAGGTCTACCGCAAGGTTCCGTTTTGTCACCTACGCTTTATTCGTTATATACGTCAGATATCACTCTACGCAGGAATCAGGAAGCAGCATTTTATGCAGACGATAGTGCTTTCATTTGCAGCGGTAAGGTATCTAATTCATTAGTTAGGAAAATGCAAGAGAGCTTAAATTCAAGCCAAAAATATTTTAATAAATGGAAAATAAAGGTCAATGATGATAAAACACAGGCCATTATTTTTCCATATAATAAGTCGCCAAAACGCATACCTTCTCAATCTATGTTGTGCCGTGGGAATGTTATACCTATAAAGTCAGAAATCAAGTATTTGGGCATTATAATGGATAAAAAACTAACATTTAAGCAACATGTCAACCAAATTTGTGAAAAAGCTATAAAGTGTGGTCGGGCATTGTTTCCCATACTCAACAGAAGATCTAAATTGAATATGAAAAACAAAATATTGTTATATAAAATGTGCATTCGACCAATTATGAGTTACAGCTGTCAAGTATGGTTTCATAAAACTGCGAAAACTCATACCAAAAAGCTTCAGATTATACAAAACAAGAATTTGAAAATAATTCATAATCTTCCTCGTAGGTATCCGACAAATTTACTTCACAGTAACTTTGGACACAAGATGATAAACGATTTCACTAGAGAACTGACACTGACATTTAATGAAAAATGCAGACTGTCAAACTTTGAATCAATAAGGAATTTACAAGGTAATCACTAAGATTCGTTCGTTAAGAATGAATGTAACTATTAGTGATTATCCAAACAAATTTCTTTATAACTTCCATAGAGATCAAAAAGGTTTTTGTGAGCTATTTTCCTTAAGGCTGTATATTTATTGTTATTAGTTTTGTAAATTTAATTATAAGACTCTTATTGTTGTAGTACTTATAGTAAAATCTCATACCTCTGTACCTTTTATATTTTAAACTTGTAAATAAAGACTTTTATTAAAAAAAAAAAAAAAAAAAAAAAAAAATATATATATACATATACATATATATAGTATACATACATATATATTATACATATACATATATATAGTATACATACATATATCAAGTATACATATACATATATATAGTATACATACATATATATAGTATACATATACATATATATTGTATACATACATATATATAGTATACATATACATATATATAGTATACATACATATATATAGTATACATATACATATATATAGTATACATACATATATATAGTATACATATATATAGTATATATACATATATATAGTATACATACATATATACATATACATACATGTCTCCACCAAAGTTGGCGTTATACATACGTACATAAGTATTTAATATTTGTATATGTAAGTATCCTCACAACTTCTTTTACTTTCAACATAAATCTATATAACGACTTCATTTTGTACCAAATTAAAATCAACCTTTGTTCCTTGTGGTCGATTCATGCGAGCTTCTGCCCACTCCTTGGGATGTGCTTTTTTACGATGGTGATGCATGTTGGCATTTGTTTTAAATGTTTTCGTACAATGTGGGCATTGATAGAGATCTTCGCCTGTGTGTGTTGCCATATGTTCACGTAGAACTATGGCAAATTTAAAGCTTTTTTCACATATAGTGCATTTAAATTTGCGCTCAGTTTGATGAACATTTTTTTTGTGACTACGTAATGCCATTTCGGTTGTGGCAACTTTTCCACAATCACTGCATACGTATACTGTGGATCCATCATGATGTGTAATAAGTTTATGTCTTTTCAAACTAGAATGCGAGTGCAATTCTGCACTACATTGATCACAGGGCCATTTTCGTTTTTGCACTCCAGCGTGCTCCAGTAAATGTTTTTTAAGGGCATATGGGCCATGTAATGTTTTTCCGCATTGATCACAAATACGATCGGCATTGTGCACTGCCTTTTCATGTAAATTTCGTCTTTGTTCCGAGGGGAATCCCTTACCGCACTCTTTACACATATGGGTGAGATTGGTTTCATGGGTCTCCATATGTATTCTTAATACTGTCTTGTTAATAAAAGACTTGTGACAAACTGTGCACTCAAATGGACGTTGTTTTCCTTCCTCTGTGTGTAATTCTCGTATGTGTTTTGTTAGGTTTCTACTATTGGTACTACAACGACCACATATTTCACATTTAAAGGCATTGGGATCCATATGTAGACGGATGTGCTCGACTATATGAAACCGATGGGTAAATTTCCGTTGGCAACATGATACATAAAATTTTTCGCCCGAATGATCTTGGACAAAATGTTTACGCAATAATGTATAGTTTGCAAAAGTGGCACGACATAATTCGCATTCCAATTCACTACGCCAAGCCGCAATAAACGCATCATTTTCAAGTGTTCTTTGTTTATTATAACTCATTTTGTCATTAGAAGAGGCGTTTTCATTTTGACTTGAATTTTGTTCATTGCTATTAGTGGATTTATTGGGGTCTTCCGCTGAATCATGCTTTATTTCAGTGTCCGTACACGGTGCTTTTTCTTTGCTTTTGCGCTCTTTTTTAGTACGCCTTTCTTTCTTCTTTTCCGTCTTTTCCCAGTGTTCGGTCGTTTCCTCCTTTTTATTAGTATTTCTTTTGGGAGTAGTTCGTTTCTTGCTGACTTTTTTAATGCTTTCTAACAAGGGCCTTTCATCTTCTGAACTAAATGGATTATCGTCTCTTATATCGAACGTATCTATATCAGAAATGTGTTCCTCATCTTTAAGTTCCTCATTCAGTAATGCATCATTTTGAGTCTCATTATTGACGATTGGTGTTTCATCTAAGAGTTCTTCCTCTATTTTTATTACTGGTACAATTTGTTTAACATCTTCCAATTTGGATTGTGCCGTATAAACAGACTGTTGGAATGTGTAGAATTCGCTGATATGTTGCCAACATTCTGCACAAATTACTGGAGAGTTAAATTCTTGCCCAGGATTTAATAGCTAAAATTTATATTTTTATTGTCTAAATACTTTTGGGTAAATTTCTTATTAACACTTACCATAGGATCAAAATATTTGGTGGCTATATTATAAGCGTCATTGCATTGACCATTTTCATCAAAAAGCTGCTTGCAATCATGAAATGTACAAACACATAACCGACACAATGTGGACAAAGACATTTTTAATTGTTTATATAAATTTATAGGTTCATTAATTTATTAGCAAATTTTTTCACAAGAACAATTTGCTCTTCCCTTTGTTTACGAATAGCCCAAAAAGGGACGAAACAATTTAAGACAGAGTTGTTAAGAATGTCACACAACGAGTTCTATGTTACACGCCAAGGTAGATTAATCTTACTAGGTAGTGACGTCCGTCCAGCAGATTTAGAAGTTCGACACATAGATAACACATAGATGGCCAACTCTCCAAATGTCAAAAACGTGGCTACAAATGCCTTCACACAGACGGGTATGGTGTGAATTCAACGCACTTAGGGAAGTAAAATTTTTATTCACATTTAGGCACTATTACGCGATATTCCATTGCACT
The DNA here is from genome assembly GCA_949628195.1 of Phasia obesa. Taxonomy (NCBI): domain Eukaryota; kingdom Metazoa; phylum Arthropoda; class Insecta; order Diptera; family Tachinidae; genus Phasia; species Phasia obesa. The sequence continues at coordinate 61,453,736 of OX451218.1, read as the reverse complement.
TTCCAAATACTTAAACAATTTTGAATTTTTGCACTAAAAATTATTTAACAATTTATTGTATTCTAAATTTTTTAATATAAAATAAATTTAATTTCGTTGACATTTGTTTGGTGAAATTTATTTCTACACAGTATTGTATTTTTTTTTGTCTTTTAGGGAATGAAAATTTTCAAATCAATATAATAAATATTTAAAATTAGCAACTCTTTTCGCACGTAAATATATTAGAAAAATACAAAATTCGTATTTTTATTAAAAGGCAAAATAATTATTTAATTTTAACATCTAAAATTGAATGTAAAAATATATTCTGTTTTTACAAAATATTTTATACATCTGTGTGCAGTTTAGGTGCTGTGGGGATTTTTTTTTTAAACCAACACTTATACAATTTTGTCTACCAATACATAATTAGACTTAGATTTTTTGACAATGGACTTAGGTTTTTGACGTTCCAGTTGACTATCTATGTGTTATCTATGGTTCGACATGTCAAAAGTTGTATGTGTTTACAAATTTTGTAGTGCAGAAGTGAGAAAGCTATAAAACAAATATACGCCCTCTCAATTTTCTTCTGTTTTTTGACATTTCGAACTACAAATTCCATTTTGTTCTTGTATTGAATAGAGACTACCTATTGAGATAAATTTACCTTGGGTACAATAGGTTTTCTTTGGGTATAAACCCCCTTCTTCATTTGCTATCAACATGTCTTATAGAACATTCAGGCTGCCACGAAATTAAGTAATTTCGAGCTGAAATTACGAACGAAATCAAGAGTGTTCATACTGGGCTTTTTGACATTTAAGTTAATTTCGCAAACAGCTGATCATGTTTAGTTATATTTGTTTAATTTAATTATTTTGCAAAAGGCTTTCGTACAACACTTTCGTATTGATTTAAAATATACACGAATGTTAAAAACAAAACTGCAACAAAATTAATGTACAATTATGTATATAATTCCATTATTTCATTTGGCTTTTAAATTTTTTTTCAAACAAAACGGACAAACGGACTTTCAAGGTTGTAAATATGGTCATGGGTACAAAAAAAGTAGCTTTTGCTACAAAACCAGCGTTGTCTATGGTAATTTCAAGTTAATTTCGACGAAATTAAGTGGAATGAGTTAATTTGGGCAATGGTAAAATGTATGTGAAATTACGTAATTTCAACTTGATTTCGGCCGAAATAACGAAATGACTTAATTTCGTGGCAGCCTGAACGGACTATTAACAATAGTCAAACTTCATATATAAAGACACCAGTATTAAAAATAACTTTTTATTTATATGAAGTTTGACTTTTGTTAAGACATGTTAATGTCTAATGGACACGGGGGATTATGAACGTAAACTTTTTTAAAGCGCCGTAAATAAGTTATCAAAAAATTTAACTCTTCCAACGAAAGTAATGGGAATAAAATTATATTATTGATTATGCAGGTAATTTTTTGAGTGTATGTTATAGCCGATTATCGCCTCTTGACTAGGTTTATATATATATTTGAATAAATAAATAATTTAATTTTATTATAAGAACAGGGAACAAATCTAATTTAGCGAAGCTTCTCCAATCAGGAAATAATTTTCAAGGGTGATAGAGAATTAAAAAAATATAAAGTGAAAAAATTGGCGGTCGCCCTTATTTTCAGGCCTCTGACCTTTTTATATAAAATTCTGATTGTAGGCTAAATTTTTGAAAATATCAGAATATGGGTACTATTAAAAAGGTTTTGAAAATGATTTTCAGTGGCGGTCATTTTTTTAAATTAACCCATTAAGAGTCGAATCATTTTTTATTTTTAACCTACTTAAAAAAGGATGTTATCAATTCGTCTGAATGTTGCTTTTAATGCCAAGGCGAATTCATGTTTATTGTGCCATGGTTTATGCTACAGATTGGTCATGTTTTAAAAACAGTTCATTATTTTAAAAATTAAAGGGAGTCAATTCCAAATTATAAATTAAAGAGGGCTCCAATAGTTCATTTAAATTAATGTATATGGCCATACTTTTGTACAGTTGTACACGGACCGTTGAAATTTACAAAGAACCTGTATTGCTAAGTCCATGGCATAATAATACAGGTAAAACTATTCGAATAGCTGTTTAAATTTGCTTATCTGAAAATGCAAACCATGTATAAAACTCTTCGCGCACTTACATAAAAATTTGTAATAATTAAAAAAAAAAACAGTTTTTTATATTACTCAATGCATTGTGAACTAATTCATATATATATTCAATCCTTTATTTAACTTGCAAACATACACATTTTTTAGGTAAAACTTTTCAACTAAATTTAAATCAGTTCTCGTAGGCGGCAATTCGATATTCGGCATACCTTATGACAATAAAATAATATGCTCAGCTGGATTTGATGCTGCTGGGGGGCCATGTGCAGCCCTCTCAATTCCTGACTTGCTGAAAGCAGCCATATCGACTTTAAGCTCGTTAGATTTAGTTTATAAGTACTGCATTTATTTAGGTGTCCTACCTACATATATCGACAGACTCTTTTAATGAAGGCGAAACCCACAATGTAAGGGATCTTTTGAATAATGACAGTGTGCCTTGGTTATTACATTATGGCTTGTACAGGTGACCAACCAGAATAACTTTGAAAACTGAACTTAAGCCACTTTAATCTTGAACAAAATGAATTTTTGAGATTGATCTTTATAAATTTAAACTTTTAAATTACATAAATATGATTACTTATGTATGTTAAACAAATATCTAAAATCTTTTTATACTTCTATGTACGGAGTATTAAATATTTAAAACCTTTTCTTAAAAATGCTTCCTTTTACATATAATTTATTTTAATTATTTAAAGAAAACCAGTTTTTTATAATAATGTTTAATTGTTTTTATTATAAATAATAATTTGAAATAGAAGTGTTTGCGAACACAGCTCATGTTATTTATATTTTTCATTATATTTTAGTAAAATATTTTGACACAGTCGGGCAAAAACAGGAAGCTTAGTTTTTTTGAATTCGGCTTGCATATACCTGTATTATTGTACCATGGCTAAGTCCGCTATAACAAAAAGTATAAAATTTGAATTTGGAAATAAAAGGGTGTCCTAATATTTAATTTAGTTTTATGTATGTGGCCAAACTTTTGAACCGTTATAGGTATACAGCTGAAATTTACAAGGAACTTGTATTGCCAAGTCCGTTATAACAAGTATATAATTTGAATTTAGTAATTAAACGGTGTCCCCACAATTGATGTAATTTGACCTATATGGCCCTATCTTTTGCACCATTATAGAAAAACACTTGAAAATTAGGCAGAATTTACAATACTTCGTCTGGTATACTAAAAAGTATAAATATTTAGTTAGAAATTATGAATTATACGGTGTCCCAATAGGTCTGTAATCATATATGTGACCAAGACCTCTACAGCAACAGGTCTTAATTTTAAACATGTTAATTAAAGGGTGTCCCAATAGGTGATGTTATTTAATTTATGTTGTCCTATCTTTGAAACCGTTATAGACAGACATTTCATATTTACACAGAATGTATATTACTATATCCGCTATAGCAAAAAGTTGGAAAATAAAGGGTGTATCTAAAGTTAACATTTCGTCGTGTTTATTCTTAAACCACGTACGCGCCAAGAAGTCGTTTTTCAAAAAACTTTAAACTTCTTTAATATGAGTTTCAAAATATTTATTATGCAAAACATGGATGTGCGACTCTCTGAAGGGTATAGAAACTTTTTTTTTATTTGTTACAATTAATTGTAGCCCAATATGTCGCTTACGTGGTTTTGGAGCAAACAGCAAATTTATGTGTGTAAATATTTATTTTTGTATTAATAAAATAAATACAAGAATGTAGTCTGGTGGAAAATGTTATTTTCTACAATAAAAACCAAAAATGTCAATTTCGAAAAAATATCGCTTACATGGTTTACGAAGAAACGCGACGATTTGATCTATATGACCTTATCTTTTGAACGCTTATAGATAAACATTTGAAATTTTAACAAAGCGAATATTACTATGTCCACAATAAAAAGTACAAAAAAAAAACGTAAAGGGTGTCCTCATAGCTGATGTAGTTTGACTTATATGGCCTAGTCTTTTGAACCGTTATAGACTTGATATTTACACAGAGGCGTTTATTATGTCCGCTACCAGAATTATAAAATCGTCTTCTTGAGTGTTGGTTCTATTAATTTTTGAGTATTGTCTCCCTAACTATTTCGAGAAATATGTTTCAACTTTTGTGTCGACCAGATAAATAAGACCATTTCCCGTAGAAGTTATCCATAATAGGAATGTATAGGTATATGAGAGCGTTTTACAAACCTGAAAAAAGTTAAAGGTAATTTTAATTTAATACGTCTTTTTGAGCGTTAATACGTACACGCTCTCAAAAAAGTATTCAAACATTGCTTTTTGTGATCACTTGTGTTATCGACATACATACTTTCAATGTTATAAGCAGATCTCTGAACCTATCACAAAAATCAGAACCAAAAACTACTAATGTTTTAAATAATTTTATTTCATGTATTTATAAAAACATTTCACTAGTTTTCACCTGCAGGACGAATAATATCAGAATCACCTGGATCAGTAATAGACATGGTGCAGACGCGAAAGTATTTACCGCAAGCTGTACCCAATTCAATGTTGGTGCCACTGTAATGTTGAACTTCAGTCTTAGCCAACATGGCGTAGTATTCAATTTCGGATTTTCTAAAAAGAATTAATTTCATTAAACTTTTGTGATAATAAAATACAATATAAAAATGTAGTTGTTTGGTCAGAAAGAGTCTCTAGTATATGTTTCAACATAATTAAATCTGCAAAATCTATTCATCATACAAAGATAAGAAAAAATAATGTTTTAAAGAACTCACTTTAAATACCACTCTAAACTGGAACATCATTATGAAATCTTGATAGTGACTGAAGAAATTTCCGTTTTCACATGTTTTCCAAGCAACACCAATATCTTTATTCCAATGAATAGGAAACATACTTCTCAGTCTCTGATTAAGACTCCATATGATTTCCGTTTAAAGATTTATTGTAGAACGTTCTTTTTTTTATGTTAAAAAAATCTCACCTCAAAGCTGGGGTATTACTGGCAATTAATACTAATTTAGCTTTGCCATGACGCAAGGTTTTTAAAGTTTGTTTGTAACCCAGGCAGTATTTTCCAGATTTCATAACCAAAGCCAATTTGGTATTGGTGGACTCTAAAGCCTTTTTCTATAATGTTTAAGTAGTGTGAGTTTTTTCAACTGTATTAAGAATTTGTTTTGCAACTTACTTGTTTCTTAATAGCAACCATTTTATATTCCTTAATTGATTTAAATCAACAGCAGGCTACAATAAAAAATATTTAAACAAGATTTTTTACATTAACCAACTTTTATATTTCACAAACAAAAAAAAACCTACCCACCTCCTTTGACGGATACTGGAAAAAGAAAGAAATGTGTCTTAACCGGAAATAAGTAAAAATTTGACATTTTTCTTTTGCTGTCAAATATGACGTTTAATCAGCGTTGTCAACTTTAAAATTTTAAAAAGCACAATTTTTCACAAAAAACGCACATTTTTCGCAAAATTCATAAAAATTTTTGTTTTACATATGTCCCCTTTCACAATAGACAGAAAGAGGACAGGCAGGCGAGATTTGTTGGTAAGGGGTTGAAGAGGTAGAATGTGTATTTCATGACTATCGTACTTGACATTTTTTTCATTTCTCTTTTCTGTTTTTCGCTTTTTTCTGTGTTGCTTCACATTGTATCTCTCAAGTCGGCGTCTACTTGCTTAAAATGCCTCAACAAAGTACATGTACCGCAGATATTCAAACACACACATATGTAAAGTAAATAAATCATAAGTAGAATGTGCAAAAATCTGTCTGGCTTGTTTATGTCCAATTGTGAAAGTATTAAGACAAAAGAGAATTCAAAAAATATCTGGCCTGTTTCTGCTTAAGGTAAAAGCAGTCTATGCAATTATTAATGGGTCGAATGTGGATTGCAATCCAACCTCACACGCAGTCTTGACGAACCATTGATTTTTTCAACCATTGAACAAATTAATGTGCGCTCATCAAAACCCCTCGTGAAAACCATCGTTGTCGTTGTCGATGTCATGTTCTAGTTCAAACAGCATTGTCCGAACATTTGTTCGCAAAACGATGTCTGCCTACTAATGCTGGTTTTAGTATAATAATGCCCCTTTGCTTTATTTCACAGCTTTGATAAAATGTTGCCAGAAACATTTTAATGTTTTTCCACAGCAAAAACAGAGTACTACTTCTGCAACATTTTTTCATGACTTTTTCATAGAAATTTTTTATGTATGTAATTTGACAGCACTCCGCATGAAAAACTGAACAGAGTACCAGGCTATAGACACTAAGTAAAAAACGTCGGCAGAGCAGCTATCAGTTTTTGTTAAAATCAGTGTGTAGAAGAAGACTTAAGGTGTGTTTAGATTGAGTGTACAAGTCATATGGAATGTCAAATTTTCCATATGTAAAACTATACATATAGTGTAAACCTCTTGAAACATAACATATGTTATTTACCTATGTGCAATAACATGTGTTAGTTTTTTATTTAAAGCACGCTCTATTTGATGTGTAAAACTATATGACAACAACTGTTTTCAGTGATGTTCACTTTTATTTTCAAAAATTCCGCTCATACATTTTTATCATGAATTTAAGGAGTTAAAAATTAACCAATATCTTATTCTAACTTTTGTTAGTAATTTAATGTTCTCAGATTTATATCGATACATCATAGATGATATTAATAATAAAGTTATGTAATATAATATAATATACATACATACATATATTATATGTATATCTATTTGCAAGTTTGATTATCTGTACGTCAATCACGGCTAAATCAAATTTAATGATATTTAAAACATAGATAGAACTTTATTTTTTGTGAGTCTAATGGAATATGTCTGTTTTTAAAACTAGGGCCAGGTCATTTTTATACGAATGACGCAATATTAATAGAAGCTGAGAACATAATTACATATATGTATAGTGATAAAAGGCAAGGTACCGGTACTAAGACTGAATTAAATTAAAAATTTACTTTACTATAGTGCATTTTTTAAAATCTTTTTTAAGACGGAAAGCAAACAGTGTAAACTGTAATATTACCTAATTAACAACTTTGGACCGTAGGACAAAAAAAAAAAAAAATGCTATTGAGGTATTGTGGGTATCGAAACTGCTACAAATTACTTAATTGAGCCGTTGCTTTTGAAAATGAGAGAACTCCGTTTTGTGAAAATAAAATGAATAAAACCTAAATCTTATTAAAAATTAACATAATTTTATGTTTTTAATCCATGTTGAATAGTACTATTTTTTATATTGCAATATATTAAGAAGTATTATTGGAATTTAGCAATCATACTGCAACTATGGTGAAAATTTTTCGCTATGTAACCTAAGAAATATAAGTATTGTAATTTCTTTCTTTCTTTTTTCACTTTTTACTTTAAAATTAAATATAATTTTAGTTTTTTTTTTTTGGTTTTTTGTTTTACTGCACTAAAGAAGAATGAAATGATATTGAAATAAAATATATAAGTAAATAAACTATTCAATATTTTTGGTATTATAATTACATTCCAGTAAAAGAAAATCAACATTTTCATCAAAAAATTGCCTTTGAAAATGCGACAACTACATTGGCGCATACCAAAACCTTTTTTTCAGATAAAATGGATAACTATTATTGCATATTAAACTTACCACAAAAAATATAAAATAAGTCTATTACGGCTTGTGAATTTTTGTAACGCCATTTAAATGCAAATCATTAAATATAATAAAATGGATTTCTCTCATTTTCAAAAGCAACGGCTCAATTATTTTAAAGAAATTTAATTATTTTCTATTGTCATAAGAATTAGGATAAAAATATTTCCCAAGTAAAAAAAGAGTGAAAATAAATTGACATTAACATCATCAAAATTAATCATTACTTGTTGCTGATATAGTTCAAAAGATATTAATTAATACTTATTGTATTATTTATTATAATTATTTTTGTTTTGATATAATTTCTTTCTTATAAATTGATTTCTGTACTGTTGTAGAAGCTCCCAAATGATAATACAAAACGGTAATTCTTTGCATAGTTGACATCACTAGCGGGTTTCTTGTAAAATAAAATGGCGGCAAAAATATTCAGAATTGTCTAATAACTTATTACAGAAATTCCCAATAAAGCTATTATTAGTTTTATTATATAGCCTAATAATTTTAAAAAATAATCCATCTATACCACACTTTGAAGACCAGCTGTTTTAAAGATTTGATTTTTGTTTTCAACAACAGGAGGTTATGTCATATGTACGTAACATGTGTACGTTTGAACACAAAAATTATAAACCATATGTAAAACACTGATTTTGACATACACATGAAATTCCATATGGATAGAAATTTTGACAGTACATATGACTTGTACATTCAATGTAAACACACCTTTATTGTATTTATTGTCATGACAAATAATTATTTCTTTTTCGTTGTGGATGTTAGGTTAGGTTAGGTTAAGCAGGCAGCTTGTATAGAGGGAAGAAAGAGAATAAGATAGCTCACTTGGGTCCATTATGTTGGTCCCTTTGTGATACCTGTAGATAAGAGGAGGGATAGACAGAGAAAATAGAAAACAAAATTAGACTGAGAAATTAGAGAAAGAAGTAAAAGAAGTGAGAAGTTAGAGAAAGAAGTGGGTAGAAGGTGGGAAGGTGCTAGCCGTGAAGGCACTATTGGACGTGACATATGTCGATGAGCAACTATGTCACTTCAGTTTTGGAGAGGGTTGGAAAACCATCCACAGTTCCTTAAAAAGGAGTTAATCCTGATTGCTTCGAGATATGAAACACATGAAAGGCTTTCAAAACATCGTCGTCCCAGGTATTGTAGGCGACAGAGTTCTAATGCAGGGCAATGACAGAGAAGGTGTTCAACCGTTTCCTCCTCTTCTTCATCCTGGCAACTTCTACAGAAGTCATTATAAGGGATACCCATCCTGCTTGCATGGGCTCCAAATAAGCAATGCCCAGTGATTATTGCTATTAAGTCGCGTATCTGCGTTTTCTGCAGCCGAAATAGCGAGACCGTTTTCTTTTGGTCCATCGAGGGCCAGATTGTCCTTGCGATCGAGCAAGTCGACTCATTGGACCATCTGGCCTGAGCTGTGTTGTGAAGGGCAAAGTTGATGCGGTGTAAACAGGCTGAGAGGGGAATGCCACAATAGATGTCTATGGCATCATCGTGCAATAGTGTTCCCTTCTTGGCTAGTTCATCGGCAGCACAGTTGCCTTGATTAGTCCCATGTCCCCTCACCCATTTAAGGGTGACTGTCGAATTATCCGCCATCTCATTTAAGGATGTCCGGCATTCAAGGACAAGATTTGATGTGCTATACACACCTATAAGGGACATGATAGCGGCTTTACTATCAGTACAAATCCAGATATCTCTGTCTGATATCCTGTGGTACTTTAGCCAGTTAGCCGCCTTTTTAATAGCAGATATTTCTGCTTGTATGACATTGCAGTCATTCGGAAGTCTGAAACATATCCTAATTCCAAACTCCTCTATATAGACTCCACCTCCCACTCTCGTTCCCTTTTTGGAACCATCTGTGTAAACCAGTAAAGTTCGGGGAGTTAGAGAGTAACCCTCCGTCAAATCAAAGTGGAATCTTCGTGTGAAGAAGGGTGACGGGGTGCAGTAGTCTAAGAGCTCAGGAATAACATTCGTTGTTCCTAGAAGATTGGCATGTCCCCATGATCTTTGGTTCCATGCACCTACAACATTTAGTCTAACAGCTGTCCTTAATGCCACATACCTGGCTAGTAGATCTACCGGTAACCAGTTAAGTATTGCAAAAAGTGCCTTCGTTGGTGTTGACTTGATGGCTCCAGTTATAAGGATCGCCATAGTGCGCAACACCCTTTCTATAATAGAGACGTTTGTCCTAAAATCTAGTGCTCTCCACCAGACAGTTGCACCATAAAATAATATTGGCTTGATTACTGCTTCAAGCAGCCAATTTACATTCCTTGGGCTCATTCCCCAGGTCGTGCCAATGGCTTTCTTACATACATATATTGCAGTCATAGCTTTGGACGCTCTAGCCTGAACATTCATTTTCCAGGAAAGTTTACTATCTAATATTATGCCTAGATATTTCGCGCTATCAGATAGATTTAATGTTACCCCATTTAATATAGGTAGTCTGAAGATTGGAACCTTGTATTTCCTTGAGAATAATACAAGCTCCGTTTTAGATGGATTCACACCCAGCCCGTTCTGATCCCCCCAGGAACAGATTGCTTTGAATGCTAACAGATTTGTTATAAACCTGATGATTGAATGGTCAACCCCAACCTCCGTGAGAGATTGAGTTATTGCCAGCGGATTAATATTATTAAATGCTCCTTCGATATCCATGAAGGCCACCATAGTGTATTTTTTATGCTCCAAGGACTTCTCTATGTAGTCCACGAGCGAGTGCAGCGCCGTCTCAACAGATTTGCCCTTTGTGTAAGCATGTTGGGACGGGGAAAGGAGATTCTTATCGATTGTCATTCTTATGTGGATTTCGATAAGTCTTTCTAGTGTTTTGAGAAGAAAGGATGTTAGACTTATTGGTCTGAAATCCTTTGCTCTCGCATGTGACACTTTTCCTCCCTTGGGAATAAATATCACATTACACTTTGTCCATTGGTCTGGAATGTAAGACCAGGATAGACAGGGTTTATATATAGCTAAAAGCCATGGTGTTACCAGATCCAGATTATTCTGAAGATCAGCGGGAATTATGCCATCCGGCCCTGGAGCCTTATAGGGATGGAAACTTTTAATAGCCCATTGCAACCTATCCGCATCAATGATTACGGTATGAGGTACAAGGCTAGATTGGACGGAATTGTGTTGCCGTTCCGTAATGGATTGACATCCTGGAAAGTAGGTTTCCATAAGGACTTCCAGTGATTCCTGTGCACTGGTTGCCCATGTGCCGTCTGTTTTTTGGATATATCCAGGAATAGGCGCTTATTTGGCCAGTATTTTACGCAGTCTGTTAGTCTCAGAAAAATTTTCAATGCCACTGCAAAAATCTTTCCATGACTTACGTTTAGCGTTTCTGACCTGATTTTTGAACTTATTCATCGAAGATTTGTAGAGTGACCAGTTTCCTGTCCTCTTTGCTTCGTTGAAAAGCCTGCGGCAAATCTTGCGGGATTCGGCTATTTCTTTAGACCACCATCGTGGTTTTCGATTAACGCGCTGGACCGATGGTTTACATGACCTATCAGTTGCGTCTTTAAAGGCATCTGTGATTGTTCTCACAGCATTTTCAATGTGCTTAGTGTCCCTAATTTCGTAGGGATGCGTAATTACGTTCGTGAGAAACACGCTTTGTTCCTCCCAATTCGTTCTGCGTCTATTTTTATAGACTGTGGTCGAAACCTTCTTCCTACTAATAGTGAAGACCAGGTAACGGTGGTCGGAGAAGGAGCAGTCATCTGAGACTTTCCAATTCTCGATTAAAAGTGCATGATGTGTGCTAACTAGCGTGATGTCCAAAACCTCCTGTCTGTTTGATACAACAAAGGTTGTGGATGTAGTTTCCCATAATTAAATAAAATTGCAAATTACTCTATTTTACTAAATATTTTTAATTTAACACGACGTACACATACATATGTAGAGTTACCAACCGAGAAATGAAAAAATAAATATGGTAAAAAAAAATATAAAAAAACGATTTTTGGCGCAAAAAATAGTTGAATAAAAAATTTGAATTGACGTTTACTATCAAGACAAATTTGTCTGAGCTGGAAGCTTGTCTTAACTCTACAATAACAATAATAAGACTCTAAACCTCATAAAATTTTGTCATGACAATGATTAGACTTTTATCAAGACAAATTCATATCAGGTATAGACATACATTTGGGAGTTTTAATGAGTACATGTTAGTACTTACCATCGTTTTCAATGCATAACTTTTTAAATAATAGTGCAATCAAATAATTTTTTTTTTGTTTTACTCTTTATTGTCTTCTTCATTGATAGAGGTATAACACTTGACAAAAAAATAACAATTACTTAAACAAAATTTAACGAAAGAGAAAAAAAACGGCATGTACTTACTTATGCACTTTTATAATATTAAGAAATTTGTTGTAATTTACAGTAACTTTTAATATTTGGTCCAAAGCCCTTTGTTCTTTAAAACAGCTTTACATCTTCTTGGCATACTCTCAACCAAATTTTGAATAATTTCGTTTGGAATACTTCGCCATTCTGTTTCAACCCTGCCCCAAAGTTCGTCTAAATTGTTTGGTGCTCTTGAATACTGTCCCATCCGTCTTTTCACGATTGACCACAAATTCTCAATCGGATTGAGGTCGGGTCTTTGAGCTGGCCACTTCATCAACTCAAATTTTTGTCCAGAGAGCCATTCCGTCACTATTTTGGATGTGTGCTTAGGGTCGCCATCCTGTTGAAAAATTACTTCTTCTTCCGGATAGGCGCTCCTCTCTACAAAATTTGGAAGATGGGTCTGGAGAATTTTTAAATAATCTTTCTTTTTCATTATTCCCTCAATTTTTTGCAACGGACCAGCGTGCCACCATGTAAAGCAACCCCATACCATTATGTTGCCGCCACCATGTTTAACTGTTTCTTTTACATGGTGTCTTTTAATAGATTCATGTGGTCGACGCTAGCACTATTGTTTTCCGTCCGACTGACGGAATAAATTTTACTTTTGCTAATTATTTTATTTTGAAATTTAAACTTTATTAAAAAAAAACTTGAAAAACAATCAGTCAAAAAATAGCACTTCACTTCAATTTGTACTAATATTAAACACTAAATTAAGAACAAATTAAAAACAATTTTAAATTATGTATTTATTACGTTGTGCATAATTTGTATATTCTAATTAATACCTTGCTGCATGTCCTTTATTTATAATAACGTCTGCACAACGTTTGGCATCGAATATATATATATATATAATATACATATATATATATATATATATATATATATATATATATATATATATATATATATATATATATATATATATATATATATATATATATATATATATCATCACAACATCTGTATCAGAGAGAATCAAACCATGTTTCGTTTCTTTTTTTTAACTAAAACGTTGCAATGTTGCTAACGGTTGCGTGTTTAAATTATCATTGTGCCAATATAATAATTGAAATTACAGCTTTCATTTGTTTGCATAAAGACAAACTGAATGGCATCAGAAAGTCCGTCAGATCGTCACACAGTCCGTCAGTCCGTCAAACAATCAGTTAGTCAGACCACCAAATAGTCAGACCGTCAAATATTCAGACAGTCAAATAGACAGTCGGACCTTCAGATAGTGAGTCAGACCCTTAGTTCATCAGATAGTCAGAACTTCAGATAGTGAGTCAGTCCGTCAGACAGTCGGATCGTCGGACAGTCATATCGTCAGACCGTGACGACGGTTTTTGAGGTGACGAATAATTTTTATACAACCAAAAAGTGCTTAACGTGCCTAAAGAAGTTTTCACTTCAATAATAATCAATAATGGTCACGACGGTTTTTTAAATACAGTAGACTTGTAATAGACTTTTTTTGTATAAGGGCCTAAATCTTTTGTCAAAAAACCTAAAGGCCGCGGCACATAGAATCCGTCATTCGTTATACGTCGTCTTTTTCAACAAGAAAGTTTAAATACAGATTTTCTAATGAGTGTTGTCACAATCAGTACGTCTCCGTCAACGCGAAGTACGAAAGTTAAGCAACTTTTCACTTTTGACGTACGTTGAGAGCAGTTGAGAGCTATGAATTGGTTTCTCTTTGTCTCTCTCTCTCTCTCAAAATAAATTATTGTGTTGAGTGGCAGCAAAAAAACAAAATCAACAAAATAAATAAAGGAAAGTGGTGAAAATTTTTTTTCAAGTGTTTTCTTCTGATTTAATATTCGTCAACAAAGTACTAATTGTGTCAACCTCTTCCGTTGTTACTTTGTTTTGAGTTGAGTACGTTAAAGTATAACGTATGAAGGATTTTATGTGCACCGGCTTTAAAGCTGGATTCACCCATTTGCTCTGGACAACATTTTTGTTCGGACAACATTTTTTTAAGCTGGATTCGCCCATTCTGTCTGGACAATTTTTTTTTCGGACAACATTTTTTTGTAGAAATAATGACAAAAAATCAAACCTGAAATTCCGTAAAGCTGCGTACTGGGCTTTACCCCCCGTCTTCATTAGACATTAACTAGTCTCACAAAAATAGTGGCATTGAAAAATGCAACTAAGCTAAGAAGAAACTAACAATAACAGAATTTTATAGCCACACTCAAGTCGTAGCATTCTTACCACATTATAAAAATTAACGCTAAATCACAAAAATAATGTAATAACATAATTACCTAAGTATGTATTTCACAAAATAACCAAACTATACAACGCGTATGTGACTTAAAACAAATACAAATTTTATTCAATTGGCTATGTGGCAGTAAGTAATCTATATTTTGTCATCTGTGTTTAAATATCAAAAATTTGACATTTAAAAAGTGATTTCTAAATAAATGTGGTGCTTTTAAATATACCACATTGATTTACAAAATTTTTCACAAAAAATTTATTACAAATTACCCATGAAATAATGCCCATTTGCTTATTAAGCCTGGTACCAAGGCATATTTAACAAGGTAATAGCGTAAGGGAGAGGAAATATCAGCAAAAAAATTTTTGCATTTTTTTATATGGATTTTGACAGTAATATCTAATTTATTCTCTCTTAAAATACCTGATTAATGTCAAACTCCATATAAAAAAAATTTCTCTTTAATATTAGCTGCGCCTTGTGCAGTCACCTGGTTAAATATGCCTTGCCTGGTACTCTGTTCAGTTTTTCATGCTGTCAAACTACATACATACATAAAAAATTTGTTTGAAAAAGTCATGAAAAAATGTTGCAGAAGTAGTACTCTGTTTTTACTGTGGAAAAACATTAAATGTTTCTGGCAACATTTTATCAAAACTGAAATAAAGCAAATGAGCATTATTATTTCATTTGGAATTTTTTTGTAAAATTTATTGTGGAAAATTGTTCAAAACAATGTAATATATTTAAAAGCAATAACATCGCAAAATTCTTCCAAATCGCGAGATAAGCCTGGTACTCTGTTCAGTTTGTCATGTGGAATGCTGTCAAATTGCATACATAAAAAATTCTATGAAAAAGTCATGAAAAAATGTTGCAGAAGTAGTACTCTGTGGAAAAACATTGAAATGTTTCTGGCAACATTTTATCAAAGCTGTGAAATAAAGCAAAGGGGCATTATTTCATATGGAATTTTACAAACAACAGCTGCTAGCTTGGCTTTTGTTAACATTTCTAAAACAATGTGGTATTGTTATAAATAAAACAACCGTTCTTATTGAATGTGTTGAAGAGAGAGTGGCGAAACACGTTTTTATTATTTCAGTAGGTATTTCATATTCTTAAAAACAACAGTGTTGTCAATATGACATCTCTCCCACACTACATAAAAATAATGAAATTAATGAAATAAAAATATGTATAATTTAGAATACAAAAAATTTGGATTGAAATAAACATTAGTTATACCCAAAATCTAAACTTAGAAATCTAAATTAAAATCTTGAAAATGCTTAGGAGGTTTGCGATTTCTCGCTGGTCTTAAAGAATTCGAGTTTACAGGAACTACCTTCCCACCACTTGTTTCAATAGACGAAGGAAGATCTGGGGCACAAAAGCTTTCTGTAGAAACCACTGAGTGTTCGGCAGGAATATAAGTTACAGCTGGTTGCCACTCGGGTGATGTTAGGTTTCCATCATCTGTTTGCTGAACCTCATCACTCTTTTGTTGATGAAATACGCTGGCGGCTTTCTTTACCGCTTCCTGTTGATTACTAGCGACTGGTATGCAAACTTGTTTATCTTCAACTCTAATGTCTATTATTTCAGTAGGTATTTCATATTCTTAAAAACAACAGTGTTGTCAATATGACATCTCTCCCACACTACATAAAAATAATGAAATTAATGAAATAAAAATATGTGTAATTTAGAATACAAAAAATTTGGATTGAAATAAACATTAGTTATGCCCAAAATCTAAACTTAGAAATCTAAATTAAAATCTTGAAAATGCTTAGGAGGTTTGCGATTTCTCGCTGGTCTTAAAGAATTCGAGTTTACAGGAACTACCTTCCCACCACTTGTTTCAATAGACGAAGGAAGATCTGGGGCACAAAAGCTTTCTGTAGAAACCACTGAGTGTTCGGCAGGAATATAAGTTACAGCAGGTTGCCTCTCGGGTGATGTTAGGTTTCCATCATCTGTTTGCTGAACCTCATCACTCTTTTGTTGATGAAATACGCTGGCGGCTTTCTTTACCGCTTCCTGTTGATTACTAGCGACTGGTATGCAAACTTGTTTATCTTCAACTCTAATGTCTACCACCTCTTCTCCCACTGCTCGCATCTGATCAACATGTCGACGCCACTGATGACCGTCCTCTAAACGCACCTCATAATGCTGGTCTCCTGATCTTCCCACCACCACACCAAACTTCCATTTCTCTTTTCCTAAATAATCACGAACAGCTACTTTTACTCCTTTCTTAAACGATTTTTTTGTGTTTACTCGTTCGCTGCTTTCTAGTATGTTATTTTTTGGTACAAGAAGATCTAAACGCATGTGAAATTTTCGGCCGAACATAACCATTGGTGGAGACTTGTTTGTAACTGGATGTATAGCTCTTCTATATGCCAATAATATTTTGTCTAAGTCCTCTGCCAAACTATTTTTATTTCCTTGTGCAGCATATAACTTATTTTTCATAGTCTGAATAAACCGTTCAGCTTGCCCGTTTGTTGCAGGGTGATAGGGTGCTCCTAATTTATGGACGATTCCGTTGATCCGTAAAAATTCCTCGAATTCTTTTGATTTAAATTGAGTGCCGTGGTCACTCACTAGAATTTTGGGTGTGCCAAAAGTGCTAAAAATGTTTTTGCAGACTTTTATGGTAATGTCTGGGACAATACGAACCTCCGGCCATTTGCTATAGGCATCAACTAATACAAAGAAGAAATTCCCCATAAATGGGCCTACATAGTCCACATGGACCCGTTCGAATACATTTCGCGGTGGTGTCCAACAATGTACTGGTTCATGTTTAGGTTCAGGCCGCGTATACTGGCATGCTCTACAATTTGAAACTAATTTCTCAATTTCTTCATCCAACCCTTTCCACCACACATATGCACGAGCTAGTGACTTCATTTTCGAGATTTCAAAATGTCCCGTGTGCAATTCTTGCAAAATTTTGGTCCTCAAAATTTTTGGAATATATACCCGTATACCTCTTAACAAACACCCTTGCTGCAACGAAAACTCAGACTGATCAATACCGAAACGATCATCAGCATTACATGTGCGACCGAACTGAAGTGCTTCCAATAGATTTTTTATTTCAACCTCCTTCCCTGTTGCAGCACTGAGCTCACTTATTGTGATTGGTAAATTTTCTATCAATTCTATTTCTAAAAGGTCCACTTCACACATCGATGTTTTTGTTGTTATTACTGACAAACGTGAGAGGGCGTCAGCATTGGCATTTTCTTTTGACCTGCGAAAACGTATGTAATAGTTGAATGTTTGTAGATAAATAGTGTTGCATACGTGTAGCTGATAAAACAGGCAAACTTTCTGAGGCGAAAATATTTGTGAGATTGCCTTGTTATCGGTGACTAACGTGAATTTTCGACCATACAAATACTTTTAAAAAATTTTTTACTCTGAACACAATATCATAAGCTTCCCTGTCGACCTGACTATACCTACGTTGTACTTTGTTCAGAGATTGGGATGCAAATTGAATCGGCTTCTCAGTATTATCGGGATAAACGTGGCTTAATACTGCGCCGACACTCGTGGGACTTGCGTCAACAGTTAATATCAGTGGTAATTTCGGATCGTAATGAGTAAGTACTGTCTCCGATTGCATTTGGCTTTTTATCTTATTAAACGCTAACTCACATTTGGAATCGAAATCAAATTTAACTTCCTTTTGAAGTAATCTGTTAAGAGGTTCTACTATTGTACTAAGATTTTTGATAAAACGGCAATAATAATTTATTAACCCCAGAAACGAACGAACGTCATCCTTGTTTTCTGGTTTTTTCATACTTGCAATGGCTCCCATTTTTGATTTCATTTTTCTGATACCGTTTTTATCGATTATGTACCCACAGTATTCAATACTATCATGTAGAAATTCAGATTTTGATAAGTTTATCCGCATGTTGTGTTCATTTAACCTACGTAAAACCTCATCTAGCCTTTTCAAATGTAATTCTTCATTGCTGGCTGTGATTTTGATATCGTCGAAAAAAACTTTAACCCCAGGAATATCGTGTAAAAGCTGCTCCATAAAACGTTGCCATTTAGCAGGCGCGGAAGCTATGCCAAACATAAGACAAGTCGGTTGATATAAACCCTTATGTGTACTTAATGTCAATAAGTGACGGTCCTCAGGATGGACCTCTAACTGGAGATATGCTTTTGACAAGTCAATTTTGGAAAAAAGAGTTCCACCCGCCATCGTGTTGAATAATTCGTCATATACTATCAATGCTGGATTAATTGTTATCTTGTAGTCACCACATAAACGCACCTTGTTATCCTTTTTGGGCACTACTACTACAGGCGTGGCCCATTCACTCTTCTCCACCTTAACTATTAACTCTTGCTTTACCTGACCGTCAATTTCCTCCTCAACGGCCTTCAAAAGAGGAAATGCAACTCTCCTTGCCTTTAAACATTTGGGAATGGAGTTTTGTTTTACATATAATCGTGCCTGATAACCTGTAATTTTTTCCATCGTAGGAGAAAATAGCACTGGGTATTTATCTAGTATTTGTTTTAGCTTACCCTCACGTTGAACCTTCATTTGGATTTGATTTACATCAGCACCCATTTTAGTTTTATTTTTAGAAATCGATGACCAGTCTAGTTGTATGGTTCTCAACCATTCCCGACTCAGCAATGGCTTACGATTGGAACGCACAATGTATATTTTTGCTTTGTAGTTATTGATGTCTTTAACCACAACTCTAATGAAACAAACGCAGTCTAAAGGCGTTTGACAATAACTATATAACTCCAGGTCAGACTTATGTACTTTCGATTTTGCCGAAAAATATTTCTTTGCATCTGCAAGGCTCATAATTGTAACAGGTGAACCTGTATCGATCTCATAATACTTTTATCATTTACGTTCGCATTATAAAATATTTTTTGGCGTAAATTAGATTTGGTGTTATCACTTATTTGTAAAACATCTTGAAGCTCATCTCCACTTGTGCTAGCAGTATCACTTTCATTTTCCGAGATTTGGTTAAGCATCTTTTTGGCTTTAAAACACACTCTTCTTAAATGCCCTATTTTCTTACAATAACTACAAACCGTATTTAAATGAATACATTTGTGTGACATATGATCACCGCTACCACAACGAAAACAATTCTTTTTAGAATTTTTTTCAGACGTTTGTGTGTGTGTTTTTTTCCATTTCATCGTTTTATCCTTTTTTATCTCGTTTACTTTATCTACGCTTTCTTTAACCAAACATTTGCTGTTAATTTCTTCAAATCCCTTTTCTGCCGTTTCGTAAGCTGACGCCAAATTAATTGCCTCTTCCAAAGTTAACTTTTCTCTCTCCAGTAATCTGCCTTGCAGTTTTTGATTGGCAACTCCATATACGAATTGATTCCTGAGAGCTTTGTCCAAATATATACCAAAATCACAGCCATCAGCTAGATGTCGTAATGCCACCAAATACTCTGCTACAGACTCGTCCGGGTTTTGCTTTCTGGAATGAAATCTGAAATTTAAAAGAATCTCGTTTGGTTTTGGATTGTAGTGTGCTTCCAAAATTTTTATGATTTCTGCATATTCGAGTTGTTCAGGAGTTTTGGGCAAGGCCTTGTCACATAACTGGTCATACGTTGATGTACCCATATAATGTAAAAGGAATTGCTTCTTCTTAATTTCATCCGCCTTAAAAATATCTAAAGCCGTCTTGAACCTCTTTACCCATCGACTCCAGTTGGTCACCTTTTCATTAAATGGATCGATGCTGAAAAAACTGTTTGTATCCATTCCTCCTGCCTCGTATAAAAATTTCCGCACAATTGGGTTATTTAATTTTCTTACCCTTTCGTCGCCAAATTGTTATAAATAAAACAACCGTTCTTATTGAATGTCTTGAAGAGAGAGTGGCGAAACACGTTTTTATTATTTCAGTAGGTATTTCATATTCTTAAAAACAACAGTGTTGTCAATATGACAAGTACTATAACGAAAAACTAGATATCGTTCTGATAAAATCCTAGCTTTAGCTATTGGCAAGTTATGAAAAAGATCCTAAAACAGGGATATAAATATAAATCGAAAAATGCTAGCACAGAACGTTAACATTGTTAAGACGCGTTCATGTTTAAACCCCCGTCTACAATAGTCATTAACATATCTTAACAAAACTCAAACTGAATATTAAAAATCCAGTATTAAATTTTTTTTGTACTAAGTTTGACTTTTGTTAAGACATGTTAATGTTTAATGGAGTCGGGTTGTAATGAACACGTAGGGTAAAGAGGAAAACGTACTAAAGGAAGGACTGACTGACCTAGTGTCTATACCTGACAAAAAATTGTCTTGATAAAAGTCAAACTTCATATAAAAACTCCAGTATTCAAAATAATGTTCTTTTATATGAAGTTTGATTTTTATCAAGACAAATTTTTATCAGGTATAGACACTAGGTGAGAAAATTAAAAAAAAACTAATAACAGTGCTTTTAGCATTGCGTTGGCAACGCTGCCTATAATTTAACTTAAAGCAAGTCATAAGGTGATCGCAAAGTCATTTCCCTTGGGTTCTAAGTGTCAAACTTCATATATGTATAAGACAAGGAAAAGTGAAAAAATATATTTTTTTCACTTTCCTTTGTTTCATTAGGGATGGTAAACGAAATTTAAAAATTTTTGTTTTCTGATTTAAGTTGCACCAAACAAACTTTTTATGAATTCTTGTTTTAATTCAGATTGGTTTAAACATAAACAGATCATTGTATTATAACTTCAATATTTCCCAGTGGTTTAATTGAAAATATTATAAAAGCAGTTCATTTTACTTACATACTACAATATAAAACATAACTTTTAAATTAATTAAAAACTAAAAAAATCATTTAATTTTTCTTATTTAAATATGCTTATTTTTTGCTATCTGAACACATTAAAAACTAAAGACATTAGTTCATTTTATATAAATATTTGAAAATAAAATTAGGTCAAAACATAAAAAAAACTAAAAACCATTTAATTTAACTTAAATATGTACATATGTGTATAATTAGCACAATGTATAAAAAAATATTTGGCCGCAACATTCTAAAAATCACTTTTTTCTCCAACTGAATCGCTTTTCTCAATTCATCTTCAGAATTACTTTTTCATTACTCTTGGAATTGAATCTGAAATAACCGTTAGTTATTAGTATGTGGAAAAAACGTAAAGCTTTGTTTATAATTACCTAAAAGGACTTCATAAAAATTTCTGAAGTACTTATGTACTTATGTACCTAAAAATACTCCAACAGGAAATATTGGGAGTTCCATTAATGTAAATATTTACCACCGCTTCTAGCCATAATTAAGGCTTTTTACCGGCAGCGTATGTTAAAAATTGTTTTACGTTAATATTTGCTTCTTTAATAATTTTCAGTGAAACCTCTGCACATCTTCTGCTTGACCAATGTTTTACAAACCATGACTTCAGTTTAGCACTAATATCAACACTTCCTTTTTCAAGCGTGTTCAATATTTTTGAATTGTTGTTACCGTCTTCTAAAATTATTATTTCACAATTATTTATTTCTAAATCACATTCTCCACTGTTTAAGATATTATTTTTTTTTTAATGTTGTAAAAACTTCAAAAAAAAAAAAAAAAAATTAGGTGCGATCCCGTACTCTTTGGGAAAAGTTCGATAAAATGAGAGAAAACAAAAATAAACTCTCTTAAAAACAAAAATGCCCAAAAGTACGGGAACACAAAAAACCAACTTTATATCCCAAAATATTATGTCGAAGTGCTTTGTTTGCATTCGTATATAGTAAAACTTAAAAACACAAATATTTTTAATGTACTCGCATTTCCCAACATATTTTAGTAGTTTAATTTATTAATCTTTTATGATAAAACTTTTAAATAAAAGATCTTGTGCCCTTTTGTGATCATAAGAACATACATTTTTTATAAATTTTCTATTGTTTACTTTCAAACAGCTGATTGTTTTGCATTTACACAATCAGCCCAAAGAAAAAGTTTGGGCTGATTCGTGCAAGAAGAAGAAAACTTTCTCTCAAAATTACTCTCTTTTACCCAATCTTGCAGTACGGGAACAGTTATAGCCAACTGAAATGTCAAAAACCCAAGTCTTTTGTCATAAAATCTAAGTCTAAGAATGTATTGGTAGACAAGTTTGTGTAAGTATTGGTTTTTAAAAATATTTTCCCACAGCATCTAAACTGCACATAGTTATATAAAATGATTACAAATCGGTTACTCTTGAGTCTATTTATGCTAAGATGTCAGAGTGTGACTTTGACTGTATGTTCTATACAAGCAGTGTTGATGATAAGCTCTGAATTTTGAACAACAATGTTAACATTTTGCATTTTATTGTACCCCTGAAGAGATGTGCTTGTAAAATTTCTAGTTTTAGTTGGTTTGATGCCCTTGAAATCAAATATCAAATTTTTCGTAACACTACGTCTTAACGAGCCATTGATTTGTTTGCACATGAACAAAGCGTCGGCAGAATAAGGAACAAGAATTTGTTTACTTTTTTCTGTGTGGAGAAAACGTACGATGTGCATATTCTGACTTAAGGCGAATTCATAACAGGTAAACTCGAGAGCTCAGCTGACTATTTGTTGTCATCATCTTACAGTGTCAAAATGTACTAACATTTTTTATTTTGATAGCCAAAAATGATTTATACAACAACAAAATGTACGTATTTTTATTACAGAGTTGTACTCTTTTTTCGCCGAGAGTCTACCTTGTTTATTGTGCCATGTTCTGACTAAACATAATTTTCTGTTTGTCGTCAATGTTGTTTGAATGCTTATAGCACAGCAAATAGCATTTGCACGCTGGATCAACAGAAGGCGTTCTTTAAAAGTCAAACTTTCCTACTAAAAACAACATTTGATGGCAGACATCGTTGTGCGAACAAATGTTCGAACAATGCTGTTTGAACAAGAACATGACATCGACAACGACGGTCTTCACGAGAAGTTTTGATGTGCGCACATGAATTTGTTCAATGGTTGAACAAATCAATGGCTCGTCAAGACTGCGTGTAACAGGACAGAAAAATTGGAAGATTTTTTGTAAATATATGAATAAAGTAAAGACAGTTGTGAGGAGATTCAAGAGGATTGCGCATGAGTGTGTTTTTGAGAATAAAGATAGTAAACAGATGTAGAAAATATTAAATGGAAATGGTATTGGTGTTCGAGAAGATGTTGGTGATTTTGTACCTGTAAATTCTGATAAAATGAACATGTTTTTTTTTTCTTTGAGTCAGTCTATGAGTATTGGGAATGCTTTTGATATTTCTAAAGTCCCTGATGAAGGTTTTTATTTTCGGGCTGTGGACCTACTTGAGTTGTTTGCTGCTGTTGACTTAATTAAATCGAGAGCTTATGGTAATGATGGCTTACCTTTTGTATTCATTAAAATGATGATAGTAAATTGTATATTCACAATTTCTTGTTTCCCATTGCAGTGGATGATTGCAAAAATTGTTCCCAAAAGGAAGTGCAGTAAGGTAGTTGGCATGGATGATTTTCGTCCAATTTCTTTTCTGCCAATTCTGTCGAAGATGGTTGAACACCTTATTAAAATACAGCTGGTAAAACATATTGACAGTAAGGAACAATTGCATGATTGTCAGTCAGGGCTTAAGGCCAGGATTGACTATCCTACACATTCGTACGATTTAATCTCTAAAAAATCTGACAGAATTCTGTCCTACTTTAAAAATCGTTTCAAAATGGCGTTGTAGATGCCACACTATCATACAAAACAATTTTGCAACTCGGATCGCATGGAAAAATACTGTTTTATGATTTTTTTCAAAGGATTATCAAATCGTACAGACTGTCAAAAAGTCTGTCACACACATACACTTTTCATCCACACTATCATACTTTTTGAGCACACTTGCAATTTTTGACAAATCGTACAATAATCATTGCCTTCAGATGCAATAGGGGTGCAATTTCTTTGCTAATTGGTTTTACTAATAATATAAGGACTAACATTTCCGATGGTGGTGTTTGTGTTTTGCTTACTTTTTATAAACACTCCAGATCTTCCAGTTTTAATACAGCCACCGAAATCTGCATCACTATAACACTCCAACTTAGGACACGTATCAGTATTATATGTAATACCATAATTGAGAGTTGCTGCAATATATCTAAATACCCTTTTAACACGTACCACATCTGTATGTGAGGGATTTTCTAATGTTCTAGAAAAAATCCTACACTGTATGCTAGATCCGGTCTACTTCCAAGCATCAAATACATGATACTACCAACTGCTTGCCTGTATGGAAATTTACTTTCATTTGCTTCTTCTTTTTCTTCCCCTGACTGCAAAATTTCGTTACTCTTAAGCATAAGTGTTGAAACGCTTAACTTTCGGGCATAGGCTTCTTGGCTTATCGCTATCTCTTCTTTACCGTTCTTAATCTCAAATCCTAAAAAGTATGTTGCATTTTTGGTAACAATCTTAAATTCTTTTTTCAATTCATCAAGAAAATTATCATTTTCGTCAGTAGCGGCCACTACACCATCATCAACGTAAAGTGCGAGCATAACTTTTTTCCCATTGTGAACTCTCATATACAAACATGGATCAGAATCACACGATTTAAAATCAAGTTTTGTTTTAACCCATACAAACTTCGCTTCAGCTGACATACTTTTTTGCTTGCATCTTCAAACCCTTCCGGTTGTTTCATAAAAATTGTTTCCTCTAGTTCTCCATATAAAAATGCTGTTGACACATCAAATTGAGCTAAGTGCATGTTTTGGCTTGCAGCTATACTTAAAACAGCTCGTATTGTCCCCCATCTTTGCAGCAGGACTAAATGTATCATTATAATCAATATCTTCTCTTTGAGTAAATCCCTTGATTACAAGCCTTGCTTTAAATTTATCAAAGCTACCATATTGATTCATCTTCAATTTATATACCCACTTCGATGGAAGTGCCTTCGCGCCAGTTGGTATAGTAACCATATTCCACGTCTTATTTTCTTGGAGTTTGTTTACTATTACTCTTGTAAGTTTTGTTTACTATTAATTGCTTCATTGTATGTTAGGGGAGTCACTATTCCATTAACAAAGTCTTCAGAAAACATAACATAGTCCTCATATTTTGAATTCGACATTAGTGTTTGGTCCCTTATACGGTTTGAAATTGGTTCAAAATTTTCGTCTGATTCTCGTGGTCTCTTTCTAGTATTTTGTTCGACTTCAAATTCTCCTACAGAACTGCGTTCATCTTGATCATTAGCTATCGAACTACACTCACTTCTATTTTCTTCAGAAATTTCATCATTTATTTCAATTGGGGTTTCATCTCTTTCAGTAAAATTATCGTTTTCGTTGTTTAAAGACCGATGATCAAAATTTATTAATGAAAAATCAGGATCATATTGCCTAATCTTTAATTCTACCTTGTCGTTAACTTTAAAATTACTTTTTGCACAGCTTTGTACTTTTTTATTGAATTTAACATCTCTCGATATTATTAAACTTCTAGTTTCTTTAACATAAATTCGATAACTTTCATTTTCATCGTATCCAATAAGGACACCTTTCACTGCTTTTGGGTCCACATTCTTCCTTTTTTGACTTGGTATGTGAGCAAAGCATTCGCATCCGATAACTCTGAGATGGTTTATTCTTGGTTGTTTGCCCAGCCAAAGCTCGAAAGGACTTTTACAATCAATAGAACTTCCCGGTACGATTTAAAATGTAAATGGAGGTTCTTACCAATTCTGCCCAAATAGAATCAGGTAATTTTGAATCTTTGTTGGAATATTTGAGTGTCCTAGCCATTTCTATTACAGTTCTACTTTCTCTTTCACTTGCGCCATTTTGTTGTGGTGTATAAGGTGCAGTAATTCTATATGTCACTCCATATTTATTTAGTATCTCACGCACCTCATGATTATCAAATTCTCCTCCATTATCCGTAAGAAAATCTTTAACAAAATGACCTTGAGTTCTTGCTAAATTTAATACGATTTTAAGAACGCATTTAATTTTTGGCTTCTTTTTAAGTAAATAACCGAAACGATACTTGGTAAAAGCATTCCATAAATGGTCCACATATATCAGCGGATTTTAATTCTCCAGGACTTGTAGCTTCTTTCCTCTGCCCAAAAGGTCTACTCTGTGCCTTACCAAAAATACAAGGTTCACACAAATTGTTGTTCAATTTAAAATCAATATTTAAGATGGATTTTAACAATTTTCGGATGTGGCGGTTATTCTGATGTCCCCAACGCTCATAGTATAACTGTAGCAGAGAATCATCTTCTACATTGTGAACTTCAGCATAATTCGGAGCTATTGCTTTTATGTTCGCTTTATATAATGAACCTTCAGTAACCCGAGTACCAGACAATAAAAGTTTATTATTTACTTTAAATGAACATTCTGTTGCTGTTTAATTAAATTCACTACCCCTTCGTTTATCATGAGCGATAAGAACCGAAAATAAATTTCTATTAATTTTTGGTACATACCAGACATCAGTTAAATTCATTAAAATAATCTTATCATGGACCCTTGATACCATTTCAATTGTTCCATTACCAACTGCTTCTAAAATATTCTTTTTCCAGCTGCTCTAATGTAACATGGATTTTTGAACTTTTCAAAACTTTTAAAAAGATTAACGTTGTTGCAAACATGGCGTGTTGCTCCGTTATCTATCCACCAGGCATCTGATATAGCTGCTTGAATAGCATTTACCTCATCACATAAATGTAACGTCTCTTGAACCATTCTAACTTTACCAGCATTTGGTTTACCTGGCTTACCACTATTTAATTCGGCAATCCTAAACCCAGTGTCCTTTCTTTTTACAAAAATAGCATATGTCTGACTTTTTATTTCTAATATCTGCATTTTGCAAACTCTGCGTTCTTGCCCTTTCTTCATAATTTCCGAAGTTTTGTTGAGACATACAAAGTTGTGTCGACATATCATCAAATGTTTTCTCTTCGTTCTTGGAAAGTAACATCCAACTCGATTTGAACGTTTCAAACTGTTGCGGCAATATTTGTAAAATTTTGCAGACTAGAAGTAATTCTGGTAAAACATTTTCATTTCTTGCTCTTAGACCATTATTTAGTTCACACCATAATGTCCCTAATTTTGCAAGATGCGTTGAAACATCTAAATTACTATTCCAATTAAGTTGGAAAAAATCTATGCCTATTTTGAAGACCTGATCCTTAGAATTTGCTTCAAACAATAATTTCAAGGCATCCCATGTACCCGCATCTGATTCTTGATCCATAATTTTTTCATAAATCTCATCACTTACTGCTCTAATCAGCATAGATTTTGCATAACTGTTTGCTTTTCTGTAAAGATCATCATTTAATTTGTATTATTTTCTTTCTTCGGAACTTGCATTTTTATCTAATTGGGTTGGCTTCAATAAAATTCAGTCTATCACATTTAAAGCTCCATGATATTCAAGAATATCACGTATTTTCCTCTTCCACATTGGCCAGACAGCTTCTTTCAGTAATGGTTTTAAAAGTTTTGAAAAATCCATGGTTTCTTTACGTTGGCCAGTCAGCTTCTTTCAGTAATGGTTTTAAAAATTTGAAAAATCCATGGTTTCTTTACGTAAAAACAAAGTCTTGTTTCTTCAATTTTTTTTTGTCACAGAAAAATATTCCTTTTTTTAATATTTTTTTGATTTTGAACTTACATATTTTCCAAGTACTATTGCCTGGGCCCATGCCTTTTTAGAGTAAAAAGTTTTATTGAAGTAAATCGTTAAGTGAAAAATATTAAAAAGTAAACAATCTATGTTAACTAGTTTGAAAAAATAGCAATTAAAAATAGGTATGATCCCGTAATCAACATTGGGATCCCGCGGGATCCCAATTATACCGAAAACTGTTGCCGTACTGCAAGATTGGGTAAAAGAGAGTAATTTTGAGAGAGAGTATTCTTCTTCGTGCACGAAACAGCCCCAACTTTTTCTTCGGGTTGATTGTGTAAAAGCAAAACAATCAGCTGTTTGAAAGTAAACAATAGAAAATTAAAAAAATATGTATATTTCATATGCTCATATTCATATGCTCCCAAAAGTGCACTAAATCTGTTATTTAAGAGTTTTATCAAAAAGATTAATGCCCCTATTACGGTTTACAACTCAACTCAGTTGAGTTGTAATTGGAACAACTCAACTTTCAAACAACTCAACTCTCTTTCGGTATTAGGAATTACAACTTATTTTAGTTGAAGTTGTTTCGGTGCTGCCAACATATAAATGTAAAATATGACAGATGATTACACAGCTGATGCATTCATGGCAAAAAAAATTTAACAACAATTTGAATTTAAAATTATATAAAAGTGTGTGTTTTTTTAATAAGTAATAAAATGGACATAAGTACAGACTTATTTTACAATGACGAAAGTAGTGATAATGTTACTGATATGCTGCGGATACGAAAAAGTCTACGCGATCACTCAAATCCCTTGGAACTTCCAGCAGCCAAGTAAGAAAAGATTTAAGTGATATTTAAACAGAATTTTAATATATGTATTTTTGTGTAGATTTACCAGTTACTTTCGTTTAAATAAGGAAGCCTTTTGTTTTCTGCTATCTGAGCTGAAGGAACATTTCAATAAGCCTGTTCGGGGTACTGCTATACCTTCTATTTTGAAGTTATGTGCGACACTCAGATTCCTTGCAGATGGAAGTTACCAAAAATCGTGTGGAAACGACTTCAATGTGGGATTGGCTCAACCTACAATAAGTGTTGTCATTAAAGAAGTTCTAAACATTATGTAGCAGCATGTTTGTAAGAAGTGGATTAAAACCCAAATGAGCCTGGAGGAAAAAAATGCTTCGAAAATATCATTTTATTCGAAAAGTGGATTTCCGGGTGTGCTGGGGTGTATCGATGGGACTCACATCCGCATTATTTCCCCAAAAAAAGAGGTTCAACACCTTTACCTTAATAGAAAAGGCTATTACAGTCTAAATGTTATGATTGTAAGTAAAATAGAAGAATAAATTACCACAATGACATTTTTCATTTTCAGCTCTGTGACTACAATATGGTTGTACGTTACGTGGATGCCAGGCACCCAGGAGCAAACCATACGAGCGATTTAAAGATACATTTACAGAGAAATGTGGAGAGCAATTCTTGGATCTTAGGTAACGTTCATGAAAAACATAGCTTGTATAAAAGTAAATTATGTCAATTCTTAAAGGTGATGCTGGCTACCCCCTACAAAGATTTTTGATGACACCTTTCCGCACGACACAAACTGGTACACCACAAGCTCACTACAACACTATACACGCTAAGGGCCGAAATATTGTTGAGCGCACAATTGGGGTACTGAAAGGCAGATTTCGTTGTCTTTTATCTGCTCGTGGATTACACTATTCACCGCAAAGAGCAACGCAGATTGTAAACGCTTGTTGTGCGTTGCACAATATTTGTCAACACTATCGTGTGGAACTTCCGGAGGAAATACTATCCAATTCCTATACGGACCTAAACCATTTGAACACAAACATTGAAAGAGAAGATGATGATGGTGCCAGAAGAATACGAAATAACATCACATTATCTTTTTAATACACATGTCCCTTTAAAAAACACATCGTTAATAAATTACATTTATAGTCCATTATTTATTTGTACTTTCTTCAGTCTTTTGGTTTTTAATAAAATTAATTTAAATAGTGAAAAACTTAAAAGTAAAAGTTTAGAACTTTGAGATTAAAAAATATCACTTCATGTGTTATATACTTAAATAAAATTAAAAATTTTTATAAAAATTATTTTGTATTTCCTTGCATTTTAGCTATTTTTAGTTTTTTGACTTCCACCTTTAATGCATGCAGCGCAGTTGCTTCCTTTGCTTGTAGTTTGTATAACTCAAGCTTTTGTTTTTTAATTTCCAACATCTTTTTATTTATTTCGTAATTTTTATGCACAGATTTTTCTAACTGTGCAATTTTTGTTAAAATATCCTTTTGTGTCTGGGCTTGTCCTTTTAAGAGCTCTACACGTTCAGTTTCTAAATTTTTGTCTTTACGTCGATTTCTTATACCTTGTAATCCTGAAGAGGTAGGGAGATTGGTATCAGGGTTTGCTATTTGTGACTCTTCTCTTTCAGAATTTTCCGCCGCCGGGGCAGTATTCTCAACCCCAAATGAACGGCGAGACTTGCTCTCGTATTTGTATGAGCTCCGCCACACTTTCCTCCAATGGAGTTAAAGAAACTTCTTGTGAGGGGCCACCACCAGTTGCAAGGAAGTTGTTTCGGTTGTTGGCAAGTTTTCTCTTTAAGTTTGCCTTGTAGTGTACCCAAACCTTCAATATTATTTAATTACTATTAAACTTTCATTGTATTGGTTTTATTTCATTATATCTACTTACACGTCCCCACTCCTGCGCTGATCTTGATGGTGGTCCTAAGCTATTCAGCTCCAAGGCAAATTCCTTCCACAATTCTTTACTTTTATTTTTGGAAGATCCGAATTGTAGCTTGCCTCGACCAGTTTCGGGATACTTTTCCATTAATTCAACAAGCTTTTCAAATTGTTGTTTTGTAGTAACTTTATTTTTGCTATAAATTTATTAAAAATTTATAATAAATTTGTTAAAAATTTATAGTTAATAAATAATTTAAAGATAATTTCAAAAATTTTACTTAAGGTGTGTTTAGATTGAGTGTACAAGTCATATGGAATGTCAAATTTTCCATATGTAAAACTATACATATAGTGTAAACCTCTTGAAACATAACATATGTTATTTACCTATGTGCAATAACATGTGTTAGTTTTTTATTTAAAGCACGCTCTATTTTTTTTTTTTTTTGGTTTCTCTCCAAAAAAATTGGTAAATGGCAAAGGTACGAAACCAAAGCGCCAGGGTATGATTGCCTTAGCTTCCTCCAAAATCTGCAGAGCGACCTATACCTTCGTATAGGAAGTGAGACTCCAAATTCAGCTAGGTAAAATTAATGAGAGTTTAATGGTGCTCCTCCAGTGAAAATCTTGAGTTTATTGGTACTCCTCCAGTTAAAAATTGAGTTTAATGGTGCTCCTCCAGTTAACAGTTGAGTTTTTTAAAATGGTGCTCCACCAATGTCCGACTTATTTAAATTAAAACTTATAGGTTATAAACGATAACCAAACGATTACACGTGGCTGATTAAACAACCACCAATAACAGTACCGTAGTACAGCTATTCGAGGACGCCAATCAGCCAGTGTGAGAACGAGACGCAAACCACTCGAAGGCCGAGCAACAAGGACGGCCTGATTGACTTTAAGCGATAATGACAATGACGCACGCACGTGTTCCCCGACCCAGAGCTACTTTACGACTGAAAGCACGCTCTATTTGATGTGTAAGACTATATGACAACAGCTGTTTTCAGTGATGTTCACTTTTATTTTCAAAAATTCCGCTCATACATTTTTATCGTGAATTTAAGGAGTTTAAAATTAACCAATATCTTTATTCTAACTTTTGGTAGTAACTTAATGTTTGAAGATTTATTTCGATACCTCATAGGTGATATTAATAATAAAGTTATGTAATATAATATAGATACATATATTATATATGTATCTGTTTGCGAATTTAATGATATTTAAAACATAGACAGATCTTTATTTTTTGTGGGTCCATTGGGATATGTCTGTTTTCAAAACTAGAGCCAGGTGGGTATATTGGACATTTTTATACGAATGACTTAATTTTAATAGATGTTGAGAACACAATTTCATAAATGTATAGTGATGAAAGTCAAGGTGTGCTTATCTATATTACCGGTACTACGAAAGACTGAGTTAAATTAAAATTTTACTTTACTATAGTGCATTATTTTTCAAATCTTTTTTAAGACGGTAACTGTGTAAACTGTAATATTACCTAATTAACAACTTTGGAGTGTAGGACAAAAAAATGCTATTGAGGTATTGTGGGTATCGAAACTGCTGCAAATCACTTAATTGAGCCGTTGCTTTTGAAAATGAGAGAATTTCATTTTGGAAAAAAAATAAAATGAATAAAACATAAATCTTATTACAAATTAACAAAATTTTATGTTTTTAATCCATGTTGAATAGTTCTATTTTTATATTGCAATATATTAGGAAGCATTAGCAGAATTTAGCAATCATACTGCAACTATGGTGAAAAATCTACGCTATGTAACCTATGAAATATAAGTATTGTAATTTCTTTCTTTCTTTTTCCACTTTTTACTTTAAAATTTAATTATTTAATTTTATTTGTTTTTTTTTTTTTGGTTTTTTTGTTTTGCTGTACCAAAAAAGAATGAAATGATATTGAAATTAAATATGTATATATGTAAGTAAATAAACTATTTAATTTTTTGGTATTATAATTACATTCCAGTAAAAGAAAATCAACGTTTTCATCAAACATTGTCTTTGAAAATGGGACAACTACATTGACGCATACCGAACTTACATACAATAAGACCACAAAATAATAAGTCTATTACGGCTTGTGATTTTTTTAACGCCATTCAAATGCAAATAATTAATTAAATAAAATGGAGTTCTTTCTTTCGTTTTCAAAAGCAACGGCTTTTTAAAGAAATTTAATTCTTTTCTATTCTCATAAGAATTAGGATAAAAAATATTTTATTCCTAATAAAAAGGAGCGAAAATAAATTGACATTAACATCAACAGAATTATTCATTTAATTGTTGCTGATATTATTCAAATGATATTAGTTAATACTTATTGTATTATTTATTATAATTATTTTTTGTTTTTATATAATTTCTCTCTTACAAATTGAATTCTGTACTGTTGTAGAAGCTCCCAAATGATAACACAAAATGGTAGTTCTTTGCACAGTTGACATCACTAGCGGGTTTCTAATAAAATGAAATGGCGGCAAAAATATGAAAAATTGGCTAATAACTTATTACAGCAAGTCCCAATAAAGCTAATATTATTAGTTTTATTATATAGACTAATAATTTAAAAAAATAATTCATCTAAACCACACTTTGAAGATCAGCTGTTTTTAATATTTGATTTTTGTTTTTAATAATAGGAGGTTCTGTCATATGTACGTAACATGTGTACGTTTAAACACAAAAATTATAAACCATGTGTAAAACACTGATTTTGACATACGCATGAAATTCCATATGGATAGCAATTTTGACAGTACATATGACTTGTACACTCAATGTAAACACACCTTTACCTGCTCTCCATTTTCACTAATAATGTATTTAAAACAACTGCTAAACATCAGTTGTAATTTTTTTGCGTTTTTGTCAACCACACCAGCACAGAGTTGTAATGCGTAATGCCACAAAAAAGTTGTAATACACTAAAATTACAACCTTAACATTTTTGACAGGTTAAGTTGTAATTCATAATACCAAATAAAAAAATTTCAACTGAAATAGAGTTGAGTTGTAAACCGTAATAGGGGCATAATAAATTAAACTTCTAAAATATGTTGGGAATTGCGAGTACATTTAAAATATTTGTGTTTTTAAGTTTTACTATTTACGAATGCATACAAAACACATTATAAAGTTTTGGGATATAAAGTTGGTTTTTTTGTGTTCCCGTACTTTCGGGCATTTTTGTCTCTAACCTTAACAATTTTGACAGGTTAAGTTGTAATTCATAATACCAAATAAAAAAATTTCAACTGAAATAGAGTTGAGTTGTAAACCGTAATAGGGGCATAATAAATTAAACTTCTAAAATATGTTGGGAATTGCGAGTACATTTAAAATATTTGTGTTTTTAAGTTTTACTATTTACGAATGCATACAAAACACATTATAAAGTTTTGGGATATAAAGTTGGTTTTTTTGTGTTCCCGTACTTTCGGGCATTTTTGTCTCTAAGAGAGTTTATTTTTGTTTTTTCTCATTTTACCGAACTTTTCCCATAAAGTACGGGATCGCACCTGATATAAAGATATACCATTCAAAACAATGTTAACAGAACATAACACAAATTATTAACTTTAACATTCATTGGAAGTATATTGAGGCACCTTAGGTTATATCAAGGCGAATTCATAACAGGTAAACTCGAGAGCTCAGGTGATTGGGCTAATTTCTTGTACTTTTAGGTCCCTGAGTTTGGGTTTTTGATTCATTGGCATTTTGGGAAAAGTGTTATCAATTTACATACATACATACATACATATATTTTGAAAGAAAGAGTTATTGCAATTTTGCTCATATAACTTTTTTATGATAATTTTTATATATTACTTTTTGAAGTGAAACAATTTTAATGTATTTTTATAGTTAAATCTATTTTAAGATCTTTATTGTTTTTTTTTTTTTTGTTTAGTAGTTATTAAAAGACCGCTTATGGCCTTGTGGCTGGGTTCTTGAATAAATGAATGAATATTTAAATAAAAAATAAAATGTTTTGTAAAAAAAACTATATTATTTACAATTAATTTTATATGATAAAATTAAATATTTCTTTTTTTTAAAGTAAGAATTTTGTATTTTTACTGATATATTTATGTGAGAAAAACGTTTTTTTGAATTCTAATTTTAGTTATTTTTTATTCTGTATTGAAAATTTCACTCAAGAACAGGAAATTTATTTTAGTAGTAAACAATTTTAAATACATTAATTTTTTTTTTTTTTTAATAAAAATAGTGTTTATTTACAGTTTCTAAAATATACAGGTACAAAGGTATGAGATTTTACTAAAAGTATTACAACAATAGGAATCTAATAATTAAATTTACGAAACTATTAAAAAATAAATAGGAACATTATTAAGGAAAATTGCTCACAAAAAACCTTTACGATCTCTATGGAAATTATAAAGAAATTTGTATAGATAATCACTAAGTTAATTCATTCTTATCGAACGAATCTTAGTGATTACCTGGTAAATTTCTTATTGTTTCAAAATTAGACAATCTGCATTTTTCATTAAATGACAGTGTCAGTTCCCTTGCAAACGAGTTTATAATTTTATGTCCAAAGTTGCTGTGCAGTAAATTTGTCGGATACCTACGGCGAAGACCATGGATTATTTTCAAGTTCTTATTTTGTATAATCTGAAGCTTTTTGGTATGAGTTTTGGCCGTTTTATGAAACCAAACTTGACAGCCGTAGGTCATAATTGGTCGAATACACATTTTATATAACAAAATTTTGTTTTTCATATTAAGCTTAGATCTCCTGTTAAGTATAGGAAATAATGCGCGGCCGCACTTTATGGCTTTTTCACAGATGTGGCTAACATGTTGTTTGAATATTAATTTCTTATCTAGGACAACACCCAAGTACTTTATTTCGGATTTTACAGGTATAACATTACCGCGACAGAACATAGTTTGAGTAGGGATGCGTTTTGGAGATTTATTGAACGGAAAAATTATAGCTTGCGTTTTATTATCGTTAACTTTGATTTTCCATTTACTAAAATATTTCTGACTTAAATTTAAGCTCACTTGCATTTTCTTAACTAAAGCATTTGAAACTTTACCACTGCAAATAAAAGCACTATCGTCTGCGTAAAATGCGGCTTCTTGATTTCTACTAAGGGTGATGTCTGACGAATACAATGAATAAAGCGTAGGTGATAAGACAGAGCCCTGTGGTAATCCTGCCTGTATACCTTTTTCATTGGAAGACTTATTATCCACGTACACTACAAACGTACGATTGTCTAAAAAGCTTTGAATCATTTTTTGTAAATATAACGGAAAGTCATAGGAGTTAAGTTTAAACAATAGGCCATTGTGCCATATTGTGTCGAAAGCTTTTTCGATATCTAAAACTATAATACCTGTGCTCCTACGATTTCTTTTATTATTTTCAATAATGTTCACCACTCTTTTTAATTGATGAACAGTGGAGTGTTCTCTTCGGAAACCAAACTGTCGCTGATTGATGAGGTCTTTCAATTCAGAGAATTCAACGATTCGTTTATGGATAATTTTTTCAAAAACTTTATCCAATAAACTCAATATACTTATTGGCCTATAACTCGAGGGCAATTTCGGATCTTTTCCATTTTTAAGAATCGGTATTACTTTAGCCTTTTTAAATGCCAAAGGAAAGTACCCATTTCTTAAGCAGTAATTAAAAAGATTGCTTAATGTTTCAAAAAAGTATTCCGGCATATGTTTTAGAATAATACTATTAATACCATCTAAACCAGGGGCTTTATTATTTTTTAAAGAGAAGACTGTTGATTTTACTTCTTCGGAGTCTGTAAATTCGATGTCGTCACTATCAGTAAGAACTACATTGTTGAGTTGATTTGCATAAATTGAAACTACACTATCTAAAGGTGAAGTGTTGTTGGTCGTAATAGTATGATTACTACTAAAAACACGTGCAATGGCGTTTGCTTTTTCTTCAACAGTTCTCAAAACTTCATCATTTGTATTTAGATCCGAAATTGTAGAGTTCTTACCTTTCAAAGCTTTAGTAAGTTTCCAAAACTTTTTGCTCCCGGAAGGCAATTTCGAAATAAAATTGGACCACGCAACGTTTCTATCCCTACTTAAGTGAAAATCAATTAATCGATTCAACTGTTTTAAAATGCCATTCAAATGGGCTCTGTAGTTTGGATCTCTACATCTTCGAAGTTTACGGTTATATCTGTTTCTCTGCGAAATAAGCATTTTGGAAGTATCTGAAATCTCTCTCTGCCAGGGATTTTTTTGGCCAACTGGAATCTTGTTGAAAGCCTCCTTAACGATGCCGATTAATCTATTTAATGAAATATCAAAGTTATTGTTGTTCACTTCAATTTGTCCTATGTTGTGACACCTAATTTCATTCTCAACCCAATTTTGTATTGTCGGCCAATCTGCGCGATTATACAAAGGGACTGTAACTAACTGGTTTTGAGGCGAACCATAAATACAACAAGAAATTGGAACATGGTCTGACTGTAAAACGTTCGGGTGGGACTCTATGCGAGAAAAAGAAATGTTAGAGTTCGTTAACAAAATATCTACAGTGGAGGGTAGAACAGGAATTATGTTTTGTCCGAATCTAGTGTGAGAGTCTGGATGGAATATGTAGTAACTTGAACTAAGTTGGTGTCGGTAAAGTTCTCTACCAGCTGTGTTGTTTGTATTACAGTTCCAACTCACGTGTTGTGCATTGAGATCACCGAAAATAAAATAGTCACTAAATGAGTTAGTAAGAAGATCTAAGTCCGTTTTAAAATTTGAAGTATAAACAGGATTATAAGCGGAAATGAAACTTATGGGGCGTCCGCTTATTATAACTTCCACAGAGATATTTTCAATGGTCTTTGTTTTAATCTTAGGTAATAATTTATGACCTATACTACTTTTTACCGCTATAAGCACTCCTCCTCCATGTGTTTGACGGTCCTCTCTGTATATTTTGTAGCCTCCAAATTTGAGCTTATGGTACGGTTTTAGAAACGTTTCGTTTAGGAGCAGTATGTCGACTTTTTTGTCGTGAAGCACTTGTTCGAGCTGTGAAGCTGCTGACTCAGTTGTTATGCCTTGAGCATTCCAGTGCATAACGAATACATTTTCGCTACCCAAAATACATTAAATTGTAAATAAATTGTTAGTGCAAAAATTCAAAATTAATTATACCCTTGGAAAGTGCAACAATATATCGCGTTAAAGTGTCTTAATATAATCAAAAATTTTACTCCCCTATGTGTGTTGAATTCACACCATAACCGTAAGTGTGAAGACATTCAACCTTATTGTGTAAGGCGTTGTCGTATAAAAAACTAATCGTTTTGAAAAATGCGTATTAAGTCGATAACGCCAAAATATACGACTCAAAATGTTAATCTATTACAATTTTCCGTTCGATTTTACTTTTAAGTTAAATTTCTGAAAATTGTCTTTTGGTCAATACTGAAAAGACTACGGCTATGTTTTTTGGTAGATGTAAAAGTTATAGGTTTTCAGTTGATTTTGGTGGTACCTTTATTGAATTTTTTTAATAAACCTAAATGTCTTTGTGTTATACTTACAAAAGTCGAAAAGGGACCCATTTAGTAGTGGTCTGCTTCGTTATTCCCCCTACATTATCCTTACAACAGGCTTAACTTTTGAATGTCATGTTAGCTCTATAATATCTAGAGTTAATTTTACTTAACGTAGATTATATAGTCTGAATTTGTTATTCATATCAAGAAAAAGAGTTGTTAATGGAATATTGATGCCAATTTTCTTATATGCATTAGAGGTTTATTCTGGTACCTTTGGATATATCATGAGGAAGTTAAGATTAGTCTTTAATAAGGTTATACGATAAATGCAAACTATTTATGTAGATACATTATAAAAATGCGTGCTTTAAATTCTTTTATTTATTTGTATTCAGATTTTTTCTATAAGGCTATTGCTGATGATCACCTCCAACAAATAATACACACACCTCATACACAAACCTTATTCATATGCGCATATACAACATTTTCATCAGCACAACAGTATAGATGCTTTGCAATGATATGTAATGACAGTGTGTTTGAGTTGACACAACAGCTTGTTCGAGTTGGCGTAACATAACATGGCATGGCATTTTTGTGTGTGACAGTTTTTTTTTAAATATTGTTCAATTGTGCAGAACTCTAATACACATATCTCTTCAATTAAAAGAAATCAAGTTTACAAAAATTAAACAATCAACTCTGCACAACGGCTTTGTTTTTAAAGCAAGTCCTAAGGTTGTTCGACTTTTATTCGTTCTTCTTCCATGCATTTCAAAAAGAACAATGCCACTTTTTTACGTACAGATGCTGCCGCATCATCGCCAAGTGTTCTAAGTTCACTGAGCAAATAATTGGAGAATGTGGTGTTTGGGTCCAATCTGTATTGGGTGCGTTCCTTCATAGCTGTAACAGCCTCGCGCATTGTTTCTGCTACTTGTGTTACAACTGATTGAGTATTTGTAATTTGGGATTGACTATTTTCTTTTGGCAATTGGCGTTGTATTAACAATGGTAGGGTTGATTCAGAATGATTAGGAGCTTCAAAACAATGTGTAAATGAGTATAATTTTAATTGTAGATTTAGATTTATGTATTTTTTACTTACAATTACTGTCTGATACATTATCAAGTACAATATTTGACATTGGATGTTGGGTTTGCTGATCCTTAGCACACCCAACGAAACTCATGATCTGGTAGAACCTCCATTTAGGTGCCTTAATTTCTCCTTGGCAAGATTTGGTTTTTGCTCTGCCAACATATCCACGAAACTGTATCCGCAGATTAGTCCACTTAGCAATAAGGTCAACTGGAGTGAATTGTCCTTCAAAGTGGTCGGCAATATTTCGCCATGCACAGTGGCGTATCATTTTGTTGTGGTAACTCTTGTCTCCAGCATCCCATAAACACTTTTTAGCCTCCACTAGTCCAATTAATTTGAAGATATCGTCTTCCCCCCATTCCCTTTCCACTTTCGGTTTGATTCGTCGGTTTTTATTTGCATTAGCTTTATTATTTTTCAAGTTTTTCATTTTCTCTTAAATGAAATACATACATAAGTACATATTTTTGCGCAGACGATTAAAATAATACTTTACAGTTTCAAGTTACTTTTTATTATCTGTATCACCGTAAATTGAAAATAATTAAAATTTATATTATTTAAATTTTTAATGCAATAACATTTTTTGTTTATACTCTTTTTTACGAAAAATATGCGTATTTTATATGCGCCCAGATAGCCTGGATAGTTAGCGTCGCCAAAACAGATTAGCGATTTTGGGAATTAAACAAAATGAGTATGACACGAAATTGGAATTTAAAATACAAACTTGGGAGTTTAAAAATACTTGAGAAAAGAATGCAACATTGAAAAATACACTTTCAAGTACACGTTAAAATGTTTGGGTGGAACAAATCTAATTTACGGACACATCATAAAAATTAAAAAGTAGCCTATTGTGTGTAAAATTTAATTATAAGCAAAAAATGTTAAATGAAAAAATTGGGGGATACCTTTAGTTTCGGAGTTACGGAGCCCCAAAGTTTCTATGTAAAATATGATATATCTCGAGCATTTTATTAGGGAATGAGGCAATGGCTAAATTAAAGAAAAACAATATACAAAGAAAGTTTTATTCACTTTTATATTATTTTCAATACTAAATACTGATATTTTCCTTCATATTGAAAAAATTTCTTTTTTCATACAATTTTTCCAAAAAAATATTTTGAACAGAAAATCCCGAACAGCTGATTGACAAATTCTTGCTAGTAAATAGTTTACTAGCAAAAACTAGCAAGTAATTGTTTTTCTCTTTTTTTTTGGATTCTGCCCAAAAAAATTGGTAAATGGCAAAGGTACGAAACCAAAGCGCCAGCGTGCGATTGACTTAGCTTCCTCCAAAATTTGCAGAGCGACCTATACCTTCGTATAGGAAGTGAGATTCCAAATTCAGCTAGGTAAAATTAATGAGAGTTTAATGGTGCTCCTCCAGTGAAAATCTTGAGTTTATTGGTTCTCCTCCAGTTAAAAATTGAGTTTAATGGTGCTCCTCCAGTTAACAGTTGAGTTTTTTAAAATGGTGCTCCACAAATGTCCGACTTATTGACTTTAAAATTTATAGGTTATAAACGATAACCAAACGATTACACGTGGCTGATTAAACAACCACCAATAACAGTACCGTAGTACAGCTATTCGAGGACGCCAATCAGCCAGTGTGAGAACGAGACGCGAACCACTCGAAGGCCGAGCAACAAGGACGGCCTGATTGACTTTAAGCGATAATGACAACGACGCACGCACGTGTTCCCCGACCCAGAGCTACTTTACGACTGTTGTTTTTCTCTCACATTTTTATTCTCTTGTTTTACTCTCTCGTTGCTAGTTTTTCGAGTTAATGAACACTTTTCCAGTAAAAATTAGTAACAATTAGTACTAACTTTGAGTTACTAAACAGAGCTCATGTTTTTGGCTTAAGTCTAGTTTACGGACACATCATAAAATTTAAAAAAAGGAAACTATTGTTGGTAAAATTTAATTTTAAGCAAAAAATGTAAAATGAAAAAATTTAGGGCGACCCTTAGTTTCGGAGTTACGGACCCCCAAAGTTTCTATGTAAAGTATGGTATATCTACAGTATTTTATGACGAAATGAGGCAATATGGGTATCATTGGAATCGTAAATATCCAAGTAAAGTGAAATAAATAACAAAAAAAAAAAAAAAAAAAAAAATGGAAAAAAATTAAGTAACTAGAAGAAAAATATTTTTTAGCGAAGCCGGTGGTAGAGGAGAACATCCTTGCACCCGGCCCTCAAATGCAAATTCTACATTATATGAAATAAGAAGTTTAGCTCTGGAAGAAGAAATTGATGAAGAATTAAGTGATTCAGAATAAAAAATTTTTTATAAATTTTTTTAAATTTTTTTTACTGATTTTAATTTAACCTTTAATTCTGGAGGTGAAATTTTGGGACATACCTTCGGACGTGGTGGTAAATTTTACCCCTTTTAATATTTTTAAAATTTTTTAATAAAAAAACTTTTTTCTTAATTATATGTGTTTTTAAAAAGAAGTGGTAATGTTTAAAATATAAAAAAAATAAAAAATAACAAAATTTTTTTTTTTAGTTTAACGAAAATGGCATTTTATTTCACAAGCCTTGTTTTTATTATAACAAAAACTTAACATCGAAAACTCATAAAAAAATGTAAAATTTTTCACAGCCATATGTGTACTATAATAG
This sequence comes from Phasia obesa, assembly GCA_949628195.1. Taxonomy (NCBI): domain Eukaryota; kingdom Metazoa; phylum Arthropoda; class Insecta; order Diptera; family Tachinidae; genus Phasia; species Phasia obesa. The sequence continues at coordinate 61,411,504 of OX451218.1, read as the reverse complement.
AAAAAACAAGTAAAAGTGCTATATTCGGCCGTGCCGAATCTTCTATACCCTTCACCACGGTGATTTGATTTATACAGACATGTACAGCATTATCCATATTGTTGACTCTTTACTTAAATAAATTCGTATGAGAAAAAATCATTATTCATGAGTTAAAAAAATAGAAGACAAATGAAAACAAATTCCGTTTGCTACAATTGTCGCCGTGTAGTCAGCTACTTAATGATATTGAAGCCGACAACTACATCGTAAACTCTGACATTGTTGTAGAAATACTTATTTTGATTTTATAAAATTAAAAAACTTTTTCAAAAAATTATAAATATTTCCTCCAAAACTTTTTTTTGCATATGAATTTTTAATTTGCAATATTGTGACATTTTCTTTTGTTTAATAAAATAGAAATTAGCCTAAGTTGACGACACCCACAACGTTTCATTTTTGACAGTTTGTAGTCGGTATCCTGATGATGTCTATGTGTTTAGTGCACCTAGGTTTTAAAACAGATATCATCTATTTAAAAATCAAACGCATACATACATATGTATATTCTTAATATTAAATATATGTTATGTTACAGTCATGATTTTCATTTTCAAAGAAATATTGAAATTTTTGTTTTAATTTTTCGAAAATTGTGTGTAAAAATTTTTTGTAAAAATATTTTTTTAAAAATTTTTGTAAAATTTTATTCGAAAATTTTTATTGGAAAATTTAAAAAAAAAATTTTTTCGAATATTTTTCTGTAAAATATCTTACTAAAATGCTTTGTAAATTTTTTTGTAAATATTTTTAAAAAAAATTTAAAATTTTTTTTTTTTTTAATTTTTTTTTTTAAAATTTGATTGAAATTTTTTTGTTAAATTTTGGACCTTTCTCCAATCTATATTGAGTTAGAATGGTCAGACTAAAGCAAAGAGAAATCCTTACAAAAAAAAATTTCATCATATTGACACATGGGGGGTCCTTTTAACTGCTCCTATTTGTCAGTGGGTACCCTGTGGGTCCATTGGCTACCACTATGCGTATTGCTTTCTATTAAGGTCTCTAATACAAATCAAAGCAGAAAAACCCTACCAATCTAAAAACAAACAAAAATCGCCCCTCGCAGGGGGTTATTGATCTCCCGAGATCTGTATGCACTCCTTGCGATCTACCTGTCGCAGTCTAATATTTATTTGACAAAAAAAGGCAAAACAGAATCATTAAAGCCGAAAAAAATTTAATAAAAAACGTAAAAAAAATATAGGTGGGCGTGGTTTTTGGCCCGTAGCCTCCAAAGGAATGATCCGATGTTGCTGAATTGCAATACCAAAATTTTCGAAACTATGCCTGACAGATTGGTGTGCTTAAATTTTTTGTATCTCTTCTGGTGCCTTGGCAAATGACATTACCACACTAACACGGACAGACGGACGGACGGACAGACGGACATCGCTTAATCAACTTCTCTATATATAAGGATCCAGAATATATATACTTTATGGGGTCGGAAATGAATATTGTAGAAATTACACACGGAATGACAAACTTATATATACCCTTTCCACCTGTGGTGAAGGGTATAAAAAACAGTTTATAGAAAAAAATAATCATACAAAGAAAATGCAGGTTCCCCTTTCGGTGGTTTTTTATTTGTCTAATTTTGATTCTGTGCAGTGTATGCATATACGTTTGCTTACCATGCACATTGGTTTACTACAATAGAGACGGTAGTGTATTTTTTTTCACTTTAGTCCACTGGGACATATGTAGCATAATATGCTAGTAGCAGGAAGTGATTCCATCGGGGGTGGGAGACGGAGTCTGAACCGATAATTTCGTCATCGACTTCACTAAATTCGCCATCATCTTCAAAAAACTGTGTATATCTAAATCGCTAAATCGCTTTTTTAAATTTGACATTTCTCTGCAAAAATATTTGTATTTAAGTACAAAATATTGATCAAACTAAAAATTACTACTAAATAAATTTGTTACCAGCGATAAAATGGACAAATGGTAAAAATAATTCTGCATAAATCTAACTTTAAGTTGGAGGTGTGGTAATTTTTTTACACTGAATACTTACGTTATCAATGACGTGGTGGTAAAATATTTTCAAAGAAAAAATTACATAAGCATCTGATTTGCTCCGCTCACGCTATCGCTACAACAGCCAAAATACACCTGAATAGCAATGATCATGATACAAGAAGATACTTAAAGAATTACAGTGCTAGAGCCACATAGAAGAAAGTTTTTTAAGAAAACTAAAAGAAAGGGTAAAATTTACCACCACCTCCATAGTTAAAGGTTAACTTGATATTACATTTAATTACCATTCTAATGATACCCATATTGCCATATTCTAAGCAAAAAATGTTAAATGAAAAAATTGGGGGCGACCCTTAGTTTCGGGGTAATGGACCCTCAAAGTTTCTATGTAAAATATGATATATCTCGAGTATTTTATCAGGGAATGAGGCAATATGGGTATCATGGGAATGGTAATTAAATGTAATATCAAGTTAAATTAAAATCAGTAAAAAAAACAATTTAAAAAAATTTCGGGTGCGCACAAAAAACATTTTTTTTTTAATTTTTATTCTGAATCACTTAATTCTTCATCAATTTCTTCTTCCAGAGCTAAACTTCTTATTTCATACAATGTAGAATTTGCATTTGAGGGCTGGGCCCAAGGATTTTCTCCTCTACCACCGGCTTCGCTAATTAAAGATTTTCTGCATAGTCAGCCTTCGGCCGGGCGCAAGGATTTTCTCCTCTATGGTATAGCCAACACCGGCTTCGCTAACTAAAGATTTTAGCTTAGCCGGCCTTCGGCCTGGCGCAAGGATTTTTTCCTCTATGGAATGATACAAATATTGCCTCATTTCGTCATAAAAATTTTATGGAATGGTAAATATCCAAGTAAAGTGAAAAAAAAAATTACTATTATCAGTTTGAACTTCTTTAAAGCAACATTTCTGGCTAAAAACGGTAGATTACTTTGTGCTAGATCACACATGGAGATTTTAGTTGCGCAATTTTTAAGTTTATAGATGTTTACGGGGAGGGAAATAAAAAGGGAAAAATAATTTCCAGTACTCGGCTATTTCGACCAATTCTCTCATTCGCTTTTTTTGTTTATTTGAATATTTGACATTTCTTTTTATTCGTTGTTTCGCTTATTAGTGAAAATATCGTTACAGTTCAAAATAAAGAGAATAATTCAAAGAAAATATTAATAAATAAAAATTGCCTCAAAAAAAAATATACTTTTTTTTATCAAAAATAAACTTTTTAAAGCTTGCAATTATTATTTTGTTTATAAAAAATGGCTTTTAAATGGAATCGTGATTTAATTGAAAAGCTGATTACTTGCATTGAACAAAACGATTGCATTTATAATGTAAAATGTAAAGAATATTTGGACAGAGTGAAAAAGGCACAAGCATACAACAACATTTTGAAGGAGATGCAAGCAGTAGCCAGCTCCATTACAATTGATGAAATAAAGAGGAAATGGAAGAATTTAAGAACGCAATATATGCAAGAGCAACGGAGAATAAAGCAGTCCAAAAAAAGTGGAGCTGGGACTGCCGATGTATACGTTACCAAACTTTGGTGCTTCCAGCAACTAAATTTTTTGCAAGTGCATACAAATCTTAGGGAAAGCATAAATAATAAAGAGGTGAGTAATGAAACGATTTTTAAATTCATTTATTCTAACATATGTATGTATGTTATATTAGGTCTTAATCCAGGAGTTACAAAGCGAAATAGGCAGCATTGAAGAAAATTCTATTGATGAACCTCCACCTAAGAGAAAAAAGGTATGTTTGGATATTTAATGTGTGTACATATGTATTAATGTATGTAATATTTATTAAATTAGGGCTCCAGTGCAATAAACGTTTTTCGAAACGAGGTTGAAAATTTCAAAACCATCATAAATCAAAAGAAAACCGAAAAGAAATTTGCATGGCTTGGAAATCTTGTAACATGCCGGATGGAGGAAATACGTCCACAGGACCAAGACGATGCTGCCTGGCAAGTTCAATGTTTTATGAGAAAACTCTGTAGCAAAAGTGCTTCGGCTGTCGCCATTGGCATTTCAGAAGAGGCTCCACCTTGTTCAACACAAAAGAAAAACTTATTAGACCAATCTGTATCTCGTTCAACAGAGTCCATAGACATTTTGGAATTATCATTGCAGGGAATATTTGACGATGATGATGAGGATTATGATTAAAAATTTAAAGGTTGGTAATTACCCAAGCACATAAACATAAATTAAACATACATATTCAAATCAATTTATTTTATTTTTAGATTTAAAGAAAATCAGCACGCCATTTATGTTTTTATGTTAACTTCCAAATATTTAATTAATTTAATTGTTGAATGAATTTTTTAATTTTGTATTACATTTCTTAACAAAACTTAAAAAAAAAGATAAACAAATATTGTTATCATAAATTTGCTGTTTTATTTCAGAATAAAAAATATGTACATATATACATATGTTCATACATATGTATGTATAAACACAAAAAAAAATTAGAGCCAATCTACTTTGCCCTCATTATTAAAATAAGACATAAATTGTTGTCGATAATGTTCTGCATGTCCCTTTTTAGGATTGTACATACTTTCCTGATTTTCATTAATTTCCATTGTGGAATGTATGGATTGGTTAAGGCAGGTGTCATCAGACTCCAACAAAAAATTATGTAAAACGCAGCTGGCTAAAGTTATAATTTCAACAGTTTCTGGCTTTTTCAAGTTCATAGGAGCTAAGAAAACCCGAAATCTATTTGACAAAATGCCAAAAGCATGTTCCACAACATGCCTTGCACGAGAAAGCCTGGCGTTAAAAACTTGTTTTTCCCTTAAATTTGTATGATAAGGGTAAGGTTTCATTAAATGCGTTTGTAACGGAAACGCATCATCTCCAACTACAACGTATGGAAGCATTCGACCATTTCCTACAACACTGTTATGTGGTATTTCCTTTTCATCTTCCAAAACATCTTTTAAGCAACTCTGAAAGAACACACCAGCATCATTATTGCGACCATTGCAACCAATGTCCACAAATATAAATTTGCAATTAGCGTCAGCTAAGGCCATTAAAACTATACTGTTGGTTCCTTTGTAATTGTGGTAATATGCTCCGTGTTTTCGTAACGGCCGAAAAGTTATATGCTTTCCGTCCAAAGCACCTAAACAATTCGGAAATTGCCACTTGATTGCAAATTCCTTTGCTATTTTTTCCCATTCTGACGGAGTTTTAGGAAACTAAAATTAAACATAAATAGAATGTTTTCCAAAAATGAGCTTCAAATATGGAAAATTTTGTACAACAATACCTTTAAATATATTGGAGCCATATGCTTACAAATTGCTCTGCATACCTCAGGAACTACAGCCGAAATTTTAGATCTTGATACTCTTGTCTGGTAGTCTATGCTGCGATAAGTTTCACCTAAAAGAAATTTCGATAGTTTTATGTATTAACTATGTGTCTAAATAAATTTTGTTTATAATCACACATACCTGTGGCAAGAAAACGCAGCGTTATTGCCAACTTTTCAGCAGGAGATATCGCGTCTCTCATTGGAGTGTCAGCGCGTCTTATATCCTGTTGCACTAAGTTTAGCACGAACTTAAACTGCTCCTCGGACATTCTGAGGTAGTTCTTATATGACGCTTCGTCAGTCAACAGCAATTCATTTTTTAAAAAGGAGAATGAGCCGCGCTCAACTCTCACATTCCTCCATGGTTTTATCCATTGCTTTTTTGTTTCTTTTACGGGCAGAAACGATGCTGCTTTACACAAATTAGATAAACCTTGAAAAAGTTTCAAATTATTATAGTTTTTTTTACAAAACACATTATAACTACAAACCATTTAATATGTCTTTTTTTTTCATCGGCGTCAGAATCCAAATCGATTGCTTCTCCTATGCATTCAATTATGGATTTTACTAAATCATTTTTTTCTTTTGAATTCATTTTTCAACTCAAATTATTTTATATTATATATTTTTTCGCGTTAAACACAAATGTCAAATTGTAAGAAAATGAAAGCAAAACAAAACAGTAAAATTGACTTTAAAATTTTCATGTGTGAACGTAACAGCAATTTCAAAAGAAAATTTGAAAAAGTTGGGCAACTAAAATCTCCGCGTGTGATCTTGGACTTTATGTTTTCCCATTAAGTACAATTACGTTTAAAAAGGTACTATTTGATGGTCTAATCGGTACAACATTTAAGACCTTTCTGACACCACCGTGGTCTACTTGCTAATTTTTGCTAGTAAAGCGTTCATTTACTTTTTCATATTTAGGAGAGTAATTATGTAAATTTCTGGTTTACTCTATCCTTGCTAGTTTCTGCTAGGAAATTTACTGAACAGACCTATACATATGTATTGTTGAAATAAGTTTTCAATCGTATTAGCTTTTGTATTTTAGTTGTTCAATATATTGAATATTTTATCATTCTGTAAAAAATATTTGTAGCGAATAAACGTTTTATAATTTTGTTCTTCATTTTTAAATATTCTGTGTCGTTATTTTTCGTGTAGTACAATAGGTTATGGGCGACAACAAGGAAATGCACGGAATTCCTCAATTTAAAGGGGAAGGATTCGACGACTGGCAATTCAGGGTAAAAACCCATCTGGATTTGCTGAACTTATTGGATGTTCTAACCAATCTAATTTTCTAATTTACGGAAGGATAAAAGAGCAAAAGAGAGAATCGTAAGTTTTGTTCATTCTGATTGTTTGAGCTTTATAAGGGAAAAAGAAACTGTATTTGACATGTGAAGTAGTTTGCAAGCCGCATTTGCCAAACAGTCTGTTGTAAATCAGCTGTTATTAAGAAAGAAATTGACCAAACTACGAATGAAGGAAGGTGAATCAATTGTGGCCCATGTCTTGGCCTTTGAAAACTTGATTCTGTTCGCAATAGTGAAAACATTGAAGATAAAACGGCTTTCTCAAGTAAGAAGTTCCACAACAAAAATAAATTTAAGGGCAAATGCTACAAATGTAATAAGTTTGGTCATCAAGCAAAAAACTGCTGGCAAAGTGAAGCGAAAATGGCTAGTACTAAAGCAGTGTCCTTTATGGTGAACCACAAAGTACACAGAGATGTAAATAGTGATTGATGGAAATTGCTATAATCAGACCAAGGCATATTTAACCAGGTGACTGCACAAGGCGGAGCTAATATTAAAGAGAAATTTTTTCTATTTTTTTTTATATGCAGTTTGACATTAATCAGGTTTTTTAAGAGAGGATAATATCTATTTTACTGTCAAAATCCATATAAAAAAAATTGAACAAATTTTTTGCTGAAATTTCCTCTCCCTTACGCTATCACCTTGTTATGTAAATATGCCTTGAATCAGACTTTCCTAAGCTTGTCAAGAAAGAGACAAATATAGTAACAAATTTATACGAACATCGGAAAAATAAACAAAACAATAACTATAAATTTTGAAAATTTTCCTTTAAAGCGTGTTCGTTGTTTAAAACTTTGTAAACTTTTGTACTTTAAAAGTTTTTTTGTCCATTAAAATGTTAATTAAACAACAAAGTATAATTAAAACAAACAATCAAAACTCTTTGGTGTTGTGAAATAAGCTTGAGAAATATATTTAATGAAAGTTACGCACATTTACAATAATAAAAAAATAATTAATAAGAAAATAGCACAAAAGAAAACCAATGTTTACGAAATAACACAAAAGAAAACTAATCAACGTGTGAAAGAGACGGGTTTAATTAGTATTTTTTGCCGTCCTTTTTATACGTCGTTTCACCTCTTAGGTTCTCTTTGTGGTGAACAGGAAAGAGGGTAAAAATCGGTATGATTGTGACAAAATTAGTTTTAAACTCGACTCTGGGGCTAGTGATCACTTGGCAAATGAGAAATCATATTTTTCCTGAATGAAAAAGTTGAAGACTCATGTAGAAATAAATGTTGCTAAAAATAACGAATCGATTTTTGCAAGTCATATTGGAGAAGTAAATGGAATCACCAATAAAGGCATTGAAGTTATTATAAAAGATGTTTTGTATACTCCTCACTTAAGAGATAATTTAATATCGGTGCGTAAACTTACAGTAAATTTTTTAAATAACAAGGCTGTAATATTAAAAGGTGAGGTAGAAATTGCATCTGCTTTTATTCTTGGTACTTTGTATGAATTAAAATTAAACCGTGCAATAAGATCTGCTTTGTCCTGCAATAAAAATGAGGTTGAGTTATGGCATAAGCGTTTATGACATATTGCAGTTGCTGGATTTGAGCGGCTTAAGAAATTAGGTTTAATAAATCGTGACCTTAAACAAAATCAGCTTAGTTTTTGTGATGTATGCGTGGAATCCAAGATTTGTCGCACACCTTTTAATGGTAAGAGGCCTAGAACTACTACAGTCATTCAAAGAATACACTCTGACGTATGCGGACCAATCACTCCTACAGCTTGGAATGGTGCAAACTATTTTGTAACTTTTATAGATGATTTCACACATTTCTCTATGATTTTCTGTATCAAAAAGAAATCTGATGTGTTTGAGAAAATTCAAGAAAATGAGGCTTTGGTAAGTGCAATGTTTCCTGAATCAAAAATTCCATTGCTCACGATTGATCAAGGAAGAGAATATCTCTCATCCAAACAACTAAATTGGTACAAACAAAGAGGGCTTCAAGTCGAGATTACGGTTGCTTATAGCCCACAACAAAATGGGGTTTCGGTAATATTCAATAGAACAATTATCGATAAAAAAAGTAGTTTTAGCTCGTGACGTCAAGTTTGAAGAAACTGGTTACCCTTTCAAATCCGTTTTAAAAGCAATAAAAACGCAAAGTAAAATTGTTCTCAGCAGCCACGAGCAAGAGGGGGAGGAAAATGAATTTATTGCTGTGTCTGAGCACAACGAAAATGATGATGTTTCAAGGGAGAATAAATTTATTGTTCCTGATTCTAATCACGATAATCATGTTTCTATTTCAGACGACAGTGAATTTATTGCTGAGAATAGAAGTATATCCCTTAATCCTTCGCTTGTTCCTGATGCTACGGATATAGAAAATGTGCAAGAAGAGTCACCTCCGGAAAACGAAATACGAAGAAGTGGAAGAATAAGTCAATTACGTAGCAAACTTTACGATTATATAACAGGTTTTAATGCGGAAGTAGTTCAAAATAGTGTACCTCAAACGTACCAACAGAGAAGATACAAAATATTGTCAAAACGCAATTAATGATGAATTAAACTCCTTGAAAGTAAACCACGTTTGGGATATAGTCAAGTCTTCACCTAACATCAATAAGTTAAAGTCAAAATGGGTGTTTCGAATAAAAGAAGATCATAATGGAAATTTAACAAAATATAAAGCCAGACTACTTCAATACGTATGCTCCTGTTGCACAATTAGAATAGAGCTAGCTGTCGGTCTCCATCATAATTATAAATTTCATCAACTGGATGTTAAAACGGCATTCCTCCACGGAGACTTAAAGGAAACTATTACATGGATCTACCGGAAGGTGTAAAAGGAAATTCTGATATGTGTTGCAAATTAGTGAAATCACTTTATGGACTAAAGCAAGCTCCAAAATGCTGGAATGACAAATTCAACAGCTTCATTGAATCGCTGGGATTCATAAGATCAAAACATGACTACTGTCTTTACATCAAAATTGATAAAAAAGAAAATGATGTTTTATATATAATTTGGTATGTGGATTATCTGCTTATTGTGGGAAATAAAATCGATAGCATAAAGAAGTTGAAAGCTAATCTGGAACGAAAATTTGAAATGTCAGATTGTGGTCCTTTAAAATACTTTTTAGGGATGAAAATAAAATTTAAAGATGGAACTTTAAGTATATCACAAGAGTCAAATATAACCAAAATTTTAAATAAATTTGGAATGCTCGAATGCAATTCAGTTAAGACTCCAATGGAGAAAGGATTGCAGCTGGAGTTCAGTAAAAACTCAATTTAAAATCAACCCTATTGCGAACTTTTAGGGAGCTTGATGTACCGTATGTTATGTTCAAGACCAAACATATGCTATCAAGTTGGATATCTAGGTAGATTTCAACAAAATCCAACCGATATACATTGGCAACATCTGAAAAGAGTTGTAAGATATATTAAAGGAACTTCTTCTATGAAATTAAAACTTTTAAATAACAATAACGAAACAGTAATTGGATATGTAGACGCAGATTGGGCATCAGATTTGTCAGATCGCAAATCAGTGAGTGGTTATGTGTTTAAAGTTTATGGCTGCACAATTTCTTGATGCAGCTAGAAGCAACAAACTGTAGATTTAGATTAGCAACCACTGAAGCTATATGGATAAGGGGTATAATGCTAGATCTCAAAGAAATAGATGAAAATTATACAATTAAAATTTATGAAGATAACAGAGGTTGCATAGGCATGGCTAAAAATTTAGAGACTAAACATGCAAAGCATATTGATATTTAACATCACTTTATTCGAGACAATATTGCAAGTGGAGTAATCAAGCTTGAACCAATATCTTTCGAGTTGCAATTGGCAGATACGTTTACAAAAGCATTAGAAAAAAAAAACCGTTTTATTAAGCTGCGAAGCCAACTTAGGGGGTGTAAAAATAAGTTTTTAATCGTATTAGCTTTTGTATTTTAGTTTTTCAATATATTAAATATTTTATCATTCCGTAAAAAATATTTGTAGCGAATAATCGTTTTATAATTTTGTTCTTCATTTTTAAATATTCTGTGTCGTTATTTTTCGTGTAGTACAATATGTATATACATATTTGAAATTTATTTTATAAAATTATTATTTCAAAATCTGCAATATGAATGAACGCAGAGCACACGTTTAATCATACATGGGAAATTATGACGCAGGGAACATGGCGTAAGTATCATAAACCAACAACACCTTCATCATTGGCACCGATGTGGTCGAACGAAAGATGGTACGTAGTATCTTACATACACATCACCTGGTGCAATCAAAATAGTGTTATCGAAAATGGACCAACAGGCTAACTGGGGTCGGTTAAACAAGTTTTGACAGCGAACGCTCAACGATAAACCCAAGCAAACAAACACGAAGCCTGAAAGCAATAAAGGAAGTGATATACTATAATAATATAATATAAAATATAATAATAATATAAAATAATAATAATAAATTTTGAAAGTTGGTGTAAAGGTACTTGAAAAGAAGAAACTATTGCTTTAAAAGGGATTCCTACTTGACCTGAAACAAACCAGAATCCTTGGAACTGTTGTTGCTGTGAAACTTAACTTTCGTTCTTGCAGTTCAAAAAGAATTTTGTTTTTTTTTTTTGATATTATAACTGCAGGGTCTATTCTCATTAATGTTTAATGTTTTTGTAATTTTTTCATCATAATTTTTTTACATAGTGGCTGTTATCTTTGTTTGCGTAATAATGTCTAATAAGACAATTTTTGTTTCTCTAAAAACTGAGATGAACTTTTCGTTTTCTGTATTTTGCAAGTTCCTCTTCAAAAGACTTTGTTGTTTTAATTCATAGAAAATAGCAAATAATACTTTTGTTTGAAATTAAATACCAGAGAGTGCAGATTTGAATTTAGAATCCCAAATAACGTAAAAAAACATCATTTACTTCAAAATCATGTACATACATATTGTTACGAAAAAAGAATTTATTCATTATAGGCTCTGAACCACAATACTCTCGAACAACAACAACAACATTAATGGTTTGTTTTCTTACAATAATGAAAGAAAGAAACAAACAAACAATAAAGAGTAACTCCTTAAACAAATATTCGCATACACACACATTAAATAAACACTCTTCTGTTAAATACACAGCCACATACATAAATCCAAGCATAAACAAATAAACAGCCACACATACAGGTATAAAGGAATAAATAGCCACACATACAAGTATAAAGAAATAAATAGCCACAAATACAGGTATAAAGAAATAAACAATCACACAAACAGAAAACAAGAGCAATAACAATCGAACCTGCCAGACCTGTCTGGAATAGAACATTCTGGTGCTTTTAAATCACCTATATAAGTGAATCGTGCTGGCGAGTAGTATGGCAGTATTAATTTAAAAGTCAAAGAGTTAAGTTGTCGAATTTTAAGAGTGTTTAACAGTTTGCTGTATTTTTGAACAGTGGTGTTAAATAAATAAAGTGACTTACAGTAAAAGTAATAACAGAGTGTATTTATTTTGCAATTAAAAGAACCCAACGTGAAGTAAAAACGTAACAATTGGTGACAGAAGTGAAATTGTAAAATAAAATAACTTAAAAAAAGGAGTTGAATAAGCTGGATTTGCCAACAGCAGGTAATAAAGCAGACCTATAGAAGAGGCTCATAGATGAATTCAAGCGACGTGGCATCGACATTGGTACATATGAGTTCGAAGAAAAAGAGGAGATTGTGGTATGTACCCGTGCAACAACAAGCAGCATTGACTTTAATGCAATGTTTGCTGCTATGATGGAGAAAATTTCAGAAGTTAAAGAAGCTTCTAAAAGAAGTGAAGAAACTGTTAGCTGAAGTACAAGAAGCTTCTAGAGCAAACAGCGAAAAACTGTTAGCTGAAGTACAAGAAGTTTCTAGAACAAACAGCGAGAAACTACTGGAAACAGTAAATGAGAAACTGGAGAAAAATCAACAACTTCTAGCTGAGATTCAAGAAGTTTCTAGAGCGAATAATGAGAAACTTTTGGGACAAGTCAACGAAAACCTCCTACAAATTTCTGAAACCATTAATAAGCGAGTAGACTACGTAGAAGTCAAGTTCGACGAAAAAATCTCTGCCGTAGAAGTGCAACTGTCCGGTTTAGACAGAAAAGTGAATCTTCTAGAAACTAGTGGCGTCGAAGTACAGGTAAAGGATGTCGATGTAAAGCTGCAGGAGTTTGAAAACAAAATTATGAGCCTGGAAATAAGAGAAGCTCCAGTACGAGTTGTGACTGAAAACACAAATAGGATAAAAGCTCCCAGTTTCGACGGCAACATACCCTTCAACGTCTTCAAATTTCAGTTTGAGACAGTGGCCAGTAAAAATCTATGGAGCAATGAAGAGAAAGCGATTGAACTGATTCTGGCACTTAAAGGATCTGCAGCAGAAGTCCTCGAAAGCCTACCAACTAGCTGCAGAAATAATTATGAGGACATAATGGTGGCGTTACAGCGCAAATATGGCGGCGATCATAAAAAGGAGCTGTATAGAATGGAGCTACGTGGCAGACTGCAGAGAGCAAATGAGACGCTTCAGGATTTCGCCATGGAGATACAGCGCTTGGTGCAGCTTATATATACCCTGGGGAAAACCATCCACTTCTAGAACAGTTCAAAGTGGAGGCATTTGTTAATGGTATTCGTGACCCAGATATTAAGCACGCAGTTTGCGCTAAGCAAAACACATCCTTTGCTGAAACCATTGCTTACGCTCTGGCTCAAGAAACAGCAAAAGTCATTTTGAGGCCGCAGTCATACAAAGTGCGAAAAGTTGAAGTTGCTGCTGAAGATGAAAAAACAACAATGGACGACATAAAGCAAGTACTTGAGTCGGTAAAGAAAGTCTTAGATGAAAGACAAGGTAAGACAAACGCTAAGTGCTTTAATTGCGGCAAAGTCGGCCATTTTCAACGAAACTGTAAGGCAGCAAGAAAACGAGCCAGATCTGTTTCGCCGCCAAGAAGCAACAAACGGGCGACTCACAAAACATCTCAAGAGTCTTTAAACTAAAGAGAGCTAGCACTACGGGGCATGAGCTAGCTCCCACAACCGAGGGCCCCACCATCTCCATATCTGTGATGCAGCAGCAAAACAGTAATCTTACTGCAAGCGGGTATATCAACGGAGGAAAGCGTATTCTGACAATAGACACAGGAGCGTCGCAGTCTATAATAAGGCCCGATTTAGTAAAGGGAAAAGTGGAACAATTAAATAATGTAAGTCTGCGCACTGCTACCGGAGAATTTGCTACTGTCTATGGTAAGGCCAAAGTCAGATTAACTATAGCCAACATGAGCGTGGCCCATGTGTTTATTGTTGCCGATATCGTGGACGAAGTTATTATTGGCGCAGATTTTATGATTATGCATGAAGTCGATCTGCGCATGGGGCAACAAATAATGATCTGTAGAAACGTCGAAATACCCCTTGATATTGGATATATGAGTAAATCTGCAGTAAGGAAGTTGGTTGCTGTAGCTTCCCAGAAATTACCACCTCAGGTAGAAACTGTGATATGGGCACGTATGGAGGAAGATTGTGAGGACAACCGGTTGTGGGTGGTAGAACCATCAGGAATTAAGAGTGAGACAATAACAGCAAAAGCCCTCGTGAAAACCTGTAAGAATGGAAAAATTCCTGTGAGAGTGTTAAATCTATCCAACAGTGAAAAAGTAATTGGTAAAAACTCTCAGATAGCTCAATGTACACCAGCAGAGGCCATAACTAATTGCGAGAGAGACTCGGAGCCTGAAAAACTGTCAACTAAAGAGCGCGAAATACTAGCAGAATACGTGGGGAAATGGGTAGCAGAGCTGGAGCCACCTGACAGAAACAAAGCTAAGCAGCTGCTACGAAAGTACGTCTCTGTCTTCGCCCTAAAAGATACAAGCCAAGGTAGAACGGCAATAGTGAAGCATGAAATAAATACTGGCGAAGCGAGGCCCATAAAACAAGACCCCAGGAGCATTCCCCTAGCCAAGCGGAGCGAAGTAAAGCAGCTAGTCAACGAAATGGAGCGAGACGGAATTATCGAACCATCTGTGAGTCCTTGGAGCTCGCCGGTAGTTTTAGTAAAGAAGAAAGATGGCAGCACTAGATTCTGCGTTGACTACAGAAAGCTCAACGATGTTACCAAAAAGGACAGTTATCCGCTACCAAGAATCGATGACACCTTGGACACGCTAGCAGGTACTAAGTGGTTTTCTACGCTAGATCTACAGAGCGGTTACTGGCAAGTCGAGATAGCTGACAAGGATAAAGAAAATACTGCTTTTAGTGCTCTCGATGGTTTATGGCAGTTTAATGTTATGCCATTTGGTCTCTGCAACGCTCCAGCCACCTTCGAGCGTTTAATGGAACGAGTGTTAAAGGGACTCAATTGGAAGTCATGTCTAGTGTATCTGGATGACATAATTGTCATGGGAAAGACCTGCGATGAACACCTAAGGAATATGAAAGAAGTCTTCAGGCGTATATCAGCGGCTGGACTGAAGCTCAGTGTTAAGAAATGTGCATTGTTTCAGAAGGAAGTCAAATACTTGGGGCATCGTGTAACAGCAGAGGGCATATCAACCGATGAAGATAAAATACGGGCAGTAAAGGACTGGTCTCGTCCTCAAAATCTTCACGAGTTACGAAGTTTCTTGGGACTCTGCACATACTACAGACGATTTGTACCAAATTTTGCTAGTGTTGCTGCGAGCTTACATGAACTAACCAAAAAGTCGCGACCTTACCATTGGAGTGAAGCAGCCGAGGAAGCATTCCAGAAGTTCAAGGAATTGTTGTGTGTGGCACCTATCCTGGCATATCCAGTAGCTGGGCAAAAATTCGTGCTAGACACTGATGCAAGCGGATATGGAATAGGAGGCGTGCTGTCGCAAGTGGTAGATGGGACAGAAAAGGTTATAGGCTACTACAGCAGAGTACTTTCGAAGCCTGAAAGAAACTATTGCGTAACGCGACGAGAGCTTCTAGCAGCATTGGAGTGCATAAAACACTACCACAAGTATTTGTATGGCCAACATTTTACGTTGAGGACAGATCATGCCGCACTTAGGTGGTTGCTGCAATTCAAGAGCCCTGAAGGACAGCTTGCACGCTGGATTGAGCGACTTCAGAGCTATGACTTTAGTATTGAGCACAGAAAAGGAGGCAAGCATAACAACGCAGACGCCCTTTCTAGGCGCCCATGTGATCTGGGGTGTAAGCATTGCACAAAGGCGGAGAGAAAAGAATTCGTTATTGATGTTCGGCTTACACATATAGAATCTAGTGAAGACTGGCCGACTACACAAAGAAATGATCCCGTATTGGCAAAAATTCTAGCAGCTAAAGAGGAAGACAGAAGACCGACGCGAAGTGAGATCTCACCAGAAAGTCCGCTGGCGAAGGCATATTGGGCCCAGTGGAACAGTCTAAGGTTGAAGGATGGCTGCTTATGTCGCACCTGGGAAAGCACAGACGGCAAAACTGTAATAGACTTAATCGTCGTGCCATCCTCCAAGATCAAAGAGGTCATGAAACAATTCCACAATGGTCCTAGCGGAGGTCACCTTGGTGTAACGAAGACGCTTGAAAAGATAAAACAACGGTTCTATTGGGTCGGCTGTCAATAAGCCATAGCCGAGTGGATAGCCAATTGCCAGGAGTGCATTGCAGCAAAGGGTCCAGTACGAAGGAGTCGGGGGCAACTTCAGCAGTACAATTCAGGAGCTCCCTTTGAACGCATAGCGATGGACGTAGCAGGTCCCTTCCCTGCTAGTAATGCTGGAAACCGATACGTTTTAGTGGTCATGGACTATTTTAGCAAATGGCCGGAAGTATATGCAATTCCCAATCAAGAAGCCAGAACGATTGTAGACGCTTTTATAAACAACTGGGTGTGTCGCTATGGTGTTCCCTTAGAACTACACTCCGACCAAGGCCGAAATTTTGAATCCGCTATATTCAAAGAGATGTGCGAAGTATACGGAATAAGAAAGACCAGAACGACACCGTTACATCCGCAATCTGATGGTATGGTCGAAAGATTCAATCGAACCCTGGAGGAATACCTGAAAAAAGTGGTCAGCGCATATCAGAGGGACTGGGATGAGCATATACCCAAATTTTTGTTGGCATTTAGATCAGCTGTTCACGATTCCACCTCACGAACACCAGCGAAAATAGTCTTTGGATCTGAGCTAAATTTGCCTGCAGATTTAGATTTTGGTGTTAAGCCAACATCGGCAGAAGGAGACGGCGAAAACTCTAGTCAGGCACAAAGGGACCTGCAGGAGATTTACGAATTCGTGCGGAGTCGGATAAAATTAACCAGTGATAAAATGAAAGCCAGATATGATCGAGCTGCCAACTCTGAGGGATTTAACGAGGGACAACTGGTTCTACTTTTTAACCCACAGCGGAAGAAAGGATTATCACCCAAACTACAAACTCATTGGGATGGACCTTATAAAGTAATAAAACGTTTAAATGACGTAGTTTACAGAATACAGAAGTTTCAGAGCCCAAGATCAAAAATGAAAGTTGTGCACTTGGAGCGGCTAGCCAACTATGGAAAAGGTACATCTGTGCCTGTTCGGGAGGAACAGGTTTGAGAAGGGGGTAGTGTTACGAAAGAAGAATTTATTCATTATAGGCTCTGAACCACAATACTCTCGAACAACAACAACAACATTAATGGTTTGTTTTCTTACAATAATGAAAGAAAGAAACAAACAATAAAGAGTAACGCCTTAAACAAATATTCGCATACACACACACATTAAATAAACACTCTTATGTTAAATACACAGCCACATACATAAATACAAGCATAAACAAATAAACAGCCACACATACAGGTATAAAGGAATAAATAGCCACACATACAAGTATAAAGAAATAAATAGCCACAAATACAGGTATAAAGAAATAAACAATCACACAAACAGAAAAAAAGAGCAATAACAATCGAACCTGCCAGACCTGTCTGGAATAGAACATTCTGGTGCTTTTAAATCACCTATATAAGTGAATCGTGCTGGCGAGTAGTATGGCAGTATTAATTTAAAAGTCAAAGAGTTAAGTTGTCGAATTTTAAGAGTGTTTAACAGTTTGCTGTATTTTTGAACAGTGTTGTTAAATAAATAAAGTGACTTACAGTAAAAGTATTAACAGAGTGTATTTATTTTGCAATTAAAAGAACCCAACGTGAAGTAGAAACGTAACAATATATTTGTGTTATTTGATTTCAAAACACAACAATTTTGAAAATTCAATCTTCCATTGCATTGTTTTTCGTAAACAAAAGAGCATAGCATTGCCACACTTTTTGTTATATTCTTTTGTTAAGTAACCATATGATGGTGAAACCAAGGCGATTTCATACCAGGTGTGAGCAGTAGAGCAACAACTACAACAAAACAACAACTTTGACATTAGATTAGCAGATATGAAAAAATGTATTTTTGACAATGACAATCAGCTGGGCTATCAACTCCACCTGGTATGAATTCGCCTTGGGTGAAACTCTAAACTATATAACCTTCGGTTATATATTGCCTGTTAACCAAACCGATAGTTAGTTAGTTATAAATTAAAAATAAAATAATCATACATTGTCAAAAGGGCCGTTAATCTATTTATTTATTCTGACTGAGCTTCTTGACCCATAAACCCCGTCTTCATTTGCTATCAACATGTCTTAAAAAAAATCAAACTTCATATAAAAAAACCTGTATTAAAAATAGTGTTTTTTCTCATATGAAGTTTGACTTTTGTTAACGCATGTTAATGTCTAATGTACACTGGGGTTAAACCTCCATCTGAATTTGCTATCAACATGTCTTAAGAAAAGTCAAACTGCATATAAAACTAGTAAAAGTGCTATATTCGACCGTGCCGAATCTTCTATACACTTCACCACGGTGATTTTACTTATACAGACATGTACATGTATAGAAGACAGCGGCGACGCAGCTAAATGAAAACAAATTCCGTTGGCTACAATTGTCGCCGTGCGTCAGCTACTTAATAATATTAATGACGACAGCTACATCGTAAATTCTGACATTGTTGTAGAAATACTTATTTTGCTTTTATAAAATTAAATAACTTTTATAAAATTAATAACTGCTTTGTTGGTATCTAATTTTTCTTTATCTCTTTATAATTAAGAACTTAAGCCTAAATAATTAATTTATTAATTCAAAAATAGTTCAAATAAAATTCATATAATTATAAATATTTCCTTCAAAACTTTTTGTTTATATATGAATTTGTAATTTGCAATTTTCTGACATTTTCTTTTGTATAATAAAATAGAAATTAGCCTAAGTTTACGAAAGCCACAACGGTGGTCGTGTAGCCATGTAGCTATTAATACTGGCTTTAAAGTAATCGTTTACCTTAAAACGTGTGTATTTTATTTTTGACAGTTTGTAGTCGGTATCTTGATGTTGACTATTTGGTAAATGCATCTAAGTTTTAAAACAGAGATCTCATCTATTTAAAAATCAAAAGATCAAAAAATTTTAATTTTTTTTTAAATTTTATTGAATTTTATTTTACCAGTGGGTACCCTGTGGTCAATTGACTACCTATATGTTTATTGCTTACTATAAAGGTTTTTAATACAAATCAAAGCAGAAAACCCCTACCAACCTAAAAACAAAAGTCGCCCCTCGCAGGGGGTTATTGACCCCCCGAGAACTGTATGCACTCATTGTGATCTACCTGTCGCGGTCAAATATTTATTTGCCAAAAAATAGCAAAAGAGAATCATTAAGCTGAAAAAAATTTAAAAAAAAATTTGAAAAAAATATAGATGGGCGTGGTTTTGACCCGCAGCCTCCAAACTAATGATCCGATGTTGCTGAATTTCAATACGAAAATTTTCGAAATTATGCCTGACAGATTGGTGTGCTTAAATTTTTTCTATCTCTTCTGGTGCCTTGGCAAATGACATTTCAACCCGAACACGGACAAATTCAAAAATATTTACAAAACATTTTCAAAAAGATATTTTAAGGAAAAAAAAATCGAAAAAATTTTTTTTTAATTTTCCAGTAAATTTTCGAATAAAATTTTACAAAAAATTTTTAAAAAAATATTTTTACAAACAATTTTCGAAAAATTAAATCAAAAATTTCAATATTTTTATACCCTTCCCCACAGGTGGAAATAGTATATATAACTTTGTTATTCCGTGTGTAATATCAACAACATTATTCATTTCCGACCCCATAAAGTATATATATCCTGGATCCTTATACATAGAAAATTTGATTAAGCGATGTCCGTCTGTCCATGTTCGGGTTGAAATGTCATTTGCCAAGGCACCAGAATATTCTTATTATTAAACATATGTTATGTTACAGTCATGATTTTCATTTTTAAAGAAATATTGAAATTTTTGTTTTAATTTTTCGAAAATTGTTTGTAAAAATTTACTTCGAAAATTTTTTAAAAATTTTTAAATTTTTTTTTTAATTTTTATTTTTTTTTTAATTAAAAAATTTTTTTTCAAAAATATTTAAAAAAATGTTTACAAAACATTTTCAGAAAAATATTCGAAAACAAAATTTTTTTAAAATTTTCCAAAAAATTTTCGAATAAAATTTTACAAAAAAAAAATTTAAAAAAAATATTTTTACAAACAATTTTCGAAAAATTAAGACAAAAATTTCAATATTAATAAAATTTTTGGGAATTAAAATATTAATTATTTAATATTATGCTAATTACCCATAACGTTTTATAATAAAAATGCAATTTATTTGTTGGGGGAAAGAGCTAGTCCCTATACATATTTCACTGGTTGCTCAGGCCAGATCATCAGGAAACCTTTTTCCTAATTTTAGAGAAGCCAAAAATACTCTATAAGTAATAAAATTCTACATAACACAATGAGAATTTTATTAATAACTAAATATGCAACTGCTTGTGCAAACCTTGGCAACACTGGTTTTCTTTCGATTCTCTTGCGAGAACAAAATTAACTTGTGTATGCTTTTCATCACACCTTACGCCTGCATTCAGTGATGGCAAAAAACCATCCAATTGTAGAAGGACAGTAAGGAAAAATAAAAACGTGGTTTGCTTGTTGGTGTTTTGTTGAAGCTTTAATATTCTGTAATATTATTCTATTAACATGCATAATTCTCATTGTGTTTGTAGAATTTTATTACTTATAGAGTATTTTTAGCTTCTCTAAAATTAGGAAAAAGGTTTCCTGATGATCTGGCCTGAGCAACCAGTGAAATACGTATAGGGACTAGCTCTTTCCCCCAACAAATAAATTGCATTTTGCATACACACACAGATTAAATAAACACTCTTCTGTTAAATACACAGCCACATACATAAATACAAGCATAAACAAATAAATAGCCACACATACAAGTATAAAGAAATAAATAGCCACACATACAGGTATAAAGAAATAAACAACCACACAAACAGAAAACAAGAGCAATAACAATCGAACCTGCTATACCTGTCTGGAATAGAACATTCTGGTGCTTTTAAATCACCTATATAAGTGAATCGTGCTGGCGAGTAGTATGGCAGTATTAATTTAAAAGTCAAAGAGTTAATTAAGTTGTCGAATTTTAAGAGTGTTTAACAGTTTGCTGTATTTTTGAACAGTGGTGTTAAATAAATAAAGTGACTTACAGTAAAAGTAATAACAGAGTGTATTTATTTTGCAAATAAAAGAACCCAACGTAAAGTAAAATCGTAACAATATGTATGTATGTGCGTGACTATTTTTTTAAATGCGTTTGTTTTTTTTTTAAATGCGTTTAATTTTTAAATAGATGAGTTCTCTTTTTTTTAAACCTAGGTGCATTAAACACATAGACATCATCAGGATACCGACTACAAACTGTCAAAAATAAATAACACACGTTTCTAGGTAAACGATTATTTTGAAATCAGCAAAGCTTAATGGCTACACAGCCACCGTTGTGGCTGTCGTCAACTTAGGCTAATTTCTATTTTATTCAACAAAAGAAAATGTCACAAAATTGCAAATTACAAATTCATATACAAACAAAAAGTTGTGGAGGAAATATTTATAATTTTTTAAAAAAATAATATTTAAAAATCAAACACATTCGGCACGGCCGAATCTTCTATACCCTTCACCACGGTGATTTGATTTATACAGACATGTACAGCATTATCCATATTGTTGACTCTTTACTTAAATAAATTCGTATGAGAAAAAATCTTTATTCATGAGTTAAAAAAATAGAAGACAAATGAAAACAAATTCCGTTTGCTACAATTGTCGCCGTGTTGTCAGCTACTTAAGCCCTTTTCACACTATTATACTGAGTATTAAGACTTGTCAAATGCTTGAATCCAATGAGAAAGTGTGATAGTGTGAAAGCAGTATGTTATAAAAATGTGGAATAATACGGAAAGAAATTTGACATCCCATAATACCAAACCATTTCTAGAAAATTTTCTAAACGATAACATTTTTCATTTTATCAGGGTTGTGTTTTTTTTAAAGCAAAGAACCATGCTGATTGAATTGCAGCCGATAGTTTGCCGCCGCCGATTAAATGTTTTCTTTGTCCTGCATCTGCCTTAAATTGCCATCAATCTTAACGCCTACGTATGTACTTTCTTTCTTCCATTGGATTTCTATCTTACAAAATCCAATGAAAATCTTAATACTCAGTATTATAGCGTGAAAGGGGCTTTAATGATATTGAAGCCGACAGCTACATCGTAAACTCTGACATTGTTGTAGAAATACTTATTTTGCTTTTATAAAATTAAAAAACTTTTTCAAAAAATTATAAATATTTCCTCCAAAACTTTTTTTTGCATATGAATTTTTAATTTACAATTTTGTGATATTTCTTTTGTTGAATAAAATAGAAATTAGCCTAAGTTGACGACAGCCACAACCTTTCATTTTTGACAGTTTGTAGTCGGTATTCTGGTGATGTCTATGTGTTTAATGCACCTAGGTTTTAAAACAGAGATATCATCTATTTAAAAATCAAACGCATTTAAAACAAGTAAAAGTGCTATATTCGGCCGTGCCGAATCTTCTATACCCTTCACCACGGTGATTTTATTTATACATACGTGTACAGCATTATCCATATTGTTGACTCTTTACTTAAATAAAGTCGTATGAGAAAAAATCATTATTCATGAGTTAAAGAAATAGAAGACAAATGAAAACAAATTCCGTTTGCTACAATTGTCGCCGTGTTGTCAGCTACTTAATGATATTGAAGCCGACAGCTACATCGTAAACTCTGACATTAAAATTAAATAACTTTTTCAAAAACTTATAAATATTTCCTCCAAAACTTTTTGTTTGTATATGAATTTGTAATTTACAATTTTGCAACATTTTCTTTTGTTGAATAAAATAGAAATTAGCCTAAGTTGACGACAGCCACAACGGTGGTCGTGTAGCCATGTAGCTTTGCTGGCTTCAAAATAATCGTTTACCTATAAACGTTTGTATTTTATTTTTGACAGTTTGTAGTCGGTATCCTGATGATGTCTATGTGTTTAATGCAACTAGGTTTTAAAACAGAGATATCATCTATTTAAAATCAAACGCATTTAAAAAAATATGTTACTTTATATACACACACATACATTTGTATATTCTTAATATTAATTATATGTTATGTTACAGTCATGATTTTCATTTTCAAAGAAATATTGAAATTTTTGTTTTAATATTTCGAAAATTGTGTGTAAAAATTTTTTGTAAAAATAATTTTTTAAAAATTTTTTGTAAAATTTTATTCGAAAACTTTTTGGAAAATTTAAAAATAAATTTTTTTTAATATTTTTCTGTAAAATACCTTTTTGAAAATGCTTTGTAAATATTTTTGACAAAAAATTTAAAAATTTTTTTTAAAAAAAATTTTTTACAAATTTTTTTTTTTAAATTTTATTGAATTTTTTTTGTTAAATTTAGGACCTTTCTGCAATCTATATTAAGTTAGAATGGTCAGACTAAAGAAAAAAGATATCCTTACAAATAAAAAATTTCCTCATATTGACACATGGGGGGTCCTTTTAACTGCGTGTATTTATCAGTGTGTACCCTGTGGGTCCATTGGCTATCTCTATGCGAATTGCTTTCTATTAAGGTCGCTAATGCAAATCAAAGCAGAAAACCCCTACCAATCTAAAAACAAACAAAAATCGCCCCTCGCAGGGGGTTATTGATCCCCCGAGATCTGTATGCACTCCTTGCGATCTACCTGTCGCAGTCTAATATTTATTTGACAAAAAAAGGCAAAACAGAATCATTAAAGCCGAAAAAAATTTAATAAAAATCGTAAAAAAAATATAGGTGGGCGTGGTTTTTGGCCCGAATGGTCAGACTAAAGCAAAAAGAAATCCTTACAAAAAAAAAAAATTCATCATATTGACACATGGAGGGTCCTTTTAACTGCTCCTATTTGTCAGTGGGTTCCCTGTGGGTCCATTGGCTACCTCTATGCGTATTGCTTTCTATTAAGGTCTCTAATACAAATCAAAGCAGAAAAACCCTACCAATCTAAAAACAAACAAAAGTGGCCCATTGCAGGGGGTTATTGATCCCCCGAGATCTGTATGCACTCCTTGCCATCTACCTGTCGCAGTCTAATATTTATTTGACAAAAAAAGGCAATACAGAATCATTAAAACCGAAAAAAATTAAAAAAAAACATAAAAAATATAGGTGGGTGTGGTTTTTGGCCCGTAGCCTCCAAAGGAATGATCCGATGTTGCTGAATTGCAATACCAAAATTTTCGAAACTATGCCTGACAGATTGGTGTGCTTAAATTTTTTGTATCTCTTCTGGAGCCTTGGCAATTGACATTACCACACTAACACGGACAGACGGACATCGCTTAATCAACTTCTCTATGTATAAGGATTCAGAATATATATACTTTATGGGGTCGGAAATGAATATTGTAGAAATTACACACGGAATGACAAACTTATATATACCCTTTCCACCTGTGGTGAAGGGTATAAAAATATGTTACTCTATATGTGACCCGGTCTATGAAAAGGTGGCTTATGAGTCATAAGTTATGACTCAAAAACAAAATTTCGAAAAATTAGCTGTTAAAGATAAACAATGCATTTCGTCAGTTTCTTAGTAGTTTTTCTTTTGCAATATTAGGCAACCATAAAATTCAAAAGAGCATAAATGAGATAAGTTCGTGTGTGTATATAAAGAGCGATGTTTTTTTCAATGCAAAGCACAAACCAGTTTCTGACCCAGCGTTGTCAGGTTTTTGGGGATTTTATCCCCAAAAAATCCCCCAATCGACTTTGACTTACCATAACTTCTAAGCAATTTAGGACTTTCTAGTTTTCACCACGTGAAAGAGCGTCTCAAAAACTATCGAAACCAAAAAAAAAAGTGGAAAATTTTTTTTTGAGTCATAAGCCACCTTTTCATAGGCCGGGTCACATATACACACATACATACATATGTATATTCTTAATATTAAATATATGTTATGTTACAGTCATGATTTTCATTTTCAAAGAAATATTGAAATTTTTGTTTTAATTTTTCGAAAATTGTTTGTACAAATTTTTTGTAAAAATATTTTTTTAAAAATTTTGTGTAAAATTTTATTCGAAAATTTTTTAAAAAAAATTTGTTAAATTCAGGACTTTTCTGCAATCTATATTGAGTTAGAATCGTCAGACTAAAGCAAAAAGAAATCCTTACAAAAAAAAAAATTCCTCATATTGACCGCCCATGTGCCTTTTAACTGTTCCTATTTACCAGTGGGTACCCTGTGGGTCCATTGGCTACCTCTATGTGTATTTCTTTCTATTAAGGTCTCTAATACAAATCAAAGCAGAAAAACCCTACCAATCTAAAAACATACAAAATTCGACCCTCCCAGGGGGTTATTGATCCCCCGAGATCTGTAGGCACTCTTTGCGATCTACCTGTCGCAGTCTAATATTTATTTGACAAAAAAAAAGCAAAACATAATCATTAAAGCCGAAAAAATTTAAAAAAACGTGAAAAATATAGGTGGGCGTGGTTTTTGGCCCGAAGCCTCCAAAGGAATGATCCGATGTTGCTGAATTGCAATACCAAAATTTTCGAAACTATGACTGACAGATTGGTGTTCTTAAATTTTTTGTATCTCTTCTGGTGCCTTGGCAAATGACATTACAACACTGACACGGACAGACGGACATCGCTCAATCAACTTCTTTATGTATAAGGATCCAGAATATATATACTTTATGGGGTCGGAAATGAATATTGTAGAAATTACACACGGAATGACAAACTTAGATATACCCTTTCCACCTGTGATAGAGGGTATAAAAAACAGTATTAAAATAATGTTTTTTTACGTGAGCCAAGATAGCGTTGACGAAATAGCGTCGAATTTGGGAATTTAAAAACCGGGAAAAACGGGGAAAAAATTTCCCGTAATTGGGAGTTTTACTAATAGCGTAGATTTCAGGTAGATATAAAAAGGGGAAAATGGTTGTTGAATTTTGATGGAAACCATGATACTCCCAGGAAATATTACTATATATTTTGAAAATGTAGTCTTTAATGATCATTTTGACCTAACTGTTCTTATTATTCGTTGAGCCGTTTCCGAGAAAAGTGGCTGCATCCCTTGTGGGCGAAAAAACCGATGCTGATTTTTCCCATGGAAACTATGATACTCACAGGAAATATGACCATATATTTTGAAAGTAGATACTTTAATGTACATTTTGAACCAACCGTGCTAAATATCCGACGAGCCGTTTCCGAGAAAAGTGGCTTCATCCCTTTTGAGCAAAAAAACCGTTGCTGATTTTTCCCATGGAAACTATGATACTCCCAGCAAATATGACCATATATTTTGAAAGTAGATACTTTAATGAACATTTTGAACTAACCGTGCTAAATATCCATCGAGCCGTTTCCGAGAAAAGTGGTTTCATCCCTTGTGGGAAAAAAACCGTTGCTGATTTTTCCTATGGAAACTATGATACTCCCAGGAAATATGACCATATATTTTGAAAGTAGAGACTTTAATATACATTTTGAACCAACCGTGCTAAATATCCGACGTGCCGTTTCCGAGAAAAGTGGCTTCATCCCTTGTGGGCAAAAAAACCGTTGCTGATTTTTCCCATGGAAACTATGACACTCCCAGGAAATATGACCATATATTTTGAATGTAGAGACTTTAATGAAAATTTTGAGCCAACTGCTCTTATTATCCGTCGAGCCGTTCCCGAGAAAAGTGGCTTCATCCCCAGTGGGCAACAAAAACCGCTGCTGATTTTTGCCATAGAAGCTATGATACTCCCAGAAAATATCACC
Source organism: Phasia obesa (assembly GCA_949628195.1). Classification (NCBI taxonomy): domain Eukaryota; kingdom Metazoa; phylum Arthropoda; class Insecta; order Diptera; family Tachinidae; genus Phasia; species Phasia obesa. The sequence goes on along the minus strand of OX451218.1, from coordinate 61,384,395 downwards.
ATATATTTTGAAAGTAGAGACTTTAATGTCGTGAATGTTTGTGTATTTATAGTGAACATGCGTCACAATAATTTGTATTTAATATTTTAGTGCTCAAGGGTCAAATATAATTTTAAGTGCATTGCCACATACTTCATAATGAACAAGCACTCTTCTCCAGTAACATTAAGGTTTATGCACTTTATGATTGACCTAAATATTCGGCATTCCTTAATATTATAGGAGACATGTTCTTTTATAATTATAAGTTAATCTTCAAAAAGAAAATAAAACAAGGTGTTTATTCAAAATAAAAAAGCCACTTTTCTCAGAAACGGCTCGATGGATATTTAGCACGGTTGGTTTAAAATGTTCATTAAAGTCTCTACTTTCAAAATATATGGTCATATTTCCTGGGCGTATCATAGTTCCCATGGGAAAAATCAGCAACGGTTTTTTTGCCCACTGGGGATGAAGCCACTTTTCTCGGGAACGGCTCAACAGATAATAAGAGCAGTTGGCTCAAAATTTTCACTAAAGTCTCTGCTTTCAAAATATAAGGTCATATTTCTTGGGAGTATGATAGTTTCCATGAGAAAAATCAGCAACGGTTTTTTTTGCCCACTGGGGATGAAGCCACTTTTCTCGGGAATGGCTCGACGGATAATAAAAGCAGTTGTCTCAAAATTTTCATTTAAGTCTCTACTTTCAAAATATATGGTCATATTTCCTGGGAGTATAATAGTTTCCATGGGAAAAATCAGCAACGGTTTCTTTTGCCCACTGGGGATGAAGCCACTTTTCTCGGAAACGGCTCGACGGATATTTAGCACGGTTGGTTCAAAATGTTCATTAAAGTCTCTACTTTTAAAATATATGGTCATATTTCCTGGGAGTATCATGGTTTCCATGGAAAATCAACAACTATTTCCCCATTTTTATATATACCTGAAATGTATTAGTAAAATTCCCAATTAAGGGGTATTTACTTTTCCCCGTTTTTTCCGGTTTTTAAATTCCCAAAATCGACGCTATTTTGTCGACGCTATCACGGCGCACTTAATTTTTTTTTATATTTCCTAGCGCCATTTTCTTTTTAAAATGAAATTTAAAAATTGTGCTTTTCTGTGTTGATCAGCTCTTTAAAGTGAGCGCTTGTTTTAGCTCATTAAAACGAACTAGTTCTTTTATTTAGTTCAATAGCTCACTTAGTGACACGGTTGCCAGATTAGGGGATTTTCCACTAGATTTAGGGGATTATTTTTTATTTAGGGGATAATTTGGTGGTTAACATTTGTTAGGCGAAAAAATTGGGGGTTAAAAACATATTTAGGGTGTTTATTTGGTGGATTTTTATGTTTTACCAGATGCTTAATTGGTCTCCTCCTATTTTTTTGCAACCAATAAATTAAAAATGTGTAACAATCAACTTTCTGATTGGTTCTTCTAAACTATTTAAACAACGTATTAGAAAAATGATTTTTGGGTGTATTATGTCATGAAAAAACAACAAAATTCGTACATTAGTAACGAACCAGTGGTAAAATTAAAAAGGCCTTCTCATTTCAGGACTTCTATAAGGCATGCTTAGACCTTCTCTCGGATCCTCATTTTGTGTGACTTCCAAATAAGGCCTTGACTCTTTCTTCTAAAAGATCCAGTACACATTCCTACATCGCCTCTCTTAATAGGGAAGTGGGAATATGTACTCATTTTGTATTACAAATACATACATACATAATTTTCTATTTTTAGATTTCTTATTTATAAAACACAAAAGTTCATTCAATTGCTTTTATCCACTTAATTGCTGCTTGAAATTTAGATGCTTCGATAGACTGATTGGCAGTGCGAAGGTCTATCAGCCTAGAGGTTGACGGTTCGGATCCCAAAAACTTTTAATATTTCAATTAAAAATAAATTAGAAGTGCTTAAAATTAGTAAATACTTTTTTAGTTTTTGCTACAAAAACTCTTCTAAGAGACATTAAATTAAAGGCCTTCTAGCAGACATTTTGAAGGCCTGCTCCGCAATGTCAACCTGTGTAAAAAAGATGTGAATGGAATGTGAACGGAATGCAAACAGAAGGCTTTGTGCCTCCGAAAGAAGGAGTAAAGAGGCCTTCTAGAAAGCTTTCATACTCCTTCTTTTTACCACTGTGTATATTTGTATACACATATGTACATATGTATATTTAAAATACATATGTACTTTAATATAATAAAAACTTAAACACCTAAAATTTTTGTTTTGGGGGATTTTTGTTAAAATTGGAACTAATTTAGGGGATTTTTTATTTAATAAATTTGGATTTTATTTTTTGAAAATTATAGAAAAAAAATTATTTATGTAAGCAAGAAAAATTATTAATTTAATAATTTAGGCTTAAGTTCTTAATTATAAAGAGAAATTAGATCGATTTACCCGGTAGTTTCAATTGTTATTAATTTTCTATTTAAACAAACTTATCAAAGAAATAGAATATGAGAAATCTTTAATTTTATATTATATTTCATAGGAGATAGAGCTTTTTGAAATTGTTTTACACTTGTAAACTCTATTTCGTTTTTATATTATACTACCAAGCAAACATTTTTCTTTATTTTTATTCTCTATACATTTTCTATTATTTGAAAATGGTCTGTCTTGCTATTAGCTATCCTTTGGTTAGCAATTAACAACAATTAGATATTTTTATTTATTGAAGCGGACACGGCTTTGACTTTGTTAACTTCAACACTATTGAGTTAATAATCAAAAATATACATTTGTAAAATGACTTTGGTTTGACTTTTGTTAAGACATGTGAATAGAAAATTAAGAAGGGGGTTTAATCAAGGTATATTTATTTTACTAGGTAGTGGCGTCCCTACAACAAATACAACAATACAAGAACAACATGGCATTTTATTGTTGCTTTGTAGTTCAAAATATCAAAAAACATAGGAGAAAATTGAGAAGGCCTGTATGTGTATTATTGCCTTTTCACTTCTACAGTATAAAATTTCTGAACACATACAACTTTTGACATGTCGAACTACTAAATCAGCTGGGCGGACGACACTACCTAGTAAGATAAATATACGTTGGGTTTAATGTTCTAAAATATTTTCCAATTATTCGGAAAAAAAATAAAAAATTGTGTTTTTGGTTTAACCTTTTCAGGGACGATTTTTTTAAAGTGAAAAAAAGCATTTATTTTATTTTTTATTTTATTACTAGTTGTTTACCTTATATTTATAACAATTCAGTAATATAACATACAAATAAAAATAGTATGGATTACTGGTTCTTTACACTTTTAACATAGTGAGCTCGTCTCGTACAATTTTTATCATGACATCGTGGGGGTTTTTTCAACTTTTAAAGTATGGTGTCTTATAGAATCTTGTCTAATTTCTGGAATAACTTTAATCTTGTTTTCGACTTTTTAAATGGTTCAGAAAATTCGAAATTAATATAATAATTTCAAAATTGGAATGCAATCCTGTGATAAAACTGTTTGCTTTGACACAAATGGTTTTTTTACACAAACAAAATACCCGTGGTTGTAGTTGTACTAACGAGTCTACCTTTTTAATATGCCTTGGACCATGGCATGGCACAAAGCTATTCTGGTTGGTCACCCTTACAAGCCAAAACCAAGGCACACTGTCATTATTCTAAAGAGCCCTTACATTTTGGATTTCAACGACTCTGTAGAAATAATGGGACCCTGCAAATATAGGAAGGACAACTGAATAAATATGCAGTAATTGTAAACTAAATCTAACGAGCCTAAGGCCGACATATGTAGTTGCTTTAAGCTAGTCAGGAATTGAGTGGGTTGCATATGTCCCTAGTAGCAGCATCAAATCCACCTGACCATGTTATTTTATTGTCATCAGGTTATGCCGCATACCAAATTTCCGCCTACTGGAACTGATTTAAATTTAGTTACAAAGTTTTACTTAAAAAAACACACATTTTTTCTTTTCTTTAAGTAAACATTGTAAGTTAAATAAAGGAATAAAATACAGCAATTAGTTCACAAGGCACTGAGTAATATAAAAAATATTTTTTTAGTGCACGAACAAAGTTTTATACAAAGTTTGACATTTTCTTCAATTATTCCGGCAAACTACAAAAATTGTTGAAATGGAATTACCTTGTATTATATAATGCATTTCCTGCCAACTTAATATTTTGTCAAAATATTGGTAAATCTGTTAATTTTATTAAAGTTTTGCAGAAACTTTTTTTCAGGTTGCTTACTTAAATATTTTATTAAGCTTCTTTCCTCTCCTGTAAAATCGAAAAAAAGTAGTTACATGATTTTACATTTTATATGACAATATTTACTTATGTATCAAAATTTAACTTACAATTTTGCTTCTGCAACTAGTTTTCTACTAATGAAATTTAAACAATTTTAATAATGACAAAGTAGTTATTAAAACAAATAATATTTTGAAACAATAATCCCAACCTCAGATGTATCGTAAGTAGACCTTATTTGCGGTAAGTTTTGTTCTGATTACGCGAAAGGTATTGACATTGATATTGTATTCTGGCACCGCGGTATATTGGACTTGTGTTAAATAGTATTAAAGTGATTTGCTATTGCGTCTGTTGTACATAAAATAATTTTACTTTTATGTATGTGTAGTTATTGCAATCTATAAATTATAATCTTTAAAAACTGTTGAGCAAATTTTTTAATTTATCATTTTTCTTAAAATAAAACATTTGTTACCATTTAATTTCTTCGTTATCTAAAGCGATTAATAAATCAGCAATGTTTTTGTAACCTTGAGTGGGTGGGACTTTTTTGAGATCCAATTCGTTGGGTGTAATAAGTAGGCTCGACCAGCCAGCTTCGCGGGCACCCACATAATCTAACTCGTACGTATTCCCAACATGGAGGGCTTCATGCGTTTTAAGTTTATACACATCCAAAGCCTTTTGAAATATATTTTTATTAGGTTTTGAAAAGCCGGCTTCGTAAGAGGTTAATATAAAGTCAAATTTATCTAGTAAAGCCATTTCCTTAAGCACGCTCTGTAAACTGGGGTCATAATTTGATATTACACCAATTTTTTTACCAGAATCGCGTACTTTTTTTATTAGTTCTTGGCCACCTTCGATGTGACTCCAACATTCTTTTGTACGATATAATTTTATTAAATTATCACTTAATTCTTTTAGTTTAACCTGTTCTATATTAGGATTTACACAATGGAAAATATTATATACCAATTGCGACCACCAGTCTTCCCAGGTAAAATGAGGTGTGTGCAGACCATAGTTCGGATGCCGCTTCGCTAAAGCTTTGAACTCTGTTTTAAAACATTGTTCCAATTTAATTTGATCAATATCATATATTCCCATATCAGCTGCCGACTTGGCATACTGTATAGCAGGTGCTCTACTAAATCGTATCAAAGTGTCCGTTATATCGAATGTAACTAAACGAAAACGTTTCAGATTTTGTTGCAGCATTGTTTTTTTGGTCATCTGAAAGTGTATTTTTTATAATTGTCTTTATAAAGTATTTAATTACTATTTCTTAACTATATTTACAATGTTATGTTTACCCGTTATGCATATGTATAGTTTTGGCTATTGTGAATTAAAAAACTAAAGCATTCTGGGTTACCATTAGCTCAGAGAAATCTCGGAACAAAATCCTAAAAGCTCTTTCAGGCACCTCTTGGGGAATGACTAAAGATACCATAATAACAACTTTCAAAGCAATTGGACGCTCTCTCTTTAGTTATACTGCCCTATATGGACCTCGTTCCTTAGTGACACTAAATGGCGTTTTTACAAACTGCACAAAAAAATGCACTCAGAATCGCTACCGGATGTGTCAGAATGACTAATATAGATCACCTTGATGAGGAGACAAGGACCAGCAGTAGTCAGGCAGCACAATGAGCTATTGACAAAGCAATATCTGATGGCATGTCACCTAAACACCTACCCTAACCATGAAATGGTCATTCAAGATCCGTCTTCCCACCACATCCGGCAGGTCTTTTGTCGCTATAGCAATGACATTTCGGATATTATTCCATTTCCTATACACCGAGTGGCCATTACGGACGCTCAAAAACTATTATATCAGCAAGCAGTTTTGTGAGTGATGAATGGCTATATATGTATGTATATAATATGGTTCTAAATAAACACCCCCCAGCGATTGCAGGCAATGAGAAGCTTCTTCCCAGGCAATCAAGAACTACCCTAGCACAATTAAGGTCAGGATGGTGCAGAATTTTTAACTGTTACCGTGAGCTGTCCAGCCTGTTTACAAAGCCCTCAAGACACGATGCATTTATTTTAATCTCCGAACAGGCCTACGAATCTGCGCCCCATGGTTAAGACCGAAGTTGCACAATTTCTCCAGCTCTAAGTTCCACCCACGTGATACTTTTTACAATAACAATAAGCGAAAACTATTGCGATCAGAATGGTAACTATGAAACAATTTCAGGTCTGAACGGAATTTGTGACATGTCTGTATAATTATTTTTATACATTTTGATTTGCATGAAATTTATTTTATATCTATCTATCAAACTTAAAAAATCATTTGAAATCAAGTTTATTTTAAGTACTTAAATTTTTCAGTGCTTTCTTGGATACAAATAAAAGCACTAATAGAAAAAAAATGTCAATTTGCTTTTTATACCCTTCACCACAGGTGGAAAGGGATTATCTATGTTTGTCATTCCGTGTGTATTTTCTACAATATTCATTTCCGACCCCATAAAGTATATATATTCTGGTCCGTCTGTCAAGGCACCAGAAGAGATACAAAAAAATTAAGCACACCAATCTGTCAGGCATAGTTTCGAACATATTGGTATTGCAATTCAGCAACATCGGATCATTCCTTTGGAGGCTACGGGCCAAAAACCACGCCCACCTATATTTTTTTTACGTTTTTTTAAATTTTTTTCGGCTTTAATGATTCTGTTTAGCCTTTTTTTGTCAAATAAATATTAGACTGCGACAGGTAGATCGCAAGGAGTGCATACAGATCTCGAGGGATCAATAACCCCCTGCGAGGGGTGATTTTTGTTTGTTTTTAGATTGGTAGGGTTTTTCTGCTTTGATTTGCATTAGAGACCTTAATAGAAAGCAATTCGCATAGAGATAGCCAATGGACCCACAGGGTACCCACTGATAAATACACGCAGTTAAAAGGAACCCCCATGTGTCAATATGAGGAAATTTTTTATTTGTAATGATATATTTTTGCTTTAGTCTGACCATTCTAACTTAATATAGATTGCAGAAAGGTCCTAAATTTAACAAAAAAATTTCAATAAAATTTAAAAAAAAAAAATTTCTAAAAAATTTTTTTAAAAAAAAATTTTTAAATTTTTTGTCAAAAATATTTACAAAGCATTTTCAAAAAGGTATTTTACAGAAAAATATTAAAAAAAATTTATTTTTAAATTTTCCAAAAAGTTTTCGAATAAAATTTTACAAAAAATTTTTAAAAAATTATTTTTACAAAAAATTTTTACACACAATTTTCGAAATATTAAAACAAAAATTTCAATATTTCTTTGAAAATGAAAATCATGACTGTAACATAACATATAATTAATATTAAAAATATACAAATGTATGTATGTGTTTATATAAAGTAACATATTTTTTTAAATGCGTTTGATTTTAAATAGATGGTATCTCCGTTTTAAAACCTAGTTGCATTAAACACATAGACATCATCAGGATACCGACTACAAACTGTCAAAAATAAAATACAAACGTTTATAGGTAAACGATTATTTTGAAGCCAGCAAAGCTACATGGCTACACGACCACCGTTGTGGCTGTCGTCAACTTAGGCTAATTTCTATTTTATTCAACAAAAGAAAATGTTGCAAAATTGTAAATTACAAATTCATATACAAACAAAAAGTTTTGGAGAAAATATTTATAAGTTTTTGAAAAAGTTATTTAATTTTAATGTCAGAGTTTACGATGTAGCTGTCGGCTTCAATATCTTTAAGTAGCTGACAACACGGCGACAATTGTAGCAAACGGAATTTGTTTTCATTTGTCTTCTATTTCTTTAACTCATGAATAATAATTTTTTCTCATACGACTTTATTTAAGTAAAGAGTCAACAATATGGATAATGCTGTACATGTCTGTATAAATAAAATCAGCATGGTGAAGGGTATAGAAGATTCGGCACGGCCGAATATAGCACTTTTACTTGTTTTAAATGCGTTTGATTTGTATACCCTTCACCACAGGTGGAAAGGGTATATATAAGTTTGTTTTAAATGCGTTTGATTTTTAAATAGATGATATCTCTGTTTTAAAACCTAAGTGCATTAAACACATAGACATCATCAGGATACCGACTACAAACTGTCAAAAATGAAACGATTATTTTGAAGTCAGCAAAGCTACATGGCTACACAGCCACCTATTTTATTCAACAAAAGAAAATGTCACAAAATTGTAAATTACAAATTCATATACAAATAAAAAGTTTTGGAGGAAATATTTATAATTTTTTGAAAAAGTTATTTAATTTTATAAAAGCAAAATAAGTAATGTAGCTGTCGGCTTCAATATCATTAAGTAGCTGACAACACGGCGACAATTGTAGCAAAAGGAATTTGTTTTCATTTTTCTTCTATCTCTTTAACTCATGAATAATGATTTTATCTCATACGACTTTATTTAAGTAAAGAGTCAACAATATGGATAATGCTGTACATGTCTGTATAAATAAAATCACCGTGGTGAAGGGTATAGAAGATTCGGCACGAACGAATATAGCACTTTTACTTGTTTTAAATGCGTTTGATTGTTTTTTAATGCGTTTGATTTTTAAATAGATAAGATCTCTGCTTTAAAACCTAGGTGCATTAAACACATAGACATCATCAGGATACCGAATAAAACTGTCAAAAATAAAATACACACGTTTATAGGTAAACGATTATTTTGAAGCCAGTATAGCTACAAGACTACACGACCACCGTTGTGTAGGGATGCCAGACGTACTATTTTAAAGAGTACACGTACTCTTTTTTAAAAAATGTGCTCTAAAAATATAAATATGCAAAAGAACACGCAAAAGTACTCTTTTTTACCAATGTGCTCTTTTTTGTACTCTATTTTTTACTTTTTTTATTTTAACCGCTTTTACACACTTAACATCAGAGTCGAATAATATAACGCCGCTGTCATCACTTTACTTTGTACTCTGTTACATATGTAAACAAAATAACATAGTAAACAGCCTTTGAAATGCAAATAAAGATATGTATATGTACATATGTATATGTACATACATTCATGGATAAAAATAGTTCAAATATTGAATTAACGTTCGTTTTGGCTTTTTTAAGGTAAGATTGTGATATAATTGTTTAACTGGATTAATCTAAAGTTAATGTCTAGATGTCCACAATGGATAGTGAATCTGATTGTGAAGTTTTGTCAGATTCTAATATCGCAGAAATTGGTACTAATGATAAAACACTTAAAAAACTTGGAAGACGCCGAAGAAATAAATTCAATGATAATTGGAAAAGTCAGTTCAGTTGGATACTTAAAACTAAAGATGAACAAATTGCTAAGTGTTCTGTTTGTGTCATTTCCTTTTCCATTGCAAACGGAGGAATAAACAAGGTTAAACAACACATGAAATCTACTAAACATATCCGAAATGTAGGAGGCGTCTCAAACTCAATTACAAACTACCTTCACCAGTCTAGCTGTGGCGCAGAAAATTCACGTTCGTTAAGTGCAGCTGCAGAGGCTGCATTTTGCTATCATACAGTGATGCACTCACATAGCTACCAATCTGCGGATTGCAGTGCTAAGCTTTTTCAATCAATATTTTCCGATTCCAATGTCGCCAAAAACATTTCCTGTGGGAAAACAAAATGTTCTAAAATTATTACAAATATTTTGGCTAAATATTCAATTGAAAATGTAATCAACGCCTTGAATAACGACCACCCATTTTCTATTGCCATTGACGCTTCCAATAAAGGAATTATCAAGATGTTTCCAATAGTAATAAGATATTTTTCAAAAGACACCGGTATGAACACAAAACTTTTGAGTTTTTTTAATTCAGTATCAGAAAGTTCTAAAGACGTTGCAAATTGTTTAAAACTGTATTTAACGAAAAACGATTTAAGTTTGACTAACGTTACTAGCTTTTCTGCAGATATCGCTAGTGTTAATTTTGGATGCAATCAGAGTATTATGGTAGAACTTTGTAAAGAAAATCCCGATATAATCGGTGTAGGATGCTTATGCCACGTAATTAATAATGCCTTTAAAAAATCACTAACATTTTTAAAATATGATGTTGACAACATTGTAATAAAAGTTTTCAATGAATTTAGTTCATCGACTAAAAAAACATCCAACTTATGAGAGGTTTTTGAATTTTGTGATCTGGAATGGAGTGAAATGATTCGGCATGTTTCTTCAAGATGGCTTTCGTTAACACCAGCTATTGAACGATTGTATAAAAATTTTTCGGCAATAAAATCATATTTTCTTTCGCAAAATGATTGTCCATTTGTTTTGAGGCAATTTTTTGAGCTTGAGATTTCTGAAGCATATCTGGGGTTTGTGCATAAAGTAGGCCATGGCCTTTGTTGCGCTATAAAAAAATTGGAAGAGCAAGATGGTTTAGTAATTATTGACATGTTCCAAATAATGAAAAACATGATAGAAAAAATGAAGAAACAACAAATAGAGGAGTACTATGGATTCGTAGCCGAAAATGTATGCAGCAAATGTGATAATGATATAGAAGTAAATTTGTTCAAAAAAAGAGCCAACATCTATAATAGATTACATTGGAAAAAGATTTGATTTCGAAAAAAACAAATTTGAAAAGCTTAGCATATTTCATTTAAATACCGATATTTCATTTCATGATTTCAAGGATATATTAACTCTCTTTTCCATCAAAAATGTCGATTTGGATCTTCTTTTTGACGAGTTTCATTCATTGAAAGCCTTAAAAAAAAAAGATAAAGATAAACCTGTTATTGAAAAGTGGAAAGAATTTCTTAACAGTGGCATATACCCAAATTTTGAAAAAATATGCGGTTTCATATTTGCAATACCACATTCAAATGCTGCCTGTGAAAAAATATTTAGTTTAATGGTATTGAGTTGGAGAAAAGAAAGGAATAAGCTTTCTGTTCAAACTCTGGAAAGCGAACTAATAATAAAAACAAATTTTAATTATACGTGTACTGAATTCTACAACTTTTTAAATACTGATGTAGGTAGAAATAAAATCGTTAAGATTGTTCAAAAAAGTGATAAATATTTGTAAGCATATACATATGTATGTATGTTCATATGAGCTAATATAAAACCTTTTTTTGAGATCTCATTTAATTTTTATTGAAGTTTGTTATGTTTTATTAAATAATTTTTTATTTTTTTTTTTAATAAATAAAATGAAAATTTGTTTTTTCTTGTTTGACAAAATGTACTCTTTTCTTGGCATTTGTACTCTTTTTTTTTCTTTAATGTGCTCTTTTTTGATCTCCAGAATCTGGCTACCCTACCGTTGTGGCTGTCATCAACTTAGGCTAATTTCTATTTTATTCAACAAAAAAAATGTCACAAAATTGTAAATTACAAATTCATACAAACAAAAAGTTTTGGAGGAAATATTTATAATTTTTTGAAAAAGTTATTTAATTTTATAAAAGCAAAATAAGTATTTCTACAACAATGTCAGAGTTTACGATGTAGCTTTGGTCTTCTCAATATCATTAAGTACAATTGTAGCAATCGGAGTTTGTTTTCATTTGTCTTCTATTTCTTTAACTTTTGAATAATGATTTTTTCTCATACGACTTTATTTAAGTAAAGAGTCAACAATATGGATAATGCTGTACATGTCTGTATAAATAAAATCACCGTGGTGAAGGGTATAGAAGATTCGGCACGGCCGAATATAGCACTTTTACTTGTTAATTTCTTATTTGAGTCGGTCGTTTTTGGCATCTACAACAGTGTTGGGATATATGGTACAATTGTACTAAATTTGTTACAATCGGCACATGAGAGTGGTACACTTCATGATTTTTTGGTACAATTTGATATACAATTTATTAAAAACCATTTTTATTTAATCAATCATTTTTGTACTTTTTCTTACAAAAACAAGCATTTCTAATTTCATAGTTCTCCAACCCTGTCTAGAACTGAATTGCAATATTCTTGATTTATATTCAGAATTTTTTTTATTTACTTTGATAGCCTTTTTATGTATAAGTAATAGGTAATTTAGTTTGCAAGGCCTTCTTGCTGAACTACAGCATTTGAACGTTTTTGCATCGCCTCAATTAGTTTCTGGCAGTATTCGCCTGATATATTTTTCTCATCTGGCAACATTGCCTTGAGTTGTAAAAAACGTGTTATTTTTTGCTCGTGTGTGATTTTTCTTGAAAATTTAATTTTTCCTTTAAATCGCTTCCAATATGGCTAGCCAGAAGTGAGATTACTTTGGGAATAGTCCCAAATTTAAGACGATAAGGATTGATCCTGGCCCTAGTAACAGGTTTCATTTGCCAGCAAATGAAGAAGAAGAAGAGGCAAGAGTCAAAGAAAGGGTTCGACCAATAGTGGTAGACTCGTGTCACAGTTTCTCAAAAGTTTGGGAAATACTTGGTGAGGAGTACTTCTTCAAGAGAATGACAATTGGAACTAAGGTTACATGCAATACAATGGTCCTGTATGAAGCTGCGTTAAAAAAGCTGAGTGAACTGAAGTACAGTTTTTATACACACGAAGTTAAAGACGTAAAGCACTTTAAGTTAGTGTTATTTGGTTTGCCAAGAACAGACGCAAAGCTTTTAAAGGAGGAATTTGTTAAAATGCACAACATAAACCCAGTAAGTGTCAAAGAAATCGTAACCAAAAGGACTACAGCTGATGACGCTATATACTTGATTGAGTTTAACAAACAAGAAGTGTCAAAAAATGATATTATGAAAATAAAGTACTTTTGCAATATTGCTGTTTACTGGAGAAGACCTCTTAAAGGGAATAAAGGGCCTACGCAATGTACGAAGTGCTCTATGTACGGACATGGAGCTAAAAACTGCAATAGAGTTATCGTCTGCGCAGTTTGTGCTGGCAATCACGACCAGACTGAGTGTGTATTGGCCAAAAACACTCAAGGAAGTAATGTTGTTTATAAATGCCACAACTGTAGCCAAAAGAACTTAAGAAACTTGAATCACAGGTCCGACGATCCTAAATGCCCTTGCCGTAAAGATTATTTAGAAATGCGCCTACGATTAACTTCTAAGTCTAGACCTAATTTCAACAAGTCGAGAATTAATCATGTGTATGATGAGACTGAGTTCCCACACCTGTCAAGTCAGAGTCAACCAACTGATTCACGAGAGCACACCTTCCAAAGGAAAAGTTTGTACTCTGAGGTTTTGAAAAACAGACCCCGCGACAGCAACAACGATGATGACTTATCTAACGAGAGATTGTTAGAAATCTTCTTTAGTGCTGTGGATGCACTAGAAAAATGTCGAAATAAATTTGACAAATTAAGAGTGCTTGGCATGATGCTCAAGCATGCTATATAAAATCATGGGTAGTCAAAATGTATACGTTATGCACTGGAATGCTCAAGGCATAACAACTGAGTCAGCAGATGCACAGCTCGAAAAAGTTCTCCATGAGAAAAATATTGATATTCTACTTCTTAACGAAACGTTCCTGAAGCCGTATCATAGGTTAAAATTTGGAGGCTACAAAATATACAGAGAAGACCGTCAAACACATGGTGGGGGTCTGCTTATAGCGGTTAAAAATTACATAGATCATAAGTTGTTACCAAAGATTAAAACAATAACCATAGAAAATATCTCTGTGGAAGTTAAAATAAGTGAACGTCCCGTAAGTTTTATCTCTGCTTATAATCCAGTTTACACTTCTAATTTTAAAACTGACTTAGAACTTCTTACCAATTCGTTTAGTGACTATTTTATTTTTGGTGATTTGAATGCACAACATGTGAGTTGGAATTGTATTTCAAACAATTCAGCTGGCAAAGAACTGTACAGACATCACTTAAGTTCAAGTTATTATGTATATCATCCGGATACACATACTATATTCGGCCAAAATATAATTCCAGTCCAACCATCCACGGTTGATATTTTACTTACTAACTCTAACATTTCATTTTCGCAGTTACAGTCACATCCAAATATTTTACAGTCTGATCACACCCCAATAACTTGTTACATTTTTGGAACACCACAAAATCACTTTGTTACAGTTCCGTTGTATAATCAGGCTGATTGGCCAGCAATTAAATACTGGGTCGAGAATGAAATTAAGAATCATAATATCGGACAAATAGAGCTTAACAATATAAACCTAGATTCGTCATTAAATAAATTAGTTAGTATAGTTAAAGAAGCTTTTTCCAAGATTCCAATTGGCCAGAAAAATCCTTGGCAGAGGGAAATTTCAAATACGTCTAAAATGCTGATTACTCAGAGGAACAAGTATAACCGTAAACTTAAAAGATGTAGAGATCCTAGTTACAGAACTCAACTAATCAGCATTTTAAAACAGTTGAATCACTTAATTGATTTTTATTTGAAAAGGGATAGAAATGAAGCGTGGGCTAAATTCATTTCCAAACTGCCTTCCGGCTCTAAAAAGTTTTGGAAATTAACAAAAGCTTTAAAAGGTAGAAATTCTGCAATCCCCGATCTAAATATAAATGGGGAAGTTTTAAGTACCGGTGAAGCAAAAGCAAATGCCATTGCGGAAGTTTTAAGATGCAACAATAATATCACCAACAACAATTCATCACCTTTAGATAATGTGGTTCTAAATTATGTGCAGGAACTTAACAATGTAAATCTCGCTGACAGTGACAATTTTGAATTCACAGATGCAGTAGAGGTAAAGACATTTGTTTTTTCTTAAAAAAATAACAAATCCCCAGGTTTAGACGGAATTAACAGCATTTTTTTAAAAAATATGCCCGATTACTTTTTTGAAACTTTGAGCAAACTATTTAATTACTGCTTGAGAAATGGTCATTTCCCCATTATATTTAAAAAGGCCAGGGTTATACCTGTTTTCAAAACTGGAAAAGATCCAAAATTGCCTTCCAGCTATAGGCCAATAAGCATTTTGAGCTTGTTGGATAAAGTCTTTGAAAAAATAATCCACAAAAGAATCGTAGAGTTCTCAGAACAGAATAACATTATACATCAGCAGCAGTTTGGATTCCGAAGAGAGCACTCTACGGTACATCAAATCAAACGATTGGTTAATATTATTGAGAGTAATAAAAGAAATCGTAGAAGTACAGGTATTATATTTCTTGACACTGAAAAGGCTTTCGATACAGTATGGCATAATGGCCTATTGTATAAACTTAACTCTTTTAGTTTTCCTTTATATTTACAAAAAATCATACAAAGCTTTTTAGACCAACGTTCATTTGTAGTTTTCGTGGAACGCATCTCATCAGATGAAAAACATATACTCGCAGGTCTACTGCAAGGTTCCGTTTTGTCACCTACGCTTTATTCGTTATACACGTCAGATATCACTCTACGCAGGAATCAGGAAGCAGCATTTTATGCAGACGATAGTGCTTTCATTTGCAGCGGTAAGGTATCTAATTCATTAGTTAGGAAAATGCAAGAGAGCTTAAATTCAAGCCAAAAATATTTTAATAAATGGAAAATAAAGGTCAATGATGATAAAACACAGGCCATTATTTTTCCATATAATCTATGTTGTGCCGTGGAAATATTATACCTATAAAGTCAGAAATCAAGTATTTGGGCATTATAATGGATAAAAAACTAACATTTAAGCAACATGTCAACCAAATTTGTGAAAAAGCTATAAAGTGTGGTCGGGCATTGTTTCCCATACTCAACAGAAGATCTAAACTGAATATGAAAAACAAAATATTGTTATATAAAATGTGCATTCGACCAATTATGAGTTACAGCTGTCAAGTATGGTTTCATAAAACTGCGAAAACTCATACCAAAAAGCTTCAGATTATACAAAACAAGAATTTGAAAATAATTCATAATCTTCCTCGTAGGTATCCGACAAATTTACTTCACAGTAACTTTGGACACAAGATGATAAACGATTTCACTAGAGAACTGACACTGACATTTAATGAAAAATGCAGACTGTCAAACTTTGAATCAATAAGGAATTTACAAGGTAATCACTAAGATTCGTTCGTTAAGAATGAATGTATTAGTGATTATCCAAACAAATTTCTTTATAACTTCCATAGAGATCAAAGGTTTTTGTGAGCTATTTTCCTTAAGGCTGTATATTTATTGTTATTAGTTTTGTAAATTTAATTATAAGACTCTTATTGTTGTAGCACTTATAGTAAAATCTCATACCTCTGTACCTTTAATATTTTAAACTTGTAAATAAAGACTTTTATTAAAAAAAAAAAAAAAAAAAATATTTTTCTATTTTTTTAGTGACAAACCGTAGTCTTTTTAACCGATTTAAAAAAAGGAGGAGTTTATTAATTCGTCTGAATATTGCTTTTTTATATATGTAACCGCAGAACTCAGCCATTTCTGAACCGATAAAAAAAATAAATTTAAAGGATGTCCCCATAGGTGACGTAAGTTGACCTTTTGAACCGTTATAGACAAAACCTTGAAAATTTTACAGAATGTCGATTACTCTGACCGTTATAATAAAATGTATAAATATTAAAAATTTTAAATTGAAGGGTGCTCCAATAGTTCATTGATTTGATGTATACCCCCATACTTTTGAACAGTTGTACACAGACCGCTGCAATTTACTAAGAACCTGTATTGCTAAGTCCGCTATAACAAAAAGTATAAAATTGGTGTTTGGAAATAAAAGGTGTCCCAATAGTTCATGTAATTTGATATATATGGACAAACTTTTGAACCGTTATAGACAGATAGTTGAAATTTACAAAGAATCTTTGTGGCCAAGTCCTCTATAACAACAGGTCTTTAATTTAAAAATGTAAATTATAGGGTGTCCCAATAGGTGATGTTATAATAGGGAGAGGCTTGACAGTCACATAGTCTTTACTTTTTTCCCTCTAATTTTGGCGTATCTTTTATTTGGTTTAAATCTAATTCTTACAGATTACTTCTTACTTTTTTAGTTTAGAATTGGTGCCCTTCTATATGTTTACAAGTTGGTTTTTTTTCAAGAATTATTTGGTTATTAGACGACTCTTCAATTATTTTTAAATAATAAATCTCGAATTACTCTACTGGATTAAGATCCCGTTTCAAGTACTTGCTGGACAGCTAAACAGCTTTTTGCTTATGAAATAGTTTAATATTTTGGCAAAATAATTGTTAGTAAATTAGCAACACAAGGAATCAAGTTCAAATAGTATTACTTTAAAATACCCTAGTATAAAAGATTAGATTTTTCATATTTTAATGTCGAGCTACTGTATGTATTAATGTTTTTTTTACTTAATTCCAAATGCTGATTTGGTACAATGTTATCACCGGAGTGGTACAAATTAAACATTGTCAGATACCAACACTGATCTACAATTTAAAAATTCTACAAAAAAACAGTGTTGTCAAATTAGGGGATTAAGCCCCAAATCGGAGATTTTTATTTGCTAATGGGGATTAAAAACTTAGTTTCGGGATTGGGGGATTCGTTGAGAATAATTTCAATATTTTGGGGATTCTTATTTTGATTTCATATACTTTTTGGATTATTGTAATTTTATTATTATTTAAATTTTTCCTTATATAAGTTTTAAAGTATGACTGATAAATGAAGATCAAAAGGACGCAACGAAAATTATTAAACCGCAAAAGATAATGCATTGAATTTACCTGCGAAGCTTTTCACTTCTCTTCAGAAAACACCCAGAGTTTTTGTTGGGAATCGATTCCACAACTCAAAAACTGGTAGATAAGGCGCTCTATCAATCAGTCTATAGAAATTTGTTGTAACCCTCTTAATCCATCCTTAGAATTGGTGAGGTAAAAACTCAATAAACTTGTATAATTACATTACAATAAAAATATCCAGCTTAAAATATTAATGCAGTAAATTAAATTTGGAAACAATTAAATTTTTTTGTGGGATATTGGGGATGCAATTTTTCAAATTGGGGATAGAATCCGATAAATATTTGGGAGCCCTGCCAACAAACTACTTCTGATTTTTGTTTTTGTAAAATCAACGCACCATATTTATTGTACCATGATCACAAGAAAATAAGTTTAAAATAATGTCCGAAGCAATTATAGATAAAAAACTACTAAAGAACCAAGATAATGATTGCAAAACAATAAACCAAAAATCAGAGAATATTCCATGCACCCACGTTATAAATGAAGGAAGCTCTATAGTAGCAAATAACTTAACAAACTCCATGCCAGTTAGTGCGGTCACACAACAGAGAGGAAAATTAACTTTTAAAAATCCCAAATCTAGTTATGTTGAGCCAGGCGGAAAAAAATTTGTATGGAAATCGCTTAAACAAATAGTAACACAAGAAAAATCATTGCCTTGGACGGAGGATGCAGTTTTATGTGAGTTTGAGTTTTATTTCCTTATTTTTCAAAGCAAATTATTAAATCTTTCAACAGATAACTCCCTTAATGCTCCGCCATCCTTAAAACCACCCAAGAAGTATTCAGATATTTCCGGCTTAGAGGCACCGTATACAGATCCGCAAACTAAATTACACTACCATAATGCTGAAGAATTCCGTATTATAAGGACTTTACCATCGGACATAATACAGGGCTATTTGGCTTTAAGGGGTGCCACAAACATTGTTGGCTAAACTAGTTTGGGAACAAATGTAGTTTACGGACACATCATAAAATTTAAAATTAAGTGGCCTATTTTGTGTAAAATTTAATATTAAGCAAAAAATGTAATGTGAAAAAATTGGGGGCGACGCTTACTTACGGACCCCCAAAGTTTGGATGTAAAGTATGGTATAACTCGAATATATTACGTCGGAATAGAGTAATATGGGTATCATTAGAAAGGTAATTAAAAGTGCTATCTAACTAAATTAAAATTAATGGAAAAAATTTGAGTGGGCACAAGATATTTTTTCAAAAAAAAAAAATATTTTTAAAGATTTTCTGCATAACCGAACACCGGCTTCGCTAACTAAAGTTTTTTTTTGCATAGGAAACAAAGATTGTCTCTTCCAAGGTATAACAAATACCGGCTTCGCTAACTAAATATTTTCTGCATAGTCGGACGCAAGCATTTTCTCCTCTATGGTATAACCATCACCGGCTTCGCATACTAAAGATTTCCTGCGTAACCGGTCGCAGAATAAAAATAAAAAATATTTTTCTTTTACTTAAAATTTTTCCCATTATTTTATTAATTTCATTTTATTTGGATTGTACTTTTAATTACCATTCCAATGATACGCATATTGTCTAATTCCGTTATAAAATACTCGAGATATACCATACTTTACATAGAAACATTGGGGTCCGTAACTCCGAAACTAAGCGTCGCCACCAATTTTTAGTTTAACATTTTTGTCTTAAAATTATAAATTTTACACACAATAGGCTACTTTTTTAAATTTTTATGATATGTCCGTAAACTAGATTTAAGCTATAGTTTGGTACCTATACAGTTTTTTATTTATATTTTTTAACCACTGCAGCAGTCTATAATAATTTTTATGTTGTAATATTCATAAACGAGTTTTATTGTTATAAAAGAAAATAAAAACATACAAAAATTTTAATTGCAAGGAAAAATTGTTTTTAAAATATTGTTATTAAAGCAAACACTCCATAGAGTAAAGCACATGGATATGCAATAAGCACTTGTTGATGATCCATTGAATAAGCTGTTACGAAAAGTTTTGAAGCCGATAATGAACACCAAAATATGCACACGCCAGCAATTATTAGTCCAATTGTTCCTCTAAAAAAAAAAATTGATATAATTTCAAGACATTTGGCAAAAATTAGTATATTTTATTTATATTTAGGTGGGTTGGAAACCGATTTTTAACGCATATTGTATTACCATTTCAAAATGTTTACTTACTGAATAGTAATCAATACGTTAATGCCCGATAAGACGACCATTGGTAGGAGACAGTATCCCAAAACGGAAACTACAGCTCCAAATGTTACGGTAGCTTGTGAAGCCATTAAAGTAAGTAAACTATAGAAAGCAAGACATCCCATCACGCCAATGCCATAAATATATGAAAATGTAACTTTTCCACTCTATATTTGAATAAAATTAAAATTAGTTCAAAGGCATGTATTCAACATTAATCACCAGAAGCAGAAAGCCACCTAAGGCCAAACAAAATACTAAGGGCCCAGCCATATCTGTGTCTTGTAATATTGTCTGATCAGCTCCACGCATTGGATTAAGTACAGCAAGTGTCTAAAATATGCTTTATTAACATAAAACCTATTTATTTTTATCATATTTATTTATGTTACCTTTTGGAATATATGATTTGGATTAATACCTAATTCGTCTAATAAAGGCGGCTCATCATCGAAATCAGTGGTACCACCGGAAACCTTATATTGTTTATCTTGTTCATAGGGATTGGGATTATAGACATTAGGATCATAAAATGAACCCATGCTAGCACTGCCGGCGTTAGTGTCGGAATAACTCAAGTCGTAATTTGGTGGCACTGAAGGCTGAGTATTATCAAAATTTTGAAAATTTCTGAAAGAATTTAAGTTAGTTCAAGGTTATGATTTTTATAATATGATTTTGTATTTACAATTCCTGATCAAACTCTGGCATGTTAAAATTATAGGCATTGTCTGTCGGTGCTGACTTGTAAAAATCATTTTGTTTATAATTCGCCATAAATATACCGGATAAATAAGTTTTAGCGATTTTCGTTTATTTTAAAATGTAAGATTCTACTTTTTAATTAATTGAATGATCAGTATTTTTATAACTTTACTTTTTGCTAACCACGGATGAAAATAACTTTGTAAAGGTTTTTTTACATTTCAGTCAACAGGAAAATTTAATAAACGTCATTAAAAGCACAAATGGGCACAAATCAGACCAGATAAGACACGAAAATTGCAGTGTTACCAGATCACAGCTTTCGTTAGAAAGGGATAGTAAGAGTTAATGCTTTTCTTATATTACTATCTCTTTCTGGTTATAGATGCAATTCGACATTTTATTGTTTACAAAATAATTTGTGAAACTGGTGGAAAATTTTAATAAAATTTGATTTGTGTGTAAAATTAAGTGTTTTATAAATAGCTTTAAAATAATTTGTGGCAAAAATAAAGTTTGAACAAATATCATCCGAAGTCAGCCAAATAAATAAGAGGAAATAAAGAAAAGGAAATAAAACAACAGGAATCCAACAGGAAAAAATGTAAGTATAACAAAGGTTTTCTATTCAAATTAATTTGTTTTTAATTAAATTATTTTGCTATTTCAGGAGTCGCCGATGCATAATGGGCCGTCCAAAAGGGGACAAATTTCTTCAGTTCCCGAAAACCCAACCAAGTGTACATATTACATTTGTTAAATTTTAAAGTGAATTAAAGAGAATTGGAATTATTTACTTTGATTTATGTAAAATGATATGTTACAAAAATATCGTCTTGCAGGATTAAAATAAGTCTTATTTATTATTTAAGCAGGTTTTTACATTGGATATATAATTACCCTGTGTTGGCAGGTCTGTTTTGTTAATGGTGACTAAAATCTCAAGGTAAATAAATACGTTACAAGTTTCCTTTTAGAGTTTTAATATATGTAACTTTTTTTTCTAATTTCAGTCGTATTTAAATCTTACCAAATTACCTATTGGTGACATTCCCTTCAAAAAAAAAAAAAAAAAAAAAAAAAAACTGGTGCTGGAAACGATGTATCTTTTCATTGCAATCTTCTTCCTTAACTATCTACTTATACTAATAAATTGAAAAAGATGCTACAAATATCTCCAACAACTGCAAATTATTATGTATTAGTTCTGCTGTTAACGTTACTTGAAAATAGAAACAAAACATTAATAAGACCAGAAAATAAAAATACATAAATTACTTTATTTAAAATGTTCACTTAAAATCCAAAACTAAATATGAAAACTGAAATAAATTTTCTATTTAAATTCAATTAAAATAAAAATATGTATTTTTATGTAATTTAGTGCAGCATCATTTAATATTAATGATTACGTGGTGGAGCAAGCTTTCGTGTTGACCGAATGTTGGTACGAATGCAACGTGAACCAATCCCTTGGCATTTTCGCTCCTGCTTTTTTCACAAACGATACGAAGGCGTATTTGATTTCATATTTTGAGAATAGCGTGTAATGAGCCAGTTAAGTAAAGCTTTCGGTTTCTATTTTAGGACTTAGATCTCCCGCAAAAACATTATGTGAGTTATGCCATTAGTTATCAGAACTAGTGGCACAATTTACCTAAAATTAAAATGCAATTTATTTTTCGTATATATAACAGTATACTCAGATTGATTTGCTTACCTTATTTTCTTTTTCGAGAAATAAACGTTTATTCATAGCTGTTAAGGTGGTCGTGGTTGATTAATAAGATCAATAACCATAGGGATCGTTGCTCATGTAAAATTTTACAACTTTTCAATGAACCCATTTTACTAAAAAAGCAACTAAATACGAAGATGCATCAAAATTCCCTACACACATTTTCGGTTGTAGTTATAAATTTTTGTAGCAGATTTGTGCATTTCTTTTACTATTCTAGTATTTTGTATGATTGTAGATGATTTAGTTCGTTTGCTGACAAACACTCTTATTTATATTTATGAAATATAGTTGTATACTGTTTTAGGTTTTCGTTTCTTAGGTCCTTAATTCCACACGGATCCCTTAAAACGTTAGATTTGGTTTGAAATAATATTATAAAGTATCGTTATATAGGGCATCGACGGAATAATCTTTTTATTTCTCACCGCCATTATCATGTACAAGAACATTTTCTTATGTTCTGCTTGCTAACGTGCACTTCGCCGGAGAACCATTCATGTAATGCACATAAGCATCTATGTATATTGCATAATCCTTATGAAGTCACATACATGTATAAAATTCTTTACCATAAGGAAACAAATAATTTAGACGGGACTCCTACGC
Source organism: Phasia obesa (assembly GCA_949628195.1). Lineage (NCBI taxonomy): Eukaryota > Metazoa > Arthropoda > Insecta > Diptera > Tachinidae > Phasia > Phasia obesa. The sequence goes on along the minus strand of OX451218.1, from coordinate 61,361,240 downwards.
TTTCAACTGCATTTGGGTCCAAATTTTCCTTGAAGTCTCTTTAACATTGAGACTTTTTGAACAAATGACACTTAAAAAACTTTTATTGCACATTTTTTTCCAACTTTATGATCATGTTGTATTTTTGTAACTTTTAACTGCGTTTTGCAACAACCGTAATATATTTTAATAACTTTTAACGAAATTATTGTACCAGTTTATTTTAAATATTATTAAGAAAATATAATTTTTGAAAAATTTTGTTTCCAATTTTTGTTTACTTAATTGAAAACATATGTTAGTGATGGCAACATATAGCTGGTACTTCTTACTCATTGCTTTAAACATTTTTTGTTATCTTTTTATTCACTTTATCGAAAGCTGCAAGTACAAATCACAGATAACTAACTGTCTGATTTGTGGTACAAATGATAATGTACTTTTTAAACGTTACAAGTGGGTAATCTGGTTAGTTATCTGTGATTAAAAGTAAAATAAAAAACGCAAGTGAAGAAATAAATATTTTGGAAATCAACCGCTTAACAACTTTTTTTATGTGCCTGTGTTCTTATTGTTTCTTAGAAATACACGCGCGTGACATAAAATATACGACTTTAAAATCCGTAAATTAAGCGTTGCCGAAAATCCGAAAATTGGAATTGGTAGCTATTATTTGCGAGAAATTAACCGTTTAGGCGCTACCCTTTTATAAGGCCTTAATTACGCTAAATAGTATTTTTCCTGTAAAATCCGCAAATTCAGCGGTGCCAAAAATCTGAATACTGGAATTGGTAGCCATTAGTAGTAGGAATAAGATGTACTAAGTGTCATTGGAGAGAAATTAACGGTTTAGGCACTACACGCCAACAACTTTTTATAAGGCCTAAATTGCGCTAAATAGCATTTTCCCTATAAAATCCGTAAATTGAGCGGTGCCAAAAAAAAAACTAAAAACTGGAATTGGTAGTCATTAGTAGTAGGAATAAGATGTACTAAGTGTCATTTGCGAGAAATTAACCCTGTTACCGCCGCCACTGTATTTTGTATTTTATTGTAATTTACTTACATACAAACAAACATATATGTATATAAACACAAATTCCTTATTTTACATATTTTCTCATTCCACCGTTGCCCTTATTTACTCTATTAAAATATTTATTTAAATTGTACTAAATTTGTTAATGTTCCGCTTAATAACGGTAGTCTCTTGTTTTGTAAAATATTTCAAATCAAAAGATCATTTAAAGTAAAAAAAGTAGTTCTTATTGTGACACGGTGGAAACAAGTTGTTTTAAAGCGCGATATACGCAAATTAATACTTAATAAATAAAACGTGCATATTTAAGCAAAAGAGTGTTTTAATATTTAATATTAATATTGCGTAGCTCTTAAAAGTTTGTATTACGCCGTGCGAACTCAACATTCTTTAAAACAACTTCACATAAAAACAATTCAATTGAAAAAAAACACAATTTGTACATAAATGTCGTGTTTATCTTTTAAAATCAATATATCGCATTTTTATTGAAAAGAATAAAAATTAAATCGTGTTTCATAAAAGACTAAATAAATAAAATGTTTCAAACCGATTTTAATTGTAATAAATGCGAATTAAAAGACACCGCTCGTATGGTGCAGTGTAATTCCTGCGATAAATGGTATCATTTTCAGTGTGTAGGGGTAGACTCAAATATTGCTAATGAAAGCTGGAGTTGTTCAAAGTGCCACGAAAAATCAGTGGTCCAAATGGACATGCCCAAAACTACTCAACAATTGCCGCCGGTTGATACAATCGCCGAATTTTCTGACGGAACGCAAGGAACGTCCTCAATTACAAATTACGAGTGCACTAGAAAACCAAATAATATGCCTAAATCCACGACTATTGCCCAAAATGCAAAGTCAACCGTCGTGCAAGATAACGATTACAGTAATGATTACAGAAAAAAGAGATTCAACGCCAGTATTTGGAAAAGAAATATAGAATACTTTCTCAAGGTGACTCAATGCAGCCGTCGTGTTCCTTTTCACATGCATTTTCGTCTTCCCAACCGACAGCTGCGCAGATTGCAGCAAGACAAATTTTGATGGTAACCCAGAAGATTGGCTGCTCTTTATCAGCAATTATAGGAATAGCACAGAATTAGCCGGTTACACTGATGGTGAAAATCTAATGAGCCTTCAGTCGTGAACTGGTAAAAAGTAAATTACTAATTCCATCTATGATGGGCGAAATAATTCAAACTCTTGAAATGTGTTTCGGACTCTATGATAGAAAAGGCAACAAAAATTCCTCCATTAAAAGACAAATTAGATAGTATTATTGAATTCGCTCTTACTATTCGAAACATTTGCTCGACGATGGAACCTTGCAATATGACCCAATGCTTGTTAAAACCTTAGTCGAAAAATTGCTAAACAATCATAAGCTCAATTGGGCTATGCACCCAAAAGAAAATAAGGTTCCCATAGTGAAATTGTTTAGCGATTGGATATACGCTATAGCTGTTGCAGCTAGCCAAGTAGTATCCCCAGCAATGTGTAAGAAAAGTGGTTCAGTGAATACGCATCAAAGTAGCACAAATAAGCCAATTTGTTTTTTATGCAAAGCGAGGCTCATAAAATCCAGACTTGTGGTGAGTTCGCATTATTAAATTTAGATGCTAAATGGAATTTAGTAAAAGAAAATAAATTGTGCCGTCAGTGTCTAAATCTTCATCGTCGTAAATGTTTCTCAAACAAACAATGTGGTATTAATGGCTGTACAGCAAAGCATCACCCATTGTTGCACAAGCATGCTAATGTGCCCGAACGGAGAGAAATAGTAAATGCACATAGTGATAAAGAGAGATCGTGTTTCAGAATACTACCAATCCGTGTTTACTTTAATGGTGGCCTTGAAAACACATACGCGTTTTTGGATGAAGGCTCATCAGTGACTCTAATGGAGCAAACATTTTTTAACAAACTGGGACTAAAAGGTAAGAGTGAACCTCTAGAGCTACGATGCACTGTGGTCAATATTTTGAGATAGCGGCCAAAACTCCTTTTGGTTTTTGTTCTCCGATTTTAAAGTTATTAGACTCATATGAAAGTAGACAGTAGTAAACCTCGGGAGCCAAAAAATAAAAACTCTATTTCAACTATTTCACTGAGAACAGGGTGGTCCAAAATGGACTTTTTCAGAATTTAGTAAATATATGATATTTTTTGTTAATTTTTAAAGTTTAAATGACCATAACTTTTTTGTTTTTCAAAATTTTAGGACGAAATAAATTTTGTGTTGTAACTTAACTTATTTCCTATTACTGGTAAAAAAATTGAAGCTCTACTGTTTTCAGAACAATTTAAATATTTTTTTTAAAAGAGGTAAAATTTCTCGGAAATTTCCTACTTCATAGAGCACAACTCCTGTGAGTCAAGCTGAGTCAAAACACAAATTTACTATTTTGTAGTCCTAACTCTCCCCTACATTCCTATATATACATGTCCATGCATCGGGACTGCACTTTTTGAGCTACGGCAATTTTTCTGACCCAAGGTAAGATATTCGGTACAAATGCACGTCATATTTTTTGAAAAGTTATTTGTATGTGAAAGTGGCTATTATGCATATATTTTGATGAAATTTTGTACAAGAGTTCTTATTGACCCAAAAAATAATTCTCTTGAAATTAGGAGAAGTTGGCCCATATTTGGACCTAGTCCACATAGAAGGCCGTATCAAAATTTTGACAAAAATGACAATAGAACTCTCAAATTATGTGGTATCTAGCAATTCATTTGGAAAAGGTAAAAAATGATTTTATTGCCATCTAATATTACATAACTTAAATACCTGAAAATTGCAAATAAATTTAAAACCAATGGAAATAACTGGTAAAACCAAGTACCTGTTTTATTATGTTTCAAAGAGGTAAAAAAGATCATGTTGAAACTTCGAGCAATAGTATATTAATCCATGAATTCATTTTTTTCTTCATTATTGTTTATACAATGCCTAAATTCAGTTATAGTGTTCTATCTGATATATATTTTGAACGGAAAGATGAAAACGACATTATTTTACATATAATGAATGAAGAAATTAAAATTCATAACTTAAAAATAAAAAACTTTTTAAATACTTTAAGAAAACGGTACAATCAATGTTCCAGAAACAAGAAATTGTTTTACTCACGCAACCAAGAATGGCTAAGAAATAAACTTATTTTTAAAAAGCCATCACCACGGAAACTGGAAAAGGTGGTCGACCACCAAAGCCAATTGATAATTGTAGTGAAAGATCACGAAGACGCAAGCTTAAACATATCAATGAAGAAGTTTCTTGTAGCATCATAAAGGATTCATTTCTGCATCAAATTCAACCATCGAAAACTAAAAAGAGTAAAATTGCTATCATTGAAAAAATAGTGAAAGCAAGCCCCAGACGCACAAAAAGGATTTTAGAAAGTATGCCGACACCAACTGAAGAAAATAAATTTACTCCAGAAGAAGCATTTGCACTATTTTTGGATTTGAAAATGACTAAAAACCAATATACAGAATTTCGGAAGCGAACCAATGAAAAAAATTGTGGAATATTTCCATCATATCGAGATATAGTTTCTGCCAAAAAAGATTGCTTACCTTCACCAACTGCTATTAGTGTAACTTCAAGTTCAGCAGAAATAAAATTGCAGGATCTTCTTGAACACACTGCAGAACGATTATTAAAGACATTTGATGCTGACTATTTAAAGAAGTTTAAAAATTGCAGCATGACTTTAATTTCTAAATGGGGATGTGATGGGTCCTCTGGCCAGAAACAATACAAACAATTCATCAGATGCCAATTTATTCATGATTTCTTTCGTTCCATTACGTTTAACAAAAACTTATATTGGTTCAGAGCCGTCAACTAGTAGAGCTGCAGAGATAGATGTATGGAAGAATGAAATTCCCTCGTCAACAAAATTTTGTAGACCAATAAAGTTTGCTTACAAACAAGAAACTAAAGATGTCATAACTGAAGAAGTTGGCAAAATAACAGATGAAATTAAAGAACTTCAACCAGTGATATTTGAATTTAATGACCAATGCATCGAAGTTAATTTTAAAATGTCACTTACAATGATCGATGGAAAAGTTGCACAAGCTTTAACCGAAACAAAGTCTTCGTCAAGCTGCACCATATGCCAAAAAACATCAAGTCAATTGAGCCAACCAGCCAAAGTAAGGAGAAAGAAATTCTAATGATAGAAACACAGCAAGGAGATTTTTTTCCGATCCAGAAACTGCAGTAGATTATGATTTAATACAACGATTCCAAATCATATTAGAAGTTATAGCATGTAGCAAAAAGATAAATACAAAAAAATTTGGTCAGTATGCTAATGAGACAGCAACCCTTTATAACTAAAAATATTCTTAGAGACATATGCCAACCACAGTTCACAAAATTTTGTTCCATGGGGAACAAATAATTCAGTACAATATGCTTCCAATTGGAGATCTCTCAGAAGAAGCGCAAGAAAAAAGGAACAAAGACTACAGATTCTTTCGCGAGCACAATACAAGAAAATTTCCAGATATTGTACTAATGAAGATCTTATTAATATTTTGTTGTACACATCAGACCCATATATGTCCAGTATTCGACAAAAATGGAAATCAACCTCATTGGAGTTGGATGAAGAAGCTAAACAACTACTGCAAAATGAAAATCAAAGCTATTTGGAAGAAATTTTTACTAATATTGTTTAATTAATACTAGTTTAAAGATTATAATTTGTTTATAATTTTAGTATAAATTTTTATTAATACATTTAAATAAAATATATGTGCACTTTAAATCAATAGTAAAAGTTTACTTAAAATTTTATCGATGTTGTGTTCTGTATATAATATATCCAAATGGTATTGATATTGTTGGGAATTTCAGTGTTATTTTTCAGTTTAATCCTCACAAGAATTAGCTTTCTTCCAAAAAACCAACCTTTGGCCCCTGTGAATATTGAGACTAAATAAATGTCAGGGGCCAAATGTTGGCATTTTCTGATCAAAATTAAGTTTAAAAATAATAAGTAAGTATTGGTTGTAAAATACCATTGCAGAAAATAAGAAATTATAAAAAATACCTATTTAAAATGTTAAAATATTCAACGTTTACATGAAAACTAAAAAAAAAAAATTAAAATGCATTTTTAACTCCACATTACTTACGTTCCTATAAGTCGATTTTAACGTTTGAACACGCAAATTGAAGCTTAAAGTCCCTCCTATTGCACAAAACAAATTGCGTAAAAAAATACCAATCCGGTCAAAAGTTATAGAGTTTTGACCGCTATCTCGCGAAATTGACCACTGTGCGATGGACAGACAATACTACACGGTCTGAAGATGATTCAATGAAAATTAACCTGGAAGTTTCTAGCGTACAAGCTGAATCCAAATTCTCTTTATACGACGTCCGTAGACTTAAAAACCTTGATTTGCCCAATCAGTCTCTGAATTTTGCTGAAATATTAAAAGCTAACCCGTATCTCAAAGGCCTACCAGTAAAATCATATACAAATGCCAAACCAATGATTTTGATTGGGCATAACAATTGGAGAGTGGCAGTCCCGATGAAAATAACAGAAGGTGACCATGGGCAACTAATAGCAACAAAAACACGCTTAGCCTGGACGTTGCAGGGTGGTGGAAAAATTTCCGAAAAATCAGCCTCACTAAACATTCATACATGTAAGTGCGAGAACCGTTATAAGGAGCTTCACGATGAAGTAAAAGAGTATTTTGCCCTAGAAGTCTCTCAGGAGAAGAATATTTTATCAGCCGAAGATGAAAAAGTCGTGCAGATTCTTCAGAGTACTGTAAAGAAAGAACAACAATTTTAGGTAAATTTGCTTTGGAGAAATAAACAAGTATCGTTGCCCGATAATTACGAGGTCGCATGTCATCGATTAAAGTGTCTGCAGAAAAAGGTTATAAAGGATCCACAACTACAGCAAACCATGCAAGCTCAAATTGATAAACTTCTGCTTAAAGGCTACGCAAGAAAGGTGTTGGGATCAGAAGTATATTCATATCCCGGCCGTACGTGGTATCTCCTAATTTTTGTAGCACTTAACCCTAACAAACCAGGTAAAATACGTCTAGTGTGGGATGCAGCAGCAAAGTCGAACGGTGAATCCCTAAACGATTTTTTATTAAGTGGTCCTGACCTGCTCACCTCGCTCTTTAATATTTTAATTGAATTTCGAGTTGGTCAAATCGCGATTTGCAGCGACATAGCTGCAATGTTTCTTCGCATTAATGTAAAGGATGAAGATATGCACCCACAACGATTTCTGTGGCCCGCAAGCAGTAATCAAAGTGAACGTCCTACTATGTACGTGATGAAGGCATTAACTTTCGGCCTTAACTGCGCGCCATGCATTGCTCATTTTGTTCGAAACAAAAATGCAGAAGAATTTCGCGATAAGTATCCCCTAGCATTTAAAGCAATTACGAGCTACCACTACATGGACGATTTTATCGACAGCGTCGACTCAGAAGAAGAGGCCCTTGAACTGGCGACAAAAGTTAAGATGATACACGCTTCTGGAGGTTTCCACATGAGAAATTGGGCTACAAACTCTACTTTAGTTAGGCAACATTTATGCGATGATGAATCAGCCGCAAGAAATTTGTTTGGAGCGGTGGAGAAAATTCTCGGTATGTATTGGGAATCCAATAATGATGTTTTTTGGTATAACTCCAGATTCTCGAGGCGAATATTATCTATAGTTATCCCTAGATGCTACTCTAAACTTCTCAGAATGACTGTTGATGTACAACTGCATACGTTCGCTGATGCAGGCGAAAATGCATATGCAGCCGTAAGCTACTTTCGAGTTCAATGTAATGATGACATCGACGTGTCGATTGTTGCAGCTAAGTCAAAGGTTGCTCCTCTAAAGCCTATATCAATACCCCGATTAGAATTGCAAGCAGCTTTATTAGGCGCACGTTTAGCTACGAAAATCCAGAGTGCTACAAGGCTTCGTTTTTCAGAACGCTTCTTATAGTCCGATTCCGGATCCGGGTTTAAAATGGTTGTCTATGGATCGGATCCGAAAAACTCGAAGGCATTCGTAATGTATAGAGTCGGTGAAATTTTGGAATCAACTGACACAACCCAGTGGAATTGGGTTCCAACAAATTTAAATCCTGCTGATTTTGCTACAAAAGTAGGCCCAACAGTCAACGATATGTGGACTACAGGACCCGAGTTTCTGAAGCTCAATAAAAGTGAATGGCCAAAATCTGCAGATTTAGGTAACCCCAATAATGAAGAGGTACGTACGTAATCGTTTTTTGCATATCGATTTGCTTAAAAGTTTCTCTATAAATTTCGAATATTTCTCATGTTGGAGACGACTCTATAGAGCCTTAGCCCTGTTTCTGTTTTATATAGAAAAAGTAAAGTCTGTAGTCCACGGCTTCAAAATACAAGACGACGATCTATTTGAACGTATCAGAAAATCCATAAATATCTTATTTAAATGCGCGCAACTCAGCGAATATTCTGATGAGATATGGAGTCTGCAGAACTGCAAAGATAGTCCGATATTATCATGAAAATTACCATCATTGTATGCACGAAGCAGTGATCTGTAGAATAAAGTCATATTTCTATATCCCTAAATTAAGAGCTCTCTATAAAGTTGTTCGACGGAAGTTTCAATTTTGTAAAAACGAAGCAGCTGCGCCGCAACTACCACAAATGGCCTGTTTGCCGCTAGCTCTACTACCAAGTTTTGAACGTCTATTTACTTAAGTTGGTGTTGACTTTTTTGGCCCTTTATATGTAACTATTGGCAGACGTAAGGAAAAAAGATGGGGTGTACTGTTTACTTGCCTGACAGTGCGAGCACTACATATTGAAGTGGCACATAGTCTCGACACAAGTTCGTGTATTATGTGTATACAAAATTTCATAAGTCGGCGTGGCACTCCAAGAGAAATATATACAGACAATGGCACTACTTTAAAAGCTGTGGAAAAAATCATCCGAGAAAAAAATTTAAGTCTTCGACAAGTCTCGAAATACGACGAAATTAAATGGTGGTTCAACCCTCCAGCGGCTCCACATATGGGCGGTGCATGGGAGCGATTGGTAAGGACGGTTAAATCAAATCTTCACGCCATGTGCCCTGCATTTAAATTCAACGACGAAACTCTAAGATGTGCCCTATGGGAAGTTGAGTTCATCATAAATTCTCGTCCATTGACATTTGTAGCTCTGGATTCATGTGAAGACGACCTCTTGACTCCAAATCATCTTCTTCTTGGGTCTGCAGCAGGAAACAAGCCTTTATTAGAACACAATCATGATCTCCGACTCCGGTGGCACCAGACTAAAAAGTTTGCTAATCATTTCTGGCGAAGGTGGATGGGAGAATATGGTCCAAGTTTAGTGCGACGCAGTAAGTGGTTCGAAAAAACAAAACCCCCGTCAGTAGGAGATGTAGTCGTCATAGTCGATGATACGCTTCCACGAAATAGTTGGCCAAAGGGCATTATAACAAAAGTTTTTTCCGCAAAAGATGGTCAAGTTCGACGTGTTGCGATCAAAACAAATTCCAGTACATATGAGAGGCTACACAATATTAATGATGAATCGTATTACCTCGGAGCTGTCCCAAATGAAACACTGCTATTTTCTTTGATAACTCTCCCTGAGTTTATTACGCCTTGTTTCTTATAGGCAGCTCTCTTATGACTAACTTAAAAATATGTTGAATAAACTGAACAGTAATGATAAAAATGGTTTAAACTACAAAACTACAAATTAATCTCTCTCCTTGAGTAACTTACATTTACATATATATATATATAAAAATTGCTCAAATACCAGAGAGGCAATTAACGGGTTGAACACGGTTCAACATTTTCCCCGGCGGGATGACCTTTGCAGCGGCAACCGTTCCAGGTACCATAGATTACCCAGCCGAAAATGGTTTTCTGTGCCTTTGGTATGCCGGGGTATGGGTGAACGATTGTACGAGTTAAAATTTTGTTGAAGCATTTGACCCCTAGAACACCATCAACTTTTCGGCATGTTGAAAACCGAGGATGAGCCAGCGGTTGAACGCTGTTAAAATGTTGCCTTATGAGGGGATCACGTACTGCTCCGGGCAAGGTGAATTGTATAGCATCTCGAATGCGTAACTGCAAGTCAATTGCTTGTTGTTTATCTTCTGGATGTGTAGACGATATCTTGAAGATGTCACTACCACGTGCCTCATTGTTGCGTACTGGCTGAATTGGAAAGAATCTATTGGCAATCGAACGTAACAAAAATGATTCCTGCGATTGTTTATCCAGAAGGAAAGTTAGTGGTACAGAATAACCATTGCCTTGTACATTTGCTTGGATAAGCGGCGGGATATAATCAGTGTAGGAAGGAAAGACGTACTTCCATTTATTTTGACCCAAGGAGGGTTGGATGTCTTCTTCATAACTTGATGAAGTTAGGTCCCCTTCTTGTGCCCTTTGATGAATCATACTATGATGTTTGGCACTACATATCTGGCATCGGTTTGGGGACTCACACCAATAGCGGTTATGAGTTTGCGAAAAACAATTCAGGCAGTAATCCATTCTTTTTACATAGGCTCGTCTCTCTGGTATGTCCAAAGCCCAGAAACTGTGGCAATATTTAAGCGGATGATTACGTCCACATAAATTACAGCGTGGTTTGTTGAGCATATTGGGCTAAAGGGAAGGAAGAATAGGAAAAATATATATTGTGTCATTAGTTCTCTGTTAAGCTAAAATTTCTCTTTTATCTGACATAGGAGTCTGGTGGATTAATTTGACAAGGTTTAGCAAATTTATTTTGAATTATTGAACGAGGGTAGTATGCAAAGTTTGACGATAGGCCGGGTAATAACCCCATTTTGCGTCATTACGTCTACGATCCGAACTTGTCCATCTTTCCCTTTAATGACTTTAGTTACGCGTCCCAAACGCCACTCGGTAGGTGCTAATAAGTCATCTTTTATTATAACCAAATTATTTATTTTGAGGTTATTTCTTTCCTTTTTCCACTTAAATCGGCGCTGTAGTTCAGTAATGTACTCGTTTTTCCAGCGTCGTGCAAAGATTTGTTGCATCAATTTAAGCCTAATCCATCGCTTTAGAAATGTCATAAGCGTATTGTTCTGGCGGCTCAGGAGGAGCGATTAGTGGAGCTCCTCTAAGGAAATGTCCAGGAGTCAAAGGAAGAAGTTCGTTGGGATTTTCAGTAAGGGGAGATAACGGCCTTGAGTTCAATATTGCTTCTATTCGAATGAGTAGGGTTGCCAGCTCTTCAAACGTGAAATTAAAATGTGTGGTACTTTTCTTTAAGTGACACTTCATACTTTTGACTGCGGCTTCCCACAATCCCCCCATGTGGGGCGCATATGGCGGAATAAATGACCAGGTGAAACCATGTGAACCATATTTTTCTGTTAGCGACTTTTCCGCACCTTTCAAGAAAGCTTCATGATCTTTTAGCAATTTTAGGCTGGCTCCTAAAAAGTTTCGCCCGTTATCCGAAAACATAGTTTTAGGAAGACCCCTCCTTCCTGTGAATCGGTCAAAGCATGCCAGGAAGCAATCAGTAGATAAATCAGAGCACACTTCCAAGTGTACTGCCTTGGTGGAAAAACAAACGAAGACGGCAGCATATCCTTTAATCATTTTCGCATTTCTTAAATTGGACGATTTCAGGGTAAATGGTCCCGCAAAATCTACACCCGTGTAGGTAAATGGCAGTGAGAAGTTAACTCTTTCGGCCGGCAGTGGTGACATTATTTGATGTTGAAACTTGCGTTTGTAAATAGTGCATGAGGTACATTCTCGTATACATTTGCGAATGAGATTTCTAATACGTGGTATATAAAAGCTTTGCCTTAAAGCTCGGAGCATTATGTGGTGTTCAGCATGAAGTAAAATCTTGTGCATGTAGTTTACAAGCAAAGTAGCAAATTCAGATTTTCCCGGTAGTATAATTGGGTGTCGTTCTCCATAGCTCAATCCAGAATTATTAAGCCTACCTCCTACTCGCAACAGATTACTCTTATCCAGGAACGGATTTAAGGTAAGGAGGCTACTTTTGCGACTCTTTGGTATTATCACATTTTAAAGTTGCCTTTAGATGCAAGTTATTAAGTTGGTTGGGTTCCAAGTCTATTGGATCAAAGGTACGTGGTTTTGGCCAGGCATCTTCAGGTTGCGATAGCCACGGAGGCCCATGCCACCATAACCTACATTCCATAAGTTCTTGCGGAGAACAACCTCGACTTCCCAAGTCCGCTGGGTTATTTTCAGACTTCACATATTTCCAATGATTGTTGTCTACAATGTGGGTAATCTCTACTACTCTGTTTGCAATGAATGGTTTCAATGTCTGGATCGGTTTCTGTAGCCACCCGAGAACGATGGAAGAGTCCGTCCACAAAAAGACTTCGTAAGGGAACGTGTAACATTCCATTGAGCTTTTGAGTAGTTTGGCAAGCAATACGGCTCCGCAAAGTTCAAGCTTTGGAATCGTAATTTTTTTAAGAGGTGCAACTTTGGTTTTCGCAGCGAGTAAATTACAACATATTTCTTTGTCTGAACTAATAGTTCTCATATAAATCGTACTGCAATAGGCCCTTTCTGACGCGTCGCAGAAGCCGTGAATTTGTATTTTGTATTGAGGGGAAAAGTTAACCCATCTGGGGTTTTTAAGTTCGAAATCTGAGGCAGATTTTTTACAAACGTATTCCATTTATCCAAAATATTTAATGGAACCGCTTCGTCCCAGTCTACCTTACATTCCCACAGATCTTGCATCATAAGTTTTGCCTTCACGACTATTGGACTTACCCAACCTAACGGGTCGAATAATTTCGCTATTACTGATAAAATCTGTCTCTTAGTGTATAAAGGTGATGGAGGTACGGAATCAACTACATAATAAAATACGTCGGACATCGCATTCCAGCGAATTCCCAGAGTGTTAACGGCGCTTGAAGTATAAAATTTTAAAAAATCTTCAACCAGAAGATCCTCGCGGGGCAGACTTTCCAAAATTATATGGTTATTTGCAGTAACTTTTTTCAAGGGGAAACCAGCAGATTTTAAAGCTTCACTAAGTTGACTCCATTTCCGCGTGGTCTCTTGAAGAGAATGCGCTCCCGTTAAAATATCATCGACATAAATCTCCTTTTTCAAGATTGTTGCTGCATCTGGGAATTTAGTTTTACAATCATCACTCAGTCTTAAAAGTGTTCTTATTGCTAAGAATGGAGCACAGTTTAACCCAAATGTGACGGTTTTCAACTGATATGTTTTAACAAAATCATCCGCTTCACTACGGAATAAAATCTGTTGATATGGGCGGTCTGCTTCATGTACTAATATCTGACGGTACATCTTTTGAATGTCGCCTGTGAAAACGTATTTATAATTTCGCCATCCTATTATAATCTGTATTAAATTTCTCTGTAATGTCGGGCCTTGATGAAGCACGTCGTTCAAGGAGAAACCACTCTCACTTTTCTTTGAAGCATTAAATACCACACGAAGTTTGGTGGTTTTGCTATCCGGTTTATAAACTGCATGGTGTGGCAGAAAGAATGAATATTGTTTTTTATCGTCTGTATCATTAGTTATTACTTTTTTCATGTGATCCAAATCAATATATTCTTGAAGAACTCGTTGGTATTCCTCTTTTAATTTATGGTTTTTCTCCAGTGTTTTTTCTGTTTTGAGATATTGTGCAAGAGTAGATTTCCTTGTTGGTCCTAAAAATATCTCATTTGGAAATTCTTTTTTAAATGGTAGTCGTACTATATAGCGTCCAGTGGCTTGCCTTACAGTGGAGTCTTGATAAAACTGTTCGCACCAGGTGTCCGCTTCCGTTAGCGAAATATCCTTTTCTACTTCCTCTAGTTCCCAAAACTTCTTTATTTGCTCATGGAGAACCAAATTGTTTGAAGTAGAAACAGTTGTTGTAAATGCGCTTACCGTATGTGGAAGTACGGGCCCCGATATGTACCACCCAAAGTGCGACTCTCTAGCCTCAAAACTGTTCAACACATTTGTTTTTACTCCTTCAAGATTAATAAATGGTAGATAATCACTCCCAATAATCATATCTATTGCTGAGGGTTCAAAAAAATAAGGGTCTGCTAGTATTAAATTTTCAATAGGCGCTCTATTTTTAATTCTAAATCCTTGTGATGGTAAAAATTTAGATAACTTGGGTACCACTATAGCATCTACCTCAATTTTAAAATCAGATATTCTAGATTTTAATGTAACACGGCACATTCCTTTCGAGTTTCCTACTATGGTACCCCCGAGTCCAGCTATTTGAAACCGGCGTGACTCTAACGGTAAAGCGAGACTCTGTTGGATACGCGATGATATGAAACTTCTCTCTGATCCTGCATCAAGGAGAGCTCTGACTGTTAATATTTCCGTCGATTGTTGTATGTGAATTAATGCTGTGGGTAAAACGGTAGTAGACTTATGTTGGATGAAAAGAGCTTGAATATCTTCCTGCTGGTTTAGCGTGAAAGCAGCTTGATTATTAACTTGGGTGTTAAAAGCTTGATTGCCTGATGACGACGGATTGTCATTTTCATAACTTTTGACCAAAGACTGTGTCTTAGAAGGATTGCGGTGTGTAGTAGTTGAAGTTCCCCCGAGATGCAACATTGTATGGTGTTTTTTATTACATATGTTACATGTGTTCACGCTACTGCATTTAGATTTAAAATGTACTCTAGATAAACAGTTTAAGCAATATTTGTTTTCAAAAACATATTTTATTCGTTCACTTGGAGAGAGGGACTTAAAATACTTGCACCAGTTCAAAGGATGAGTTTGTTTGCATTTCTTACAGAAATTATTTCTCTTATCAGATTCAGTTAGCGAATGGAAAGTTTGAGATTTGGACATAAAGTTGTCTTTTACCATTGGACGCTTTAAATCTGACATCGTTTCTAAAATTTCAACTCTGGCAGAAAGAAAATCATTTAATTGACTCCATGTCGGTAATTCTCTATGATTTTTTATGGTATTCTCCCATGCTCGCAATGTTTCTTCAGGAAGTTTCAATGATAACAGATGCATTAAAAACGGATTGTCATCGGATATATTAATATCATAAGTTTTTAATATAGACATACATTCATTAACGCTATTTTGTATGGTTCTAATAGACTTCAGTGTTTCTGCTTGACTTGCCGGAATTCCATATATTTTTTTTATTTGATCACTCACCAGCAATCTTTTGTTTTCGAACCTATTTTTTAATGCATCCCAGGCTAACTGAAAGTTATCGCCTACTAAATCAAAATCTTTAATTATTTTCAAAGCCTCCCCACCAAGTTTGCTATGTAAATAATATAATTTTTCTGCGGGGTCTACTGAAGAATCTTTCCCAACAACGGCGTGAAACATATCCCTAAAGATCGGCCATTTTGAATAACCTCCTTCAAAAGTTTGAATTTCTACAGGGGGTAGTCTTAAAGTGGATCGCCGATTTACCACAGCATTTGACTGAGACGATTCTGAAATAATGTCTAATATGTTTGCTTTTAGTGTCCGATAGGAATTACCGGCTTCTTCATATCTTATATGAATCTCTTTATCTTCGTCTTTATCCTCTGCTGTTATATACTCTTCAAAGGATTCAATTGCCTTACACCACCTTCTTTCTAATTCTTCCAGGTTGACCTTTAGGAAAGAAGTTGTATTTTTTTCCGCAGAAATTCCTGCTACACTGTTACAAAATGAAATTAGTTGTTGCAAATCAAATTTGCATTTTCTTCTCGTTGCCATAATGGTTTAAATAAATTAATTCAATTAGCAAATTTCAAACACCCGGAGTATTATTGATTTATTATTATTACTATCGCTTATTTATGCCTTTTACGTACCCCTTTCTATTAAAAAACCTATTCCACCAGAATAAATACGTATATATGTATGTACATATGTATATTAATTGTAGTTGTCACTCACCACAAATAGTTTTCCCGTTGAAATTATACCTATTTTACTTTGTTTTTAATATGTAAACTTTTACACCGTTTGTTTTTGGAATATTGTATTATTTTTCACCAGAAGTGTTTTTATTTCTTTTATTGTTAATTTGGCCACCAAATTTTCTTCTTTTAATATTTTTCTTACGTTTTAATACTCCGATCACTCACTTGCTACTGATTTGATTTGTAATTTTTGTTTCTCTTCTAAATTGTAGGAATGCTTGTTATAAAAACATTAACTGTTCTGTTGAATGCTGTTTGCTACTATCATACACTGGTTGTTGTTGCGTGTGTTTTTTTTATTTAAATATCCCGTTGGTTTGCTTGTGGATTTTTTGGAATTTTTAATCGTTGTTGGCTTTGCTTTTAAGTTTTGCTGTAAAATTTTTGGTGGTTGTTTTTTCGTTGATTCTTTTTTATTTTTGTTTGCTTACTGTTCAACAATTGTAAAATTTTTTAACGAAAGTTATTTCAAGGTTAATTTATACATATAGTTATTATTTTGAGAAATTTTACATATGTATGTTGCTCAGAAAACTAATTTCACAATACATACCAATCCCTTCGTTCCTTGATGAACAAACTATACTCCTCCTCGTGGAAAGACTTCTTATCTTGCTGCAAAATGCTGCATAAAATACCCACAGGCGCTTGGTGAATTAATGTATTCAGCACCTGCTTTACACCAGAACACTTGTTTGCCTGATGTTTGCTTTGTTAGATTTGTTAGTGCACGGAATGTCACTGATGTAATCCAATCCTAGCCTTTTCTAGGACTCTTCGAAGGACCAAAATGATGAATCGTATTACCTCGGAGCTGTCCCAAATGAAACACTGCTATTTTCTTTGATAACTCTCCCTGAGTTTATTACGCCTTGTTTCTTATAGGCAGCTCTCTTATGACTAACTTAAAAATATGTTGAATAAACTGAACAGTAATGATAAAAATGGTTTAAACTACAAAACTACAAATTAATCTCTCTCCTTGAGTAACTTACATTTACATATATATATAAAAATTGCTCAAATACCAGAGAGGCAATTAACGGGTTGAACACGGTTCAACAATTGTGTAGCTCTTAAAAGTTTGTATTATGCCGTGCGAACTCAACAAACCATTTAGGCGCTACCCGCCAACAACCTTCTATAAGGCCTAAATTGCGTTAAATATTTTCGCTATAAAATCCGTAGATTGAGCGGTGCCAAAAATATGAAAACTGGAATTGGTAGCCATTAGCAGTAGGAATAAGATGTACTAATTGTCATTTGCAAGAAGTTAAGCGTTTAGGAGCTACCTGCCAACAACCTTTTATAAGGCCTAAATTACGCTAAATGCGGACCCACCGCATAAACAAATTTTGAAAGAACCAGCCGGGAAAAAACGTAAACGAAATTCAGCTGGGCTATCAACACCACCTGATATAAATTCGCCCTGTAATTTATTTTACTTGAAGCTTCATCATTGTCTCCAAAATATTATTTTTTTCTTTCAAGCGGTGTTCTCAAGGCACTTTCATCAGGTAATCTCACTACGAAGGGGAAATATTATTTTTTTATATGGAGTTTGATAGTTCAACTTCCATTTAAGGGGAAAAACTGTAAGTTCAACTATCAAAATCCATATTAAAAAAATTGGAAATTTTCGCCTTAATATTTCCCCTCCGTAGTGAGGCTACCTGATTAATATGCCTTGAGTGTTCTCTTCACATAAATATGTGCCTTTGCAAACAAATTGTGTGTCACTTAACCGATTTTTCAGTTAAGCGAATTTCACTTTAAACGACCTAAAAGGATTAAAAATTCTTAAAAGTTAAGAATTTTTAATTTCAGTAAAACGATTTGTTCTTTTAGCCGTTTTGCGCTTAATCGAATTCGACTGTACATCTTTTAAGGCTTTATAACTTACATTACAAACACCGGTATGAATAGGGACATGGTGTATGGTACAATGCGAAAAAACTGAAAAACTATCTCCGGAAGCTAAAAAGCGAAGTGAAGCAGCTAAACGTTCAAGAGCTGGAATATCCATGCGCATGTTTGTGTCCTGTTTACGAATATGTATGTATATGGTAATACCAGTTCCAATAAATCTTTGACATGCATTCCAATAAAATATGTAAAATGGAATAATATTTTTTAAACTTCTGGTTATATATTTCTCGAAATTCTTTTAGGGTCTTCTCATATGCGCCATCAGTTGCTCTTTTTGTTAGCCAGTCTCTAACCCATAACCAAGGTATATTTATCTTACTAGGTAGTGTCGTCCGCCCAGCTGATTTAGTAGTTCGACATGTCAAAAGTTGTATGTGTTCAGAAATTTTATAGTGTAGAAGTGAGAAAAAAAACACATACACGACTTCTCAATTTTCTTCTATGTTTTTTGACATTTCGAACTACAAAGCAACAACAAAATTCCACGTTGTTCTTATATTGTTGTATTTGTTGTAGGGACGCCACTACCTAGTAAAATAAATATACCTTGCCATATACTTCTTTTTTTTACATTTCTCTTTTTCTCTCTTTCTTTTGTTATTTTTTTTGTATATTTAATTTACATATGATATATAAAGCTGATTCAATTTTTTTTTCATTTTAAAAAATATACAATTTTTATGCACTAAACAAAACACAATTTTTCAAGTTCTCTCAACAGCTGATTCTCATAATTACAATAAACAACTGTGTGAGTAAAACTCTGTTCAGTAACTGAAAGTTAGTACTAATTGTTATTGGAAAATTGTTCATTAGCTCGAAAAACTAGAACGAGAGAGTAAAACAAGAGAATAACAAGTAAAAGTGCTATATTCGGCCGTGCCGAATCTTCTATACCCTTCACCACGATGATTTTATTTATACAGACATGTACAGCATTATCCATATTGTTGACTCTTTACTTAAATAAAGTCGTATGAGATAAAATCATTATTCATGAGTTAAAGAAATAGAAGACAAATGAAAACAAATTCCGTTTGCTACAATTGTCGCCGTGTTGTCAGCTACTTAATGATATTGAAGCCGACAGCTACATCGTAAACTCTGAGATTGTTGTAGAAATACTTATTTTGCTTTTATAAAATTAAATACTTTTTTCAAAAAATTATAAATATTTCCTCCAAAACTTTTTGTTTGTATATGAATTTGTTATTTACAATTTTGTGACATTTTCTTTTGTTGAATAAAATAGAAATTAGCCTAAGTTGACGACAGCCACAACGGTGGCCGTGTAGCCATGTAGCTTTGCTGACTTTCGTTTTATTTTTGACAGTTTGTAGTCGGTATCCTGATGATGTCTATGTGTTTAATGCACCTAGGTTTTAAAACAGAGATATCATCTATTTAAAAATCAAACGCATTTAAAACAAACTTATATATACCCTTTCCACCTGTGGTGAAGGGTATACAAATCAAACGCATTTAAAAAAATATGGTACTCTATATACACACATACATACATACATATGCATATTCTTAATATTAAATATATGTTATGTTGAAGTCATCATTTTCAATTTCAAAGAAATATTGAAATTTTTGTTTTAATTTTTCGAAAATTGTGTGTAAAAATTTTTTGTAGAAATATATTTTTTTAAATTTTTTGTAAAATTTTATTCGAAAATTTTTTAAAAAATTTTTTTTCGAATATTTTTCTGTAAACTATCTTTTTGAAAATGCTTTGTAAATTTTTTTGTAAATATTTTTGAAAAAAAATTTTTTTTTTATTTTATTTTTTTTTTAATTTTATTGAAATTTTTCTGTTAAATTTGGGACCTTTCTGCAATCTATATTGAGTTAGAATGGTCAGACTAAAGCAAAAAGAAATCCTTACAAAAAAAAAATTCCTCACATTGAAAAATGGGGGGTTCTTTTAACTGCTTCTATTTATCAGTGGGTACCCTGTGGGTCCATTGGCTACCTCTATGTGTGTTGCTTTCTATTAAGGTCTCTAATATAAATCAAAGCAGAAAAACCTTACCAATCTAAAAACAAACAAAAATCGCCCTCGCAGGGGGTTATTGATCCCCCGAGATGTGTATGCACTACTTGCGATCTACCTGTCGCAGTCTAATATTTATTTGACAAAAAGAGGCAAAACAGAATCATTAAAGCCGAAAAAAAATTTAAAAAAACCTGAAAAAAATATAGGTGGGCGTGGTTTTTGGCCCGCAGCCTCCAAAGGAATGATCCGATGTTGCTGTATTGCAATATCAAAATTTTCGAAACTATGCCTGACAGATTGGTGTGCTTACATTTTTTGTATCTCTTCTGGTGCCTTGGCAAATTACATTACAACACTAACACGGACAGACGGACATCGCTTAATCAACTTCTCTATGTGTAAGGATCCAGAATATATCTGTGGCAAAAAGGAAAAAGTGCTTAAGTCTGATTTTTAAGTTTTGTAGGAGAACAATTTTAAACTTAAAAATTAATTTTTTTAAAAAATATCTGATCTTTAAACTGCTCACATGGAAGTCAAACGTATCTTTTGGAAATTATTTAAGATCTACTAAAAGTACACAGGCGTTGCAATTAATAAGTTGTGAAAAAAGATTTTTTGATTTGGAAAAATAGCTTGTAGTTTCTTAAGCTTTTTTTCCAATGCGTTTAGACATTGAAAAAAGATAAGCAGAAAGAAATTTCGCTATAACTTCTTCAAAAATCGTACAAAATAATTGAAACTTTGCACATGGGTACTTTGGAGTATGGAGATTCCAAAGGTGCCACTAACTTAAATTTTGCTTAAGTCGACTTAAGCACTTATTCCTTAATGCCACAGATATATACTTTATGGGGTCGGAAATGAATATTGTAGAAATTACACACGGAATGACAAACTTATATATTCCCTTTCCACCTGTGGTGAAGGGTATACAAATATGTTACTCTATATACACACATACATACATATGTATATTCTTAATATTAAATATATGTTATGTTGAAGTCATGATTTTCATTTTCAAAGTAATATTGAAATTTTTCTTTTCATTTTTCGAAAATTGTGCGTAAAAATTTTTTTTTAAATTTTTTGTAAAATTTTATTCGAAAATTTTTTGGAAAATTTTTTTTTCCAATATTTTTCTGTAAAATATCTTTTTGAAAATGCTTTGTAAATTTTTTTGTAAATATTTTTGAAAAAAAAATTTTAAACTTTTTAAAAATTTTTTTTTTTATTTTATTGAAATTTTTCTGTTAAATTTAGGATCTTTCTGCAATTTATATTGAGTTAGAATGGACAGACTAAAGCAAAAAGAAATCCTTACAAAAAAAAAAATTCCTCATATTGACAC
This sequence comes from Phasia obesa, assembly GCA_949628195.1. Classification (NCBI taxonomy): domain Eukaryota; kingdom Metazoa; phylum Arthropoda; class Insecta; order Diptera; family Tachinidae; genus Phasia; species Phasia obesa. Next base: position 61,339,909 of record OX451218.1, on the reverse strand, counting down.
ATGGGGGGTCCTTTTAACTTCTCCTATTTATCAGTGGGTACCCTGTGGGTCCATTGGCTACCTCTATGTGTATTGCTTTCTATTAAGGTCTCTAATACAAATCAAAGCAGAAAAACCCTACCAATCTAAAAACAAACAAAAAACACTCCTCGCAGGGGGTTATTGATCCCCCGATATCTGTATGCACTACTTGCGATCTACCTGTCGCAGTCTAATATTTATTTGACAAAAAAAGGCAAAACAGAATCATTAAAGCCAAAAAAAAATTAAAAAAACAAAACGTGAAAAAAATATAGGTGGGCGTGGTTATTGGCCCGCAGCCTCCAAAGGAATGATCCGATGTTGCTGAATTGCAATCCCAAAATTTTCGAAACTATGCCTGACAGATTGGTGTGCTTACATTTTTTGTATCTCCTCTGGTGCCTTGGAAAAATGACATTACAACACTAACACGGACAGACGGACATCGCTTAATCAACTTCTCTATGTATAAGGATCTAGAATATATATAATTTATGGGGTCGGAAATGAATATTGTAGAAATTACACACGGAATGACAGACTTATATATACCCTTTCCACCTGTGGTGAAGGGTATAAAAATGTGAGAGAAAAAAATTACTTGCAAGTTTTTAGGTCTGTTCAGTAACTTTCCTAGCAGAAACTAGCAACGAGAGAGTAAAACAGAAATTTACATAATTACTCTCCTCAATATGAAAAAGTAAATGAACGCTTTAATAGCAATAATTAGCAAGTAGACTACGATGGCTTCAGGAAGGACTTAAAACTTGTACCGATTAGACCATCAAATAGTACCTTTGTAAACGTAATTGTACTTAAAGGGCAAAAATAAATTAATCTACCATTGTTAGCCAGAAAAGTCACTTTAAAGAAGTTCAAACTGATAATAGTAGGCTTAAGGAAACCATAGAAATAAATCAAAAAACAAAAATAAAAGCACAATAATTTAAATAAAGTTATTGTTTTAAAATACTGGGTAGTTTTTGAAAGAGTTTATGATGCATTTAAGCTTTAGATATCAACATTTTTGGTTAGTCTGTGCTAATAAACATTCTTAATTGAAAAAAAATTCTATAATATTTACATAATTAATATTCCAAAACACAAATATGTTTATTGTTCAAAATATATTAAAAACTATACAATACCAATTTTAAAATCGGCATTGCACCGAAAAAGGTACGATTGCAATAAATGTATCATCCCTGAATAATTTACTATTTATTATTCAAAATCAAAAAGAGTCGTAAAGCAGCTCCGGTTTAATAAACAACTCTCGAGTCACCGTCATTAATTGTTAAGGGCGATCAGGCCTGATTCTGTTTAATTCACCTCGAGAGTTTTGCGTCTCCCTCTCGCATTGGCTACGGTTTTTAGTGGTTTTTTCCATTAACCACATGCTTTCGTCGAAAATTGTCAACTGTACTTTTATGTAATTGTACTTTCTGTTTTAAAATGTGAAACTGTTAAAATAACAGTATGTATGTATAAATTTCAACAATTTGAAGGAAAAAACTTAACAAGAAAGGAAAAGAAGAAAAATACACAATGATATGTTATATTTTAAGAGAGGAAAAATGTTTAAAAAAAGTGGATGACAGAACCTGGTGGAGACCAAAAATAGAACTCAAAATTACTTAATATAAAGAAGTAAACGCACAATTGGATGATAGAACCTGGTGGACGACCAATTAAAACTCACAACTGAGGATTGTAACCTCACTTTTTGACGTGGTGTAGTACCAATAAAAAAAACTAAGATTGATACTGCTAGAGACCAATAATACTCTAGGAGTGGACACTGGCGAGGCTACTTCCTGTGCAAAGGTACAAGTCGGCTGGATTTTCAGGAAAAAACTCCTACATGTTTACAGACCCAGGCAATATAACCTCTTAGTGTTTAAAACCCCAAAAAAAAAAAAAAATCAAAAAGACCTAAAATGAAAACCTAAATTTAAAATAGAAAAACTAAATTATCATTTGATACCCTCGCTAAATTAAAGCAAAACAATACACCAACAAAATTTTATTCACTTTTTTATTATTTTAGCTACTAAATATAGATATTTTCTTTAATATTGCAAGAATTTCCTTTTGTATTTAGGGTGCGATATGTGCAAATGAAATTTGCTCATTTGTGCATATTTCTTACACACCTCTGCACATTACCATTCCTGTTTTGTATTTTGGTTGGTTGTAATTTTAAAATTAATTTTAGTTCTACAGTAGCATTCTTTTACATTTACATATATAACACAGTTATGCAAACGAAATTTTCATGGTCTCTAATGACTTGATCTGTGAACTAGTTTGTGAAAAAAAAACGATTTTGATAAATTTTGAGTTGTGACGGTTTATGATTTAGTGTGCGATATGTACATAGTATCGATGTTTAAGTTTATATTTAAGCGTATTTATTTAATTTTATTGCAAAAATAGTTTTTTTTTTTGTGAAAATATTTAACATCTTCAAGGATTTAACACCATAAATGGACAAATTTATTACATAAGAGACTTATAAAAATATTTAATATAAGATTTCAGAGAAAAATATATTAGTACATTTAAAAAGGTCTTAGTCTAAAGCTTATTAAAGTTCGAACAATTCGGAAAGTCTAATGGAAACATCTCCCCTATAACTTCAGTTGATGTGACATGCAGCTCTTCCAGGTATAATTTTTACATGTACTCCATCAGACTTACATGTATGTACATATGTATGTGACGAAAGTTGTAATGAATTTAGATCAATTTTGAGAATCATTTTTTAACCAATCTCATTTTTTTTTTTATCAAAATGCAATCCGAAAGTCCAATTTACAATCTTGTGAATTTGAGATTGTAAATTTATGCATGTTAAAAATTTCCTATGTATTGTGAAAGGGTTTTTATTTTAATTTTAAAGTCTTGATGAAAAACACGAAATTTACCATAGGCTGAAGAAGTTGTCTTTAACGAGGGTGTGAAATATTCGAAGTAATAATTACATTTGACAGTAGTCTAGTATGAAACAGTTAACGGGAATATTGATGCATTGGAAGTTCCTGAGCTAGAAACAAAAATACATGGAGTTATCAAACTGCCTTCGTAAAAGACGTATCATGCCAAGAACTCTACAGTAGTACAATTTAAAGCTACTGCGCTTAGAAATACAAAAAGTCACGAAATTATCGATCACACCTATTAATTATCAATCGAAAGAAGTCTAATATTAGATTACATTCGATGGAAGTTGCTGCGCTAGAAACACAAAAGTCACGGAATGATTAAACTGCCCTCGTAATAAATGCGCAGAACTCGACAGTGTTAGCTAAAACTTAAGGAATCAGTGTTAAATACAAAAGGTCATGGAATTATCAAACCGCCTTCGTAAAAGACATATCTGTCCTATTAATAGAATTAAAATTCGACAGCCAGATAGTATGTATGTATGTATGTATGTATGTATGTATGTATGTATGTATGTATGTATGTATGTATGTATGTATGTATGTATGTATGTATGTATGTATGTATATTTGTATGTATGTATATTTGTATGTGTATGTATGTATATGTATATGTATATATATATATACATATAATAAAGTAGTGACTCATTTCCGTCTGTCTGCTTTTCATTTGGGATATTTTCAACACAGTTGCATACCTTTTTATTTTTGAAAGTGGGATATTTTAAAAACTATTGCTCAACATTAGGCGCCAATTGAATAAAATTTGTATTTGTTTGGCATTTTTACTTTGTGGAATTACATTGTTATTTAAATATTTTAAACACCTTTTATAAATTTTTTATAAATTTTAGATTTTTATGCAGGGATGGTTACCTTTATATAAAGTAAATACATAAACCATAACTGAAGCACTATAAAAGTAAGAGTCTTACAATTGGTGTGGAATAACTTCAAAGCAAAATCGAAAAATCAAATCAACTAAACTAAGAAGAAACTAACAATAACAGAATTTTATAGCCACACTCAAGTCGTAGTATTCTTACCAAATTTTAAAAATTAACGCTACATAACAAAAAAATGTATGTATATAATTACACTTTTAAGTATGTATGAATGTATTTCACAAAATAGCCAAATTATACAACACGTACATACCTACGTGACTTAAAAATATCGTTACGTTTATTTATTCAACAATGGGATATTTCGAAATTAAACACGCAAATAATTATTTTAATTTAAAGACACTTTATTCAGCTTTGTATAAATAACTATTATTGACACTGTTGAACACTTTGTAATTTAACTACATCACCGTTCACGTACAGGTTCAAGTAAATACTCACTCGCAACCTTTGTACATGTATGTATGTATATGACCTACTTAAGAAAATTCTGTAACAACAACTAAGGCAAACTGGGAAAGTCCCGATTATAGAAAAAAAAACCGCTCGCTTCGATTAAGATTTTGCAACAATTTAATTCCACAAAGTAAAAATACAAATCAATTACAAATTTTATTCAATTGGCTATTTGGCAGTAAGTATTCTGTCAGCGACATCTGTGTTTAAAATAACCCACGTTCAAAATAAAGCTTACCGTACTAATCAGTTAACACAGCGCCATCTGTGTTTCAAATATCCCGCTTTCAAAAATCAAAGGTGCCTTAGTATCAGTTAACACAGCGCCGTGTGTATTTCAAATATCCCACTTTAAAAAATTAAAGGTGCCGTACTAAAGGCCGGGGCACATAGAATCCGTTATACGTTATACTTTAAAGCTCTCAATTAAAATCAAAGTAGCAACGAGAAAAGCGTTTTTCTCCATTTTACTCTATTAAAGATCGTAGAAATACACATGTGCGCTAAGCATTCGCATACATAAATGTACGCACATATGTATTTTGTATTGTTCATCTGCCGGCGTATGCAGTAACAAAATACTTTCTTTATTTCTTTTTAGGGTTCCGTACCCAAAGGGTAAAAACGTAACCCTATTGTTTAGGGTACAATGTCTGTCCGACTGTCAGCGCCTTTTATCTCTGAAGCCGTAATAGGTAGACTTGAAATTTTCACACATGATGTATAGCTGTTGCCGCTATAGCAACAAATACTAAAACTTATAGGGTGTTCCGATAGAGAGGCGCTATTCACGAATATGTGTTTATTTCTTGAACTGTAGGAGGCATAGACTAAAGATTTACAAACAGTAATTAAAACTAAGTTCGCTATATAAACAAGTATAACAAAATAAACCTAAAAATTAAAGGGTGTTCCGATAGTGGTGTGATTTGCATGTATAAGGTCTAAGTTTTGAACCATAATATTTAGACTCTTGAAATTTTCACAGAAGGTACAGTGCTGTTCCTACGCTAAGCAACTCACACTGTATTTAAGGAAACTGTTATTTTACTCTCAAATAAGAAGACCTTACGAACTCATTATAATATTTATTTATGACTTATATGATAACAAAAAAGTTTATAAAAAAATAACAACAAAAACCTTTTTTGATATTTCAATAACAAACAAAAACAAAACTAACTCTATGAGAGGCTGTGCACAGCCTCTAAATATAAAGGACATGATTTGAACGTACATGGCCTAAGTTTTGAGCGATAACACAGTACGACAGTGGTGTTAACATGAGTAATGAGTAATGTTAACAGAATATGAAATAATTCATGCAAAAAAAAACCGACTTCAAAACAGACAAACTTAAAATCATGTTTCTTTAAGACGGTAATTATACAATGATTATATTATATTCGAGGAAGATTGTAGCGGGATTTTTTAAATGTCATAGCACAAACTGTCAATTCAGATAAAAAAACTAATTTTTGAATTCAATAATCTAAAACAAATATCAGTCGATTTTCTACAGGGGGAGCAGTACTTCCGGAGTATATAGGGGCACAAGACCTCAGGGTTCTGCGCTTTTTCAGGTCAAACCAATGCCAAACGACTGTCTGTGTACAGCGGATCAAAAGTTTGGCTATATACATAAAATTACACTAACTATTGCGACACCCTGTATTTTCCGAGTTGAAATTTTATACTTGTTATAGCGGTCGTAGCAATACAGGTTCATTGTAAATTTCAACCGTCTGTCTGTAACGGTTGAAAAGTTTGGTCATATACATGAAATTACATAAACTATTGCGGCACCCTGTAATTTATAATTTGAAATATTTATAATTATTTTAACACACATAGTAATGGACATTCTGTCTAATTGTTAAGTGTTTGTCAATAATTATTTAAAAGATAGGGTCATATATATCAAATTACGTCACCTATTGGGACACCCTTTAAATTCAAATTTTAATATAAATACTTGTTAAAGAGAACTTTGTCATACAGATTCTTTGTAAATTTTAACTTTGTGTCCATATACATCAAATTACATCAACTATTGGGACACCCTTTAATTTCCAATTTTAAATATTTATACTTATTGTTATACCAGACATAATAGTGAACATTCTCTCTATTTTTCAAGTGTTTATCTATAACGGTTTCAAAGATGAGGACATAATGGTCAAATTACATCAATAATGGGGACACCCTTTAATTTATCCAAATTTTATACTTGTTGTAATAGCGGACTAAGCAATATAGGTTCTTTGTAAATTTCAACTGTCTATCTATAACAGTTGAAAAGTTTGGCCATATATATCACTTTTACATTAACTATTGGGACACCCTTTAATTTCCAAATTCATATTTTACACTTGTTATTTTAGCGGACTTAGCAATACAAGTTCTTTGTAAATTTCAACTGTCTGTCTATAACGGTTCAAAAGTTTGGCCATATATATATCAAAATAACCCAACTAATGGGACACCCTTTAATTTCTAATTTTAAATATTTATACTTATTATAACAGACATTGTAACGAACATTCTGTGCAACATTCAAGTGTTTGTCTATAACGGTTCAAAGGATAGGACTATAAAGGTGAAATTACGTCACCTATGGGGTCACCCTTTAATTTTTAATTTTATTTTTTAATTACTTTTTGTTATTGGGAGCTATAGTGATACGCACTTTTTTCTAATTTTAAACGGGTGACCTATAAAGTTCATAATACACGTAAAAAACATATATGTTGTATTGGGACACCCTTTAATTTTTAAACTTTTAAACTGTTTTTAAAATGGGACCAATCTGTAGCCATAGCCTTTCTAATGGCGCAAAAATTTTTAAAATCGGTTCAGAAATGACCGAGTTATGAAGGCACAAACATACAAAAAAAAAAAAAAAAAAAAAAGCAACACACAGACGAATTGATAACCTCCTTCTTTTTTTGAAGTCGGTTAAAAAGTCTTAAAATAAGGAAATACGTGTCTCGGCGTTTTGCTGTAGCACGTCAGAATTTTAAGAAAATCGATTTTAAAGATTCGAAGGACCATGGAGGTTCACTTGTAACGTAATACTATTATAAAAAGTTCTATAAAAATAGAATGGGTGAACCGATTTAAATGCTTGAGCCAGTTTTGAAAAGGGAATTAAATTTGGATTTTTTTTTATTTAAAAAAACATTTTTTCCGCTAGATGGCGCTTTAATTTTCATGTAAAATTAAAAAATATCCAAAAACTGTAATGTAATTCAATGTAATGTAAAAATAAAAAAATTAATATGATATCTTAACTATTATTTTGTGTCAAAAATGTTGGTCGTTTAGTTTTTCGTGTGTAAACTTCAGGATTTGTATCACGGCATAAATTCCAACAATATTCAGCAAGCATGTGAGTCATGTCTTTTCCTTTGAAACGATTTTCTATTGTAACAATATCTTTATGGAAGCGTTCTCCATGCTCATCGCTTAAAACACCCAAATTTGAAGGAAAAAAGTCTAAATGGTTGTGTAAAAAATGAATTTTTAAAGACATGTTAACTTTCATTTCACCTTAAGCTGAAACCATTTTTTTAACAATATCCTTGTAGTTATCCGCTTTCTTATTTTTCATATGGTTCAAATCACAGGCGACTTTTTTTATTTTTTTCTAATTGTAGAATTGTATTTTTAATGAATTTCGTACATTTTTTGGATATTTTTTAATTTTACATGAAAATTAAGCACCAAAAAACAAATACAATTTTTTTTTCGCAATTTTTATTTATTGTATCTTCAATATAATTGAACTATCAATAATTACTCATATCTTGAGTCTAAAAATATACTTGTTAAGTCCAACCAGTGCTGGACAAAAAAAATGTATGTTTCACGGTTACTGTAATTTGTGGGTTATCCCTATGATGTACGGATGAGAAAAGCAGTGTCCCTCCTTCTTAGTCGAATGTAACCAGGTTCATTTAGTATGTTACGGGCCAGTGGATTCGGATGAGTTTCAAGCTTCTTTAAATACCTTATGGCAAGTTTCGCTATTTCTGCTTTAACTGATGGCACGTTTAGATCTTTATGGATGTTCGAGTTTTTTATATACCAAGGAGCAGATGTAATTATACGAAGAATCTTATTTTGGCGCCTTTGAATTTTTTCTATGTTGGTAGCTGAGGCAGTGCCCCATAATTGAATGCCATAACACCATATTGGTTTTAGAATTGACTTGTATAATAAAAGTTTGCAATCTAGAGCTAGAGTAGAATTTCTACCAATAAGCCAGTTTAGTTGGACTGCTTTCAACTTCATTTGTGTTAACTTTGTTTCTATGTGCCGTTTCCATGTAAGGCGTCGGTCAAGATGTATGCCGAGATATTTGACGTCTGAAAGCTGAGGTATCGTTTGGTTATTTATCCGAATAGGGGGGCAAGATTCTCTACGCAGTGTGAAGGTTATGTGAGTACATTTTCGTTCATTAACTTTTATTCTCCATTTCTTCAACCATTTTTCTAAATTAAATATGTGGTCTTGTAAATATCGTGATGCTACTTCGGGTCTTTCGTGAATGCTCAAAAAAGCTGTGTCGTCAGCAAATGTCGATGTGTGAACTCGGTTACTAGTTGGCATATCTGAAGTATACAATAAGTATAAAAAGGGCCCCAATATACTACCTTGGGGAACTCCGGCTTCGATTGGCTGGGGTGAGCTCAAAAAATCTCCTTCTTTCACAATAAATTTTCGTTCGGTTAAATAACTATCTAGCAGCTTATATAGGTTTACGGGCAAGTTCAGTTTTAGCTTATATATTAGGCCTTCATGCCATACCTTATCAAATGCTTGAGAAACGTCGATGAAAAGCGCAGAGCAGTATTTTCTCTCTTCAAAAGTCTTCTTAACAACATTGACTAACCTGTGAGTTTGTTCGATCGTACTATGTTTTTTCCTGAAACCGAATTGATGGTTTGGAATACATCCTTTGTCGCTTAGAATAGGGTTAAGCTTAGTTATTAACATCCTCTCAAACAGTTTTGACATATTTGACAAAAGGCTTATTGGTCTGTATGATTCAATTTTAGTGTGGTCTTTTCCTGGTTTAGGAATCATGGTAACCAAGGACACCTTCCACTCTGTGGGAAAGTACTCAAGACGTAAAATGGCATTAAAAATAAAAAGAACGATTCTGCGAGCTATACGGGGCAACTCAATTAACATCTTGTTACTGGTTTTATCAACGCCAGGGGCTTTTTTGGTGTTTAAATCCGTTATTGCCTTTTCAAGATCACCAAATTCAAATCTTATCGGGACTGCAGCACTAGCCTCGACAACTGGCAACTCAACTATATCGGTCGATATATTTGGGGTAAAAACCTTTTTCAAATGTCCAGCAAATAAATTTCCTTTTTCGGTATCACTCCTTGCCCAGCCTCCAGCTGAAGTTCGCAAGGGAGGCTTACGTAAGACTGGCCTTTTAAGGTTTCTGCAGGCACGCCATAACGAATAATCTGATTGAGGAGTTGCGTCTAGGTCTCCCAAATAGGTTTTCAGGGATGTTACTCTTCGAGATTTCAGCATGTCTCTTAGCCGGTTCGTGCATTCTTTAAGTCTGCTTTTGAGTTGAGGAGATCTCTGTGATTGCCATTCTCTACGAATTTTTCTTTTTTCAGCCAAGAGCCGTTCGATATCTGCAGAATAAATTTGATTGTATCTAGCTAATTGTCGGGTTATTGTTGAATGTTGGGCAGCTGATTTGAGGTTTTGGCCAAAATCAATAAGACTGCGCTCTACGTCTTCAGGTGTTCTTAGCGGGATGTTTTCCGAACAATGAGTACTAAGATACTTTCTATATTTCGACCAATTAATGCTTGTGCTAGTCGTTGTTGATATGATGTTTTGTTTGTCCCATATATAGACGATAGTGGGTGAATGATCTGAGGATAATTCAAGTGACGCTTCAGCTTTAATCGTTTCTCTCGGAATACCCTTAATCACGCCAAAATCGATAACATCAGGTATTTTTTGTCGATCAGTAGGCCAATAGGTGGGTTGTCCACTCGATATCACATTCAGATGCATTTTTGAAATTGTGTCAAACAAAACACGACCTTTTGGAGTTATTAGGCGTGATCCCCAAAATGTATGTTTAGCGTTGTAGTCGCCTGATGCTATGAAACAGGGACCTAGTGATTTGAAGAAATCGCTGTATTGACTCTCTGATATTTGAAACCTAGGAGGTGAATAAATCGAAGAAATAACTAAGTTTTGATGAAATTCTTCAATGCAGATGTTTGTTGCTTGTAGGTAATCTTCACAAAAATCACACTGTAAATAATGTTTGATTCGAGCCTTTATTAGTATTGCTGAACCACCACATGCTCTGCCACGGGGGTCTTTGGTGTCATATAAGATATAGCCATTTATTTTAAAAAAGCTATTTGTTGTTAAGTGAGTCTCTGAAACCAGCATGACATCAATTTGTTCCTTCTTAAGGAAGTACTCGAGTTCATTTTTGTGTTGGCGCAAGCCGTTTGCGTTCCAGAAACATATTTTTAAACAGTTCATGGTTTGTTAAGTAACGCCTGCAACATAGTAGATTGCATGCGTACCATTTCTTGCATCATGCTGCTCATAGAGCTCATAAAACTGTTTATCGAATGCACTAATTTCTCGATGCTTGCTTCGAGACGATTAAAATTACCAGATGGTGTTTGTTCTTTAGGATGCGATTGCAAATTAGGAGTAGAATTAGTTGTCGGTGCCGCTTTATGTACTGAAGTATGATTGGTTTTTACCATATCTGCGTATGAAACATGTTGTGTTGTTGGTTGGGCTAACTGAGGATAATGAGCATTTACTCGATATTGTTGGTGCTTAGCAGGAGTATTTAGTTTTTGAGTGGTTTTCCTTACCATGGAAAAAACTGGACAGCCTCTGTAGTTAGCAGTGTGGTTTCCACCGCAATTGCTGCATTTTTTAACTTTCGAGTCATCCCTTGCTTTGTCGCATTGGGCGGAACAATGTAGCTCGCCACATACAACGCAAACCGGAGGCAACTTACAGTAAGCCCTAGTATGACCATATTCTTGACAATTTAGACACTGGACAGGTCCTGGACGCTTATGCGGCTCCTCTACAGTTATTTTACGGTGTAATAGGTATTTCAGATTGTAAATGGGGTGCGTTTCGTTCTTCTTCAATCTGATATCTCCAGGTTCTAGTTCAACGCGAAATAGTGGTTGGGGGACACGTTCCCGATTACGGAGATTATCTACACTTTTTATTTTAAACCCCGCTTTTTGGAGTCCGGCTCTTATTTCAGCTGGATCAACGTATGAATCTACACCTTTAATGACTACCTGTAGACCTTTACTACTCTTCAGCTGATAGGTATAAAAGTTCTTTTTGCAGTTTTCGAACTCGTTTACTGCTTTACGATAACTGCTTTCATCAATAAATTGTATTTTTGTCTCATCAATGTTACCACGCTTGATGGGAATTACATAAAATGAGTTCTCGCCAATAATTGTAATTAATTTTTTTATTAAGTCGTTCGAATTTTTCTCCCTTAAATAAACTGGAGGTGGTTTGAACGACTTAATTGCCGTTTTATGTTCACTTGTTTCACTATCTAAGATAGCAAAACGATTATGGGAATTTATTCCATTAGAGCCCTTGTCTTTATGTACTTTAGACATTGGTGCAAGCTGCGAAGATTTAGGGCTTCGACCTCTTTTTAATACCGTAATGTATCTGTCCATTCCCACTTGCGTCTTGGGTTTTACACTATCCATATTAGTTTTGGTAACACTTTGTACAAAAGGCGACTTGTTAGTAGTTATTTTATTGTCATCGGTTATCAAAAGCGACGAACAAGATTGGGCACGTAATACTGGCGTAGTGTTTAAACACAAATTATTTTCAGTTTTTTTGTTTTTATTTAAATCTAAATTGTCTATATTTTTGTCACTTAAATTAAAGAGGCTCATTGGCCTCTATTGTTTTTGTTTTATTTTTAAAGTAGCAAAGTGATAATGCCGTTGTAAAAAAAGAAAAAAGAGAGAAAAAAAAATGTTTACAGAGCACTTTGTTGTTGTATTAAAAACAAGTTTGATTTTTTGCTTTTGTTTGAATTTATTCACACTTTTTGTTTTTGGCAATTGCGAGCTTAAAAAAATACAAATTTAATTACTTTTTCAAAACTGGCTCAAGCATTTAAATCGGTTCAACCATTCTATTTTTATAGAACTTTTTATAATAGTATTACGTTACAAGTGAACCTCCACGGTCCTTCGAATCTTTAAAATCGATTTTCTTAAAATTCTGACGTGCTACAGCAAAACGCCGAGACACGTACATATTTCCTTATTTTAAGCCTATTTTCATATTCTGTTAACATTACTCATGTGTACTCAAAAAAATTTGATTTTGTCGTACTGTGTAATAGGTAGAATCTTGAAATTTTTACAGGAGGTGTATTACTACGGCTACTATAAATACAAATTAAAGGGTGTTCCGATAGTGACGTGATTTTCATGTAACAGAATCTTAAAATTTTGTAGAAGATGTGTTTCCACGGCCGATGTGACCATTACTAAAAATTAAAGGGTGTTATAACAGTGACATATTTTTCACGTATAGTGACTTATTTTTTAATAGTAATATGTAGACTCTTGATATATTTATAGAAAGAGAATTGCCATGGTCGCTACAACAAATAATAAAATTAAAGGGTGTTCCGACAGTGATGTGATTTTTACGTAAATAGCCTTATTTTATAAACCGTAATAGGTAGACTCTTCAAATGTTTACAGTAGATGTGTTACTTCGGCCGCTAAAAATTAAAGGAGGTCCATCAGTGACATGTTTTTCAAGTATATTACCTTATTTTTTGAACCGCAAGGGTTGGCTTCTGATATTTTTATAGAAAGTGTATTACCATGGCCGCTATAACAACAATTACTAAAATTTAAAGGGTGTTCCAATAATGATGCAATTTTTGCGAATATGACTTTAATTTTTAAATTAAATTTGAATTTTTAAAGTCGTACTAAAGATAGCACGGAACCTTACGTGTGTGAGACTAACTCGCACTTGACTAATTTATTTATTTCGTTCTTCTGCATGTGCGATCGTAAATGAACATGTACATTTATGAAAAAGAACATTAATGAGAAGAAGCTAATTTATCACTCTTCTTGTATGTATATTACAAGCAGGTACACACATTCATGTATGAACATAGGCTGAAAATTTTTATTGTTCGTTTATGAGCGTGAAAAATAAATATATAATTTTAGATTTCTCATTTATGACAAATATCATGAATGTTGATTTTTGAATGTTCATAAATAAAAAATACTGAACACTGCTTTTAGGTGTTGCATGTTTAAAAAGTGTAGCATGTGCATCTCTGTATATTTTGTTAGTGTATAGTAAAAAATCCTACAATGCTGCAATGTTCGACCATTTTCACAAGATGGTGAATTGGGCTATTATAAAATAATCAAAAATACAAAATATATATATGTATATATGAAATATGGAAATAATAAGCACCAACCTTTGTACCTTTTAGCTTTGTTAAAAAAATAATCAGGGAAAGTTATATTTTATTCATAAAATGGCTGATTGTTATTGTCGGTTTTTTAATAATATTATTTTGTAGTAAATAAAATACAAATTTTCTTTTTTTTCACTTTTATTGCATATTAGCAGAACCCGCAAGCTGCGTGGGAAAAGACCTTATGAAAATTCGCCCAAAAACAAAAATTTTAAATTGCCAAATAAAAATAAAAAAAAAACGAAAAAGTGCCCAAAAAAGAAAAATGGAAATTTGGCCCATAAATTGTGAAAAAAATTTTAAATTCAGTAAAAATTTACGGTGGTAATATTAGTGTTTTATTGAGACATTGATTATATAATAATTGTAAAAATTATGTTGTTACGAAATGGAAAACAATAGCGTAAGGCAATAATTAACATAACTATAAATAAGGACGTACATATATGATTCAGCGCAGTCGAATATAACTCTCGTACTGATTTATCTCTTTACACGTACTCTTTATTTAAGAATAGAGCCATAATGTAAAACTTATTTTAACTGAATCTTAAATTAAAATAAATTGAAATGAAATTATATTTACGTAAGTTTATTAACAATATTTTGTTGTTATTCTATAAAACTAAAAGTAAAATAATAAACGTAAAATACTGTTGCAGCTTTAAATTTATTGGAACATATTCCTCATCACATGAAATTTATTTTAAAAATAAAATTTTTAATACACGTTTGAACAAATACTAAAAGGATCATCTACTAAATAACAATTTGTTCTCTTTGTTGAGCAGTAGGAAGGCGAGTTGGATCCATTAGAGAACGTCGTAGACGAGAACGTTGTAATGTATTTCGATCTCGAACAGATTGGCGTGTTTTATGACGTGGAGCATTACTAAAGTGGCCGTCACTGGAACGTTTTCCGGCATTCATTGCAGCTAACATTTCAAAGGCTGCTTTTTTATGTTCTCTGGTCCAAATGTTGGTCAATTCAGCAGCTTCACATTTAGTGACAATACTATTTTTGTTTGTGGATTCTTGCTGATCTTCTTGTTCCTTTAATGTTTTGTTGGCAGGTGTTAAAGCTTTCTTTGCGCTTGTAGCAGATGATGATAAGGAAGTAGCTGAAGAGCTTGTGGATTCTTTATTATTGCGACTCAAGCCAAAAATTGAAAGTATAGATTTACGTTTGGTTGTATAAGCTGAAGAGGAAGTGAAAGTTGTAGCGCTTTCCGATGAATCTTCACTTCTTTTACTAGAGCCACTTGATTGCATTTGTATGGGGGTGTTACTTATCTCATTTGTCTTGTTTTCAATGGCATAAGTAATAAATTTTTTTGGCGATTGAAATGTAACTTTACGCAGTTTGGGAAAGGCTTTAACAGCTGGCAAATTAGCCATATTCAGTTTGGCCACCGTAGGTTGGTGTAATAGAGTGATATCACTTGGTTCTATGCTGCAATATGTTTCATCATGCTTAGTAGATTTTCTGGGTGGTATGGGTGGCGGCAAAACTTGTTCATTGGGATATTCTTCTTGTAAGGGTATGTGAAACCTTTCGTCTTTATTGTTTTGTAGTGTTGAGAAATTTGGTTTTATATTACATTCCTCCTTTACCAAAAGACATTTTGAAACTAATTTTTGCTCAAAGGCTATTAAACGTTTTTCTCTTTCGTTCAATTGTCGTTCACGGGCATTTAAATTTTCTTCTCTTTGTCTCAGTAGCGATTCTTGAGCCCTTATGGCCTGCAGTCTCTCTTGAAGTATATTATCAAATACATGGCGTGTTAGTTCATCTGGTTGGGATAGTTTTTCAAAGTGAGACATTTTATTTTTATTGTGATTTCGTATTAAAATGGAGGTGCTATCAGTACCATCTATATCAACAGAGTCCTGGCGTCTGATACTCTCATATAATTCTGGATCAGAAAGTTGTAGCTTAGAATTAAGAGGAAATATCTTACGTTTTGCTGAGTAAAAAAGCTCGGCTTTCAAATCGGGTGTAAACACGCCAGTGATGCTTAAACGTCTTTGTCCATAGCCTTCATTAAAACTATTTTGTTCCGTAAACATGGTACTGGAAAAGTCATTAAACAAGCATTCTAAGCTTCTACGGGAATCGACCCCTGAATAAAAATCTTTGTGTTGCACTTCAATATCCACTAAAATAGGAAATTCATTGCCCAAATCTTTGATGTTACGAACCAGAAGAGGATGGCGTGATATTATTTCAATACTAGGCCTTTGATATTTTTCAACTTCCAGCATAAATGATATAATTTCTTGCAAATCTTTTGAATATATGTCAGGTATGCTGCTAAATTTTCCTATTGATATGTTCGCAGATAGCTGGGTAAATTGTTTGCCTTTAAAAGGTGGTCGCAAAGAACACATTTCGTAAACCAAGCAACCGACAGCCCAAACGTCAGATTTGCGGTCATATTTAGAACACTTAATTATTTCGGGACTCATATAGTAAGGAGTGCCAACAAAAGTTTCGGCAAATGATTCATTTCGTCTTAGCATACGAGCTAATCCAAAATCTCCTAGCTTAGCATTGCCTTCCATATCCAAAAATATATTAGCTGGCTTAATGTCACGGTGAAGAATTGTACCTTCTTTAATTTTGTTGTGACACACTTGAAGTGCCCGACAGACTTGAAAAAGAACGCGCCATATGTAAGGTTCTTCAAAACGTTTATTTTCAGCCTTTGCCTTAGCTATCAACTGTGATAAATCTCCACCCTCACAAAATTCCATAACTATAAATATGGATTTGGCTTCATAGTTAACCAAATGGTGAAAGTATTGCACTATGTTAGGATGTTGTAGTTGTCGCAAAACTCGTATTTCCGATATTAATGATTCTTTGTTAGATTCACTTAGTTCGTCGTAGTCCATACCTTTCCAAGCGTAAATTTTTCCATTTTCTTTATCGCGTACCTTGAAACAAGTGCCAAACGCTCCATTTCCAATTACCGATATAACTTCATAGTCTTGTAACGTCTTTTTGGTAAAATTTAAGCTTGTGTCAATTGAATCTTTTCGAGGCGATATTTTATTATCATGTGCACTCATATTTACAAATATTCAAAAAATGTATCGTGTATGTGTTCGTAAAGCGTACGTTTCATATAAATACATATAAAGCGTTACCGAACCGTTCTCAATAAATGCTAGAAATAAACTGATTTTAAGAATTTCTTGTTCAAGTGTGTATGGTTCAAGTTGAAGAGACACAAAAAAAAAATCACTACCTACGAAGCAGTGATGGAATTTGTTGTGTGACACTGTCGCATACTCGTTCTTTTTTGGCACTTTTTATTATTTTAAAAACATTTAAACTCTGCGTTTAACCAACTTCAAAATGGAGAAGGTTATCGATTCGTCTATATCTTTTTTTTAACATATATTTGTGCCAGCAGAACACAGTAATTTCTGGTCTGATTTTGAATTTTTTTATAACCTTTTAATTATTCTTATAGACTGGTCCCATTAAAGATAGAACCGCAAAGGGAGCGCATACAATAATTTAAAATTATTGTATGCGCTCATTTAATAAATATGAAAGGAAATATATGTGAATAAAAAAAATAATAGAGGTACAAATTGTTTGCTAATATGAGTTGAAATATTAATTTATTGTTTAGTGTTACATTTGCGAATTAGGAGCCGGCAAAAATTTCGCGCTATTTTTTATATTTCATAAAATTTTTTTATTGCGGCGACTAATTCGAAAATTTTCCAATACACATATTTATAACAATAATTTATATTTCAACTTATATCAGTAACTTATTTATAACAACATAACTATAAACATTTACTAGTATAAAATCAGATTTAATAGTATAAATAATCAGA
The DNA here is from genome assembly GCA_949628195.1 of Phasia obesa. Lineage (NCBI taxonomy): Eukaryota > Metazoa > Arthropoda > Insecta > Diptera > Tachinidae > Phasia > Phasia obesa. Next base: position 61,322,168 of record OX451218.1, on the reverse strand, counting down.
CGCTTTTTGAAGACTTCCACTGGTTGGTACAACTTTAAATGTGATGTCAATATATTTTCTGAAAATTTATAATTTTTTTCAGTTTAAATCGTGATACATTTTTAATGTTAATGTTAACACTTCTGCATTTTAAGGTTAACTTTATAATCACTTATTATTAGTGATCATTTTTTATTAAAAATATATATTGTTTTTAAGACAAAACATTATTTTTTCTCTCTTTATTCTCCAAAAACGACAAAAAATACCCAAAATTTTTCGGTTACTTTTCATATGAAATATTAGCCTACTTTGTATGAAGCCCGCTATTAGCCCGCTACATGATTTCTATCAATAGCTTTAGCTTTGTATTCAATTAATCACATGGACAACATTTTGACCTCAACGACACTTTCTAGATTATGCAACAATCGTTTGGAATCAGCGTGACCATTTTGGCATTTTTGCAGCTAAATTTGGCATTATTTTTTTCAATTTAGCTGCAATTTTTCAATTACGTATTTAGCACTTTTAATTTTATAAAAATCATACAATCACTTTGGTCGAATTTTTTTCGATTATAAGGGACTGCAATGTATTGACATGTATTTGACTTTGCAATTATTCCAATAATGGCATACTGGATTATTCTAAAATCGAAAGAGTCTACACCTTACAAGTTTATTAATAGTTATTTTATAACACAATTACTTTTTGGCCCATTAATTGCAAAATAAATAAATTTTTAAAATGGAATATAAAAACCAATCGATCAATCGAATACTTGTTTAAGATATATTCGATAAATCGGTAATATGTTTTGTTTAGTTACTAAAAAAACCTGCATGAGCACAGAAAATGAAGCCCATGAGACTCTCATTATAATATTTCACTGAATTCATATTCAATGCACACGAGTAACGCTGAGTGGATAATAATAAACAGCCAAGACCAGCGAGCTATATGCTCGGAGTTTCTATAACCAAGTTGATTAAGTTAATTTTAAACAAATAACAATGAACTTGCTGGAGTTCAAGCAGTTTATTGCTTTGACTGAAACACGAACACAGTTGGAGTGTACAAATAAAAAACACAGGACTTTTTAACAACATTACTTACTTTTAATTTTGGGCCTTTATTTCTTAAGATATAAAAAAACCACTAGTGCAAGCAAAAAGCGCTAAGTCATATTCAAAAGTTCTATACAACTACCAAGGAAAATACACCGAGTGTTTTGAACATAAGACAAGTAAAAACGGCGCTCTGTAGTATAGAAAATTAGTTTCAATCGGTCACATAAATTTTTTATTAAACGAACAGTGGTTTGCTCAGTAATAGCAAAGGCCCCCAACCAAAAAAAGTGGTTAAAAAGAAAATGCATTGGTTTGTTAAATATTTAGCAAAGTGGCACAAATCTACCTTGTTGAAAGCTGATATGCTACTGATTTAAAATTTTTATATGTTTTGCTCTCTTCGTGAGATTCTGGTTGAGATTTTGTATGTGCCCACAGACTTTTAGGGGTTTGCGTGGGGGCTCGTGCTAATAGTATGGTATAAGTAGGCATGTGTCTGTAAGCTAGTTTGTTCGAATATGACCACTTGCTCATTTTGTGATTTTTGTGTATCCTAATTCAAATATAGGATACTTTATTCCGCATAAATATCTTATTTTCAAGAGTAATTGGAGAAAAAGCATTGAAAGTACGTAATTTTACCGATATGCATACTTTAAGACGCCTTTTATTTTTGAAAGAGGCATATTTTAGTAGGGATGAGTGCTTTATATAAAGTAAATACATAAACCATAACTGAAGCACTAAAAAAGTCAGGGACTTTGGTGTATATTGCTTTCAAAGCAAAATCGAACAATATATTGTAAGGACGCTGGAGAAAGGGCGGGCACAGCTAGTATTAATGATGAGTATATAAAATTAAAGCCTTCAGAAATAAATAAGAGCCACTCAAAGTTAAGTTTTAGTTAAACTTTGAACCTTTAAAAAAACTACAAACGCTTTATTGTGGGCTGAAAGTTTGTATGAACAAAATATTTGTCCTTTTATAACAAAAAATTAATTATCTATTGCTAAATCCTGAAAACCTTTTAATTTAAGACTTATTCATAAATAAAGAGACATATCCTTTGTTCAGTTTCTTAGAGTTCTTTTATTTAAATAATATATTATATAGCAATTTTATGAAAAATAAATAGTGTATAAGGGATAAATTCATTAAAATTATAAATTTTAAATTTTAGCATTATTTTTTAGCATTTTGTAATCTTTTTTAGCATTATTTTAAACCAGATCTAGCTGCAAAATATATCTTTAGATCTGGCCACACTGTTTGGAATAAGTTAGCTAATTAAGTATATCCAAAAATTAGACAACACTAATACGTTTATAAAGTAGTTATTTAAATTATTTATGTAATGACTATTTCATTTCATATATTGTTCTTTGTACTCTATTTGTATTCTTTTTTAATCTTGAACTTTGTTTCTATTTATTTATGTATTTCATCTTGTGCTATATTAGATTGAGTAATAGATTGACAATTTCATTAGCTTTGAAAATTTTTTACATTACCCTTGGTTTTAATAAAGGTAATGGTTTTTTACTGAAAATGTTTCATTCGTAATAATTTAAAAAACAAAATTATTACCATTAATCAATGATTAAATTATGAAAAAGCATTATCATTATTGGCCACATTTTCAATCAACCTTTTTGAAGGTTCTCTGCTCTTTTATTATGTGCATTTTTCATATAAAAGCAAACAAAAATTAGAAATAGTATAAAAAAATTTCTGTAAATTAAATTTGTATGAATAATTTTTAACCCCTCGAATATTGCGTAGTACATACTTTTAAAACTGGAGTGAACTAGATTGAATAAAAAGTTACAGATTTAGAAAAAAGGATAACCTGGCATGAAATTGATACTTTATTCGTAGTTAATAAAACCTACTGCGATAATAAATTTGTGTTTAATAAAAATAATGATTTTTTCGTAAATTATAATTAGTAATTGTATATAATATAATTTAATATAATTTCATTATATTACCATTGCAATTGGTAAAAACAATTGTAATTAAAAATAAATAAGTAACATTAAATGATAGTTAAATGTTTTATTTTCATTATAACTATTTGAAATAATGCCAATGAAAATTCTATGTCAATGAAAAAATCCCAAGTATGGTATTTATATTTAATAATATTTTAATTTAATAATGAACAAAAAACATTCCGTTTGTCTTATACAAATTACCTTTCACCTGTCGGTTATATAATTTGTATTAGACAAACAGACAAACGGAATTTTTTAATTTTTTATTTTCACCCAGTGGTTGGTGAGACCACCGTCAGATAAGGGCCAACACGGCTAGGTGCTGACATTAATCTTGATCACATACAAGCAATGAATAGGTAGCAAATTTTAAGAACAGTTCGGAATTCGCAGACTCAATAATTTCGGTGCAAGTTATTGAAAGCAAAGATTTTATTTGAATCGTTTATTGGGAAATTTAAAAAAGGGTAACGTATTTCAGTTTAGATAAACAACAATGCAGTTAAGTCATAAATATAATTTTTTTTGCGACACCCGCGAAAAGTGAAAAATTTAATATCTTTAGAATTTTAATATCTAGTATATCAGAAAGATAAATTAGAATTAGATAAAGGACTTTAAAAGATAAATTAGAATAATTGATACATGGTGTTCAGTTTGATTTTGGCAGAAATAATTTGTTCAACTGCCATCACTGCTACTTGCTTACAAGTATAACTTTGTTGTTAATGTCATATTTAACAATTTTCTGAGAAAATGAAATTTTAAATACAGGTGTGACAGTTTATCTTTTTAACACTTCAAAACATACATACATACATACATACATACATACATACATACATACATATATACATAATTTATTCGCTTATCTTATACTGGTTAAGAGCTGCAAAACAATAAGGAATATCCTTGATTTGGTATTAAATAAGTAAATAAATTGTTGCTTAGTTTAAGTCTTTTATTATAATCCTAAATATTGTTTGCATTAATAGTTATATTTGTTCCAAGAGATGAGGTAGTTGCCATTATAATCTTTCATACAAATGGAAGGAAAGACTTAAATTTCCTTCCATTTGTATTTCTACACAATAAAAAATAAAATTAATAAGGCCCATTATTATAACTTGCCTTTAGCTAAAGTTAGGATTTTGTTGGAGCGATAAATAGTTTTTATTTATTAAAATTAAGCTAAAAACCACTTTTAACTATCACGTACTATAAGGACAAGCTATAGCAATGAGCATTATCGTCATTATTATAATGAAAAACTACTTATCGCTCCAAGAAAATCCTAACTTTAGCTAAAGGCAAGTTATAATAATGGGTCTAAATTTAGCAATTTATCCCTTTCCAGAGGTTTTATAAAAGTTTTGAATTCTAAAAATTATTTATTTTTATTTGGGCTCGAGGTCAATTCTTTTAATTTAAATAAAACTCTCTTTTGTTAAGTTTTGAATTTTACAAATTGGGTGATTAATGTTTAGTTTTTTTCTTTATTCTATTTTGAATTCTTTGTTTTTACTCTTATGTCGTCAGGGTCCTGACATAATTCAAATTGTTTGAAGGTAATGAAGCAAAAGTACATGGACTCATACTTTTATAGTGCGTCGGATATGGTATTTATATTAGAGGATCCGTCCCTGGGTAATTAAGCGAGATGTTGCAACATAGTTTTTCTATAAAATTCTATTTTTGTAGAGTTCTGTGAATAATGTCTAAAATTACCCGCTTAAAAATAAAAGGTGCTTCCAAGTTTTTAAAATTGCATTTTTTGTGCTTTACCATTTTATCTCTACTTTCTATTGGCAGTGAAATGTTTTACGGAAAAAAGCATCCTATATTTGGACCAATGTATGAAGAAACCTCTCTACCTACTTTCACTTTTTTAAATTCATTCATCAGTTTTTACGTGATGCCCACACAGACAGATATGCAAAAAAAATCCAAAAATTGGTTTTGAGTGAAAATAATATACACATGTACGAATTGCAGCCACAAAAGTTGCATAATGTAGCAGCTAATTCTAAATTAGTTTCAAGCCGTTTTTTAATACATACATATGTATATGTATGTATCTCCGCCAATTATGAACCAATTTGACTGATTTTCCATAGCACTGCTTCAAGCAAAATTTTTTGAGAGGTTAGTACACTAAGTAAAATTCAGTTTAAGTTTTATGTTTGTAAGGTGAATCTTAAGTTTTATGTAAAATCTTGATTGGTTAAAGAAATTTTGATTTTTTTTTTAATTTTAATTTTCTGGTATTATTATGTTAATTTTTTGATTAACATAAAATATTAACAAAGAAATATTCCGTATTCCAATATTTGATAAAAACTCCAGACAAGATGAAGATCTAATTTATATTTTTGAAATTTTGATTTTTTTGTGAAAAATGCAATTTTTGAACTTCGTTTTTTTTTTAATTTTTCTAAAATGCGATTTTGTTTATTCAGAAAGTTTTGGTATCATGTAAAATTTTATTGAAATTAAGAATGTCAGGTGAAATTCCGGTTTTGGAGGTTTTGTTATTTTCGTGTGAGTTTTAGTTTAATTTAAATTGTTTTCACATTTTAGTGTAAATATAATTTTTCCTTTTTCTGTAAATTTCCGGTTTTCAAGTTATCAAAATTAAATAAACGACGAAACAGTAGTATAAAAATTTCCAATCTTATTCCAAAATATTTTGTTACTGTCCCACTGTGTTCTGTCACAAAAGGAACACTAAATGTGTATATTATTCCTACTTGCGATTAAGGATAAAAAATTGGTACATACGAGTACATATTTAGAATTTTATCATAACAAAAAGTACCAAATACACTGTTTATTGCCATCACAACTGTATTGTGAGAAATAACCGGTTTTATGGTTTTTTCTGCTCTCTGTGAGAATACTGTTGTGGACAAAACAAAAACCGTTGGATGTTATTAATCTTTTAGATTCTTGCACGCCTTCAATTTTCAGGTTTTTGATATTTTTACTGGTGGTACACAGACTATTGCCTGCCAAGATTATTTTGTTTTAATAATGCACGTACCTAAAGGTACTGTATTTTTTAATTGGTACATTTTGTTGTATTGTTTTGAATGTTTACAATTTTGTTTTAAATTGTAGGTATTTTTAGTTCTCTTCTGTTTTTACCAATGTTTGTTATTATTGTTATCTGTTTAAAAGGCATTTTTTGCAGTTTATTTTTCTAACCTTGGTTTGAAAATACGTGAGAAAAACACAATATTATTTATATCCTTCTATTGTTAGATTGTCATCAGGACATCATTAATGCTTGTAGCTCAAAGGATTATTGGGTTTGAAGTTTTAAACTTAATTCTTCTATTGTTATATTACAAATATGGTCTTTGTTTTAAATATGATATTGCGAGATATTTTTAATAAAATTGTAAAATATGTACAAATATCTTTTTCTCAAAAATAAAATGAAAACTATGCATACTACTCCGATACAATGTTATTTTATGAAGTGCAGCATGCCATTTAAGTAAAGTTCCGACTAAAATACAAGTTCGTAACGCACACCAAATCTTAAACGGTACGACTCAAAATCATTTTTTTTTTTCATAAACCAATTCTGAGATCAAATGTCTAACGACCACAAAAGTTTCGTTTGCAGCACTCTCTTCTTCAACTGAAAAAAAAATTTGTGGAACGCAATGTGATTATAAAATTACAACCATGTTTTTAAAAATATATTTTGCATCTCCTCCACAGAAAAAATAATACCTAGATCAAATGAATTTTGTCATAAATATTATGAATCGAACATTACTTCTTTTCTCAAACTTTTTCATTCAGTTTATGAACATCGTAATAAAAAATATAAAGTTTTCATAACGTGTGTTTTTAAAATATATGAACAAATTAATAAAAAATAGAAAATTATTTATAAGCAATAATTTTACAGATTATCTTAATAGATAAACTATAAACTACCTTGTGTCTAAGTGCAAGTTGAATTGAATTCCAGAATTCCTATTAAGGCCAGGATTCACTATCCTACACAATCTTACGATTCAATCACAAAAAAATCTGACAGAATTCTGTGCTACTAAGAAAATCGTTTCAAAATGGTGATGTAGATGCCACACTATCATACAAAATAAGATTTTGCAACTCTGATCGAAAAATACCGTTTTATGAATTTTTTCAAAAGATTATAAAATCGTGCAGATCTTTCAAAAAGTCTTTCACACATACACTTTTAATCCACACTATCATACTTTTTGAGCAAACATGCAATTTTTGACAAAACGTACGACTGAGTATGATATTGAATTTCCTTACATTGTATGTATGTATGTATGTATGTATGTATGTATGTATGTATGTATGTATGTATGTATGTATGTATGTATGTATGTATGTATGTATGTATGTATGTATGTATGTATGTATGTATGTATGTATGTATGTATGTATGTATGTATGTACATACATACATACAGTGACTCACAGCTTATTTGATACAGTCAAAATATTTAGGAATAATAATAAATATTTCAGATATTTTTGCAAATAGAAACAAAATACGTATGCTGGTATATTTATTTAACTACAGATTATGTATATTAACAAAAATTAACAAAAAATACTCATTTATAAAAAATATTTGATGAAATTAAAAATTCTTTCTTATATTCGATGCCACAGCTTAAATGATGCACATTATTAAGTCCTGCTTAAAAATGGCAACAATTATGGGATCGTAATATTTTATTATTTCTAATATTTTGTCGGGAATCCTTTTTGATCTAGGACAGCTTTCAATCGAGAGTTCATAGATTGTACTAACTTTTTTGTATACTCAGGGCTGATTTTATTCCATTCCACAAGTAGCGCACGTTTTAGGTCGGAAGCATTGGAAATGTCATGATTACCTATTTTTTTCAAGCTCCGACCACAGGTTCTCTATGACGTTGAGATCTGGACTTTGAGCAGGTGTCTGTACAACAAGTCTTCACAATACCAGATGCATGTTTAGGGTCGTTATCTTGGTAGACCTAAACAAGTCCTTAATTCCAAGTTTTTTCGCACTTTGTAGAAGGTTATCCTTAAGCAGGTTCAAATACATATTCCTATCCATATTTCCCTCGATAAACGTCAAATTTCCGACTCCTGCATACGACATGCATCCCCAAACCATTACACTACCACCGCCATGTTTAACCGTACTGCGCAAATTACGTGGATTTAGAGCTGTGTTTGGTTTTCTCCAAACATAGGACTTGCCATCTGATCGAAACAAATTAAATTTGCTTTCATCAGCAAAAATAACTGTTTTCCAAAAGGAAATATCTTTATTTAAATGCTCTTTAGAAAATTCTATTCTACGTTTTCTATTTCTAGCATTGATCAGTGGCTTATTTCGGGCAGTCCGTCCATGAAAATTTGCTTCTCCCAAAATTCTTCGAATTTTTTTTTGGATTGCATGTCTTGCCCAGGTATTTTTCGGCTTCAGTTGCCAACTTTGGAGCATTAAGATCTGGTTTTTCCTTAATATGTCGCACAATCCACCGTTTATCTGTGTCATTAAATATTTTATTTGGTGCAGATCTACCCTTGTTGTGCACCCTATTTTCGAGGCGAAACCTTTCAATGATGTGCTGGACAGTTGAAGGACTTAATGCAACAATTTCTCCAATCTTTCGTTGGCTTTTACCTTCTCGGAAATGCCGAATCACGTCCTCCCTCTTTTCTATTGATGTTCGTTTTTCCATTTAAAAATAATGTGACCTAATTTATTTTAAATAAACTTCTTTCTTCAAATGTCACTTCAAAATGATCCTTTTACTCATCTTTAAAAAAAAACTTGCAAAAATTGGTCTGTATTTTATGTCTTAAGTAACGGTTTATTACAATGCATCATTTAAGCTGTGAGCAAATTTAAATGAGTTTTTATTGTTTTGTTTATACTCTCTTTATTAGCATTCTTTTTTTTGTAGTTTCATCATAATTGTAATAATAAGAAAACGGTTATTACATAAAGTAGGTAATTTTTCTCTTAGCTGCAACAATTGAAGCCATAATTAGTTTTTTATTATTAAATCTTGACTGCATCAAATAAGCTGTCAGCGACTGTATGTATGTATGTTTGCCTATGTTCAGTTTTAGGTGTGATTATAATGCAAAAGTTAGGATTAAAATTTGCACTTCATAAGAAATATTATATTTAAAATCTCTTACCTTTTTCGAATAAAGTCAAAATCGCATTTGATGTAAATTTTAAAATATTTCATATCTCTTTTCTTTTTGAAAAATATTTCAATGATTTTTTTATATTTTTCTTCAAGCAACTTTGATTTTTTATTTTGTTTTCAAGTAATATAAAACTAAAAAACATACCATTTATGTAGGAAATCATATTTTGTATTACCAAAAAGTTATGAACTCAATTCAAATTTTTTCTGTGTGAGCACTTGTGAATTTGGAGTTGTGACTATGATTTCGTGTACGATATTTATAGCAAAGCATACGCAACCAGAGAAAGCTGTTTAAATTGGTTAAAATGAGAATGTATTGGTGTTTTGCACTGAAAAAATTGTTTAACATTAGTAAATACAAATGCGTTTAATTTTGAATGAGTTAACCAAATTTTAATTTAAGTTTTTTGTTAAGATAGAGTTAAAAAGTAGCAAAAAATGGTAACATGTAAATATTTTATGGTTGTGAAAACTCCATACAAAAGGTTTTTATACAATATTAAGTTAATGTATAATTAAATTAGTTTTCTTACGATTCCTAGAATTAAGAAATAGTCATGAATTGTAACATATGTATGTGTATGTTGTGAAAATTCCGTACAAGCGGTTCTTATGAAAAAAAAATCTAACATATTCATTAACAATATTAACAGGTAGATAAATCACACAATATAATAGCGCTTGTTTAAAAATGTCCATTACTGCCATAAGAGCCTTTAAAGTGTAAAATTTTGTTTTCATTCTGAACTATTAAAGGTAATTTCGTATTTTCCAAATTAATATGCAAATAAACAATTCATGCATGCATACCCGTATATAATTTTTTGTGAAAATAAAACAAATAAATGTAACGTTTATTGCTTTAAAATTGTTAAATGAAAGCGTGATTTATACTTATTAATCTAACACAAAAACTGGTATCTAATTTTTCTGAGTGTACACAGTACACTCAGGGGTTTGCGTGGGTCTCTATGTTTATAACAAGACAATCATTAGTTTTTAATGAGTTACATATTATAATGATATGTTAACTGCAGTTAATTGTCTATGGATAAGGTAAGCCTGAAGAAGACTTCTGGAATTCTCATTTAGTCAAAGAAGTTTTCGCTTCCCTAAAGTTTGAATAAAAGTTTTTGAATGAGCCACACAACTACTGAATGACATTATGGTTCTACTTTTGGATTAAGATATTACTACGAAAGGTATTGTTGAGTCGAGCTCAACGAAATCTTCCGGCATTTCAATGAAAAACTTCGTTTCCGGAATAATAATGGCGATACGAAGATGGTTGAAAACATAATTCTCTTGGAATGAAAACACTTATCCCAATAAACCAAATATCGATTAAATCCAAAATGGAGTATTAAATCCAAACAGATTCTGAGAGAATATTTTCACTATATGCCGTTTTTCATGTTTATATTTATTGTATCTTTATTAACGACGGAGCTGTCAAATTCTTTTTGCCTATGTTTGGATTCGGATGTAGGCAGAACGGTTACAATTTATGAACCAATTTTTCTTTTACATATTTGCTTTGCCTATAGGTTGTCTTTAAAATAGTTTAAACAAAATTTATAGCACCATATTAAATTTAATTTTTATTAGCAAAAAAATCTATACCACTTTTTTGAGGAAAACTCTAAAAACGGTAGTTTTTACATTTTTCCAATTCAGAGGCGTGTAATTTTTTAACTAAACGACTGTCACAACAAAGCAAAGTTTCAAAAAAAGTATGCAAGAGGACAGAATTTTGGGGGCATACCAAAGAGCCCCCTTCACCGTAAGACGTCTTACGTCTGGGGAACCCTTTAAATTGAAATGCTATTTTTTTACTATTTTAACATTTTTTTCATCTGGCTATTTGGAGGCAAAAAATAAAGCCATATAAAATGTATGTCAAAAGCTCGTCTTTAATAAGACACTTTTTAAATTCTTACTTTATTGTTTATAGCGGTCATAGTAATACACACTCTGAGTAAGTGCTTGCCAATAATGGTTCAAAAAATAGAGCCTTATGTTTTAAATAAGTGCTTCGATAGACTTATTGGTAGTGCACGAAAAAAGTAATACAATTTTACTTTATTTGCGACTTTGTATTTACTATTGTTTGTTTTTCACTTAAATCAAAAATTTCTTAATCACTTTTTGTTCGTTTTTAAGGTAAAAAGCCGCAATTAAAAGAAAATATGAAGTTTTTAGTATCCCATGGTAGATTATTAGCTAAAGACCATGATTCATTATTATACTCAGTCGACGATCTGTCAAAACTAGCATGTGTGCTTAAAAAGTATGATAGTGTTGATGTAAAAAAAATATGATAGAAATGTATGTGTGTGCCAGATATAAGATTTGATAACATAGTGTCTACAACTGGGATAAATTTGTCTTGAGAAAAGTCAAACTTCACATATAAAAAACAGTATTAAAAATAACATGACCTTTATCATGACAAATTTATGTAATCTTTTGAAAGAATTCATAAAATATATTTTTCCATGCGATCAAAGTTGCAAAATATTTTTTTTTGTGATAGTGTGGCACCTTCAGCACCATTTTAGAACGATTTTTTAAGTAAGACAGAATTCTGTCAGATTTGTTGTGATTAATTCGTACGATTGTGTAGTATAGTGAATCTTGGACTAAATTTATAAGTATTCATAGTGTTGTCAAGACGATGAAATAAAAACGCGTACATTGCAATGTTAAACAAATATGTGTAATATTGAAGCGCGATTTGAAAAATTAGCATATAAAATACCTAACGTATATACTCGTACGTATTAAAATTTTGGTAAGAAAGAAAGTAACCGAAAACATCAAAAAGTACACATAAACACATTAGGGCAAAAAATAACCAATTTTGGTTAAAAGAAACCAAAACGGCAACGCTGTACATAAGTAAACTTTAAAACGGTACGATGTATCTAAAACTTTGACTTTCTGTCTCCATTTGGCCTCTTTGAAGTTAAAAACATAGGTTTGTAGATTAACTATTAATTAATGAGTTATTCGCAATTTATTTTACTTACTTTACGAGTGCAATTTCTTGCACTTTACGAGTAATGCCTCCTTTTTTAAGGTAACGCCTATATAAAAAAAACCGATCTGTTAGAAATATGGCAAAAAATCCATAAAAAGAAAAATTTGATGCCTGTTTCAAACATGCAGACGATTTGTAATCAAGATCACCAAAAGCCAATTCCACTTTCTGCGGATGAGGCTTATGCTTTTCTTCTGGAAAATAATTTTTCAAAAGAGTAGTATAATGTTAGAGGCCACGAAAACAAGTTAAGAAACTGCGATATTTATCTACCGATAAATCGTATCACGCCCACAGAATCCTGTAAAGGCACCCATACATTTGCAATATTATTGTGCAATAACTGATATTAGTAGGTGGCACAATATATTGAACAAAATCAAAAGTCTTTTGATTTATATTGCATAAAAAGGAATATTTTAGAATGTGTTAACAACATTGTGCAATGATAATTGCTAGACAAGCGTATTCCTCTTCACCAATATCACAGAAGATTTTCTTTGTACTTATTTAAATTATTTATTGCCAAGTTGTTCAATTTATAATTTTTAAGCAAAAATATATTTATAATTTGGTTAAATATACATACATAAGTATGTATCTATGTATGTAGGTTTTATTTACTTTTACATATGTAAATGGCAAGAAAATTACGCTATTTTTAGCTCAAAAATATTGAATTATTTATTTAGTAAAATGGCGCAAAACGGTAATATATAAAACAATAAATTACCCAATATTATTGTATAGTTTATTGTTACCTTAAGACGTATTTAATAGAGCTGTCGACACTTCAGATCTATTAATTTAAACAATACTTTGAAGTAAACAAAACCGGAAACCATAGAAGAATTTCACCTAAGCAACCAAGATGATGAAATCGATGAAAGTAAAAATTATGAAACTAAAGAAATTTAAAAAAGTAAAGAAATTGATAAAAGGGCCTTTTCACTTTTGATTTAAATTTAGAAAATGAATTAGATACGTATACATAAGTAACTTTTAAATGCTTTAGTATAATAAAAATAATTGAGAGAATAAAGTGTATTACGTTTGCATAAAGGGTTACAAATGGGTTAATTTAAACTTTTGGTTGTTAAAGGGTTAAAATCCATTTATCAGATTTATTCTTACATATTAACTTCTTAAAGTTTGTGGTTTGAATATAATGATTCTATAGCTGTTATTAAATTTGCACAGAATTGGGCTATTTAACCTATAGTGCAGTACAATAACTACAACAAGCCTGGTTTTATTGTTGGTGATAATAACAAAAATCTATACATATAATAAAATAGTAACCCATTTCCTTCTGTCTGTTTTTGATTTGTGTTCGCCTCGCGTAAAAACTACTGGATGGATTTTAACAAAATTTTTTGAGAAGGTACCTAGCGTACTGATTCAAATATAGGTTTTTCCGCAAAAATATCTCATTTTCAAGAGAAAGTGGAGAAAAAGCAGAGAAAAAATATCTAGTTTAAAGGTACTGAAATTTTCAGTTTAAAACTGGTATATTTTAAATACTACTGCGCAACATTGGCGCTAATTGAATAAAATATTTTATTGATTTGTATTTTTACTTTGTGGAATTACAATGTTATTAAAATATTTTAAACACCTTTTACAGAGCTTTATAATAATTTTTAGAATTTTATATAAATTTTAGAATTTTATCCAGGGATGGGTATTATTATATAAAGTAAATACGTATACATGAAGCACTATAAGAGTAAAAATATACAAATTTGGTGTTGATTATTTCCAAAGCAAATACATGCTTTGGCGGGCAAAACATGTATTTTTTTTCTTCATAATTTATTTATTGTATCTTCAATATTTTTGAACTAACAATTTATTACTCATATCTTAAGTGTAAAATAAACAATTGCGGGTCATCCCTCTAATGTGCGGCCAAGAAAAGCAGTATCTCTTCTTTTTAGTCGAATGTAACCAGGTTCATTTAACATGTTACGCGCCAAAGGGTTTGGATGAGATTCAAGCCTCTTTAGATATGTGACAGCATGTTTCGCTATTTCTGCTTTAACTGATGGCATGTTTAGGTCTTTGTGGATGTTCGAATTTTTTATATACCAGGGAGCAGATGTAATCCTGTAGTATCTTATTTTGGCGCCTTTGAATTTTTTCTACATTGCTAGCTGAAGCAGTGCCCCATAACTGAATCTTTTAATTTCATTTGTATTAACTTGAAATCTATGCGGCTTTTCCAAGTAAGGCGACGGTCAAGATGTATATAACGTCTGAAAGCTGTGGTATCATTTGGTTATTTACGCGAATAGGAGGGCATGAGTCCCTACGCAGTGTAAAAGTTATGTGAGTACATTTTTATTCATTTCTGTTATTCTCCATTTTTCTAGCCATTTTTCCAAATTGAGTATGTGGTCTTGTAAAAGTTGTGATGCTTCTTGGGCACTTTCATGAATACTTAAATAAAGCTATGTCATCTGCAAATGTTGATGTGTGGACTTGGGTGCTAATTGGCATATCTGATGTGTACAGTAAATATAAAATTGGTTCCAAAATACTACCTTGGGGAACTCCGGCTTCAAAGAGCTGTGGCGAGCTTAAACAATCACTTTCTTTCAGTAAAAACTTGCTATTCTTTTAATAATCTTTTAAGAGCTTATAAAAGTTTTCGGGCAAGTTCAGCTTTAACTTAAATATTAGACCTTCGTGCCAAACCTTATCGAATGCTTGAGAAACGTCGATAAAAAGCGCAGAACAGTATTTTTTTTCTTCAAAGGTCTTTTTAATTACATTTACTAATCTGTGTGTTTGTTGGATCGTACTTTGTTGTTTTCTGAAGCCAAATTGATGGTTCGGAAAACATCCTTTCGCGCTAAGAATTGGATTCAGCTTAATTATTAATATTCTCTCAAACAACTTTGACATGTTTGATAAAAGGCTTATAGGTCTGTATGATTCTACTTTTGTGTGGTCTTTTTCTGGTTTAGGAATCATAGTAATCAAAGAGATCTTCCACTCTGTGGGAAAGTACTCAAGACGTAAGATGGCATTAAAACAAAAAGAATAATTCTGCGACCTATACGGGGCAACTCAACTAACATCTTGTTACTTGTTTTATCAACGCCAGGGGCTTTTTGGTGTTTAAATCTGCTATTGCCCTTTCAATATCGCTAAATTAAAATCATGGCAACTCAACTATATCAGCACACATATTTGGAGTGAAATCCTTTTTAAAATTTTCACAAGAAGTTCGCAAGGGAGGCTTACGTATGACTGGTCTTTTAAGGTTTCTACATGCACGCCATAATGAATAATCTGATTGTGCAGTTGCGTCAAGGTCTTCCAAGTAATTTTTCAGAGATGCTACTCTTCGATAGTCTAGCCGTTTCGTGCAATATTTAAGTTTAGATTTGAGTTGAGGAGATCTGTGCGATTGCCACTCTCTTCGAATTTTTCTTTTTTCAGCCAAGAGCCGCTCGACATCTACAAAATAAATTTGATTATATCTAGCAGGTTGTCGGGTTACTGTCGCATGTTGGGCAGCTGATTTAAAGTGTTGATCAAAATAAATTAGACTCTGGTCCACGTCTTCTGGTGTTCTTAGCGGTATGTTTTCCGAACAATGAGTACTGAGATACTTTCTATATTTCAACCAATTAATGCTTGTGCTAGTTGTTGTTGACACGATATTTTGTTGGTTCCATATATAGACAATAGTGGGTGAATGATCGGAGGATAGGTCGAGTGACGCTTTAACTTTAAAATCATTTCACTCGGAATGCCCTTAGTCACGTCAAAATCAATAACATCAGGTATTTTTTGTCGATCAGTAGGCCAATAGGTGGGTTGTCCACTCGATATCACATTCAGACGCATTTTTTAAATAGTATCAAATAAAACACGACCTTTTGGAGTAAGTCTTGACCCCCAAAACGTATGTTTAGCGTTGTAGTGGCCTGATGCTATGAAACAGGGACCTAGTGATTTGTAGAAGTCGCTATATTGACTCTCTGATATTTGAAATCTAGGAGGTGATTAAATCGAAGAGAGAAGAAAGTTTTGATGATATACTTCAATGCAGTATTTATATAACACTTAAAAATTGTAGAATATTATAACAACATGATATGCTAGCATACCTAATGAACCCTTATTTAATAAGTAATTTTTTTTAGTTACGGTTAAAACTTAAAATTTTATATAAATATAACATAATAGTTCAAAAATAATTTTTTTGATTTTTTGGAGTTTTAGAATTTTTTTTATCAATATCTCAATGTATCTCAAATTAGATAGATATAAACACATTAAAAAAATTATTACGTTAAACTTTGAACTTAAAAAACATGTAAACAGTTTCTATCTTTATCTTTTTGTATATTTCACACTTTTTACTGTCTTCTACAAAAAAGAATCTCTTTAGTCACAACACATGCCAAACCATAGTTATGAACAAAAAAAATTAAATTTATTGGGTTGTTTTTGTGTGGAAAGGAGTTGGATACATTTGTACATGTGTTAACCAGGGATGGTAAATTAAATTTTCAAATTGCACCAACTGGGTTTTTATATTGTACTTTTCTGACTCAAATTGCACTAAACAATTTTTCTTTTCAAATTTGGTAACTAATTTGTTTATCATTCAGTCGCTGTTTACATTTGACAATTTTTATTTATTGATGAGAGAGAAAACAGAAATAGAAAGGAGTATACAATTGCATGTATTTGAAATTCGTTTTATTTAATCACTTTAAGGATTTTTTACGTACAAGGAGAAAAATGCAGTTTAACGTGGTATACGTATCATGTTGTAATCTTAATAAGTATAATGTATAAATACATTATGCTTTTAAAATACACTTTCATGTATTAACAAATTGTTTTAAAAAGTAGAAACTTTATCCGAAATTTTATCCGAAAAATGTATTTATTTTATTTCGCAATGTGTTACGATTTGTTGGAAGGATTAACTACGCAACCAATGTATATATATATATATATATATATATATATATATATATATATATATATATATATATATATATATATATATATATATATATATATATATATATATATATATATATATATATACTAATACACGTCTACTCTCTTGCTTGCTCTACCTTCTTTCTTCAGCTTTGTTTTAATAACTAACCGAAAATCGGAAGATTTGTGTAATTATGTTTTAGAAATCCGACTGAATTTTTTTATACCCAATGAGTCCTTGGTATGTCATAGTACTTTTCACGTTCGAAACGTACCAACAAAATGCACATTTCGACCAACTTTACCAACCCTGATACGAGCATCCATAAACAAAGATACATTTTTACAGCCGACGCAGCATTATATGTGTTTTCTTCTTGCTAAACCTCTAGTAACGTCTGCTTCCCTCTTCTAAGAGTGAACATTTACTAAAAAATTAACCATAAATTATGTGCGGTATGCCACAGGTACAAATACAATTTTCTTAAGAAATATTATAGGTATTCACCATATTAGATTTTTAGAAAGTAAGATAACTTAACTACAATAGATACTTAAAAACAAGTCAATGTTGCTCGGAAAAAATAAAATGATTCTTAGAATCCTTAATTTTAATCATGCTGATTATTCCGCAACTTTACTTACAGTGCACAGTGGGGCAGAATCAAAATATTTTGGAAATAATTCAGCCATTTGTAAAGGTCTAGGTCGATTGAACCAAAATTTAGCATGAGCATAGCAGAGGAGTATCTCAGCTTAAGTTTTGACTTGCCAGGGGTGGCGCTATGCGGTCTTAATGTTGGGTAACTCCCTCATGCAAACTCTTCTAGAGCTTGGCATTTCTTCAATTTTTATTTAATTATTAAAAATTATACATGGTTTAATCTGTAAATTATGTTTATGTTATATTTATGAGCGAGTTATAAGCGTTTTAAAATTAAAATTTTTGATTTTTCGATACCCTGGTCCAGTTTTTTCAAAATATTTTAAACAATTTTCAGCAAATTTTTTTTCCATAGTTAGTGAGCGAAATTTTCTCAGTTAAAAACTAGAGTATTATCAATTTAAAAATTCCAAAATTATTGAATTTTTTTATATTTCAGCCTAAAAATGGCCGTCAATTTTATTTTTTAATAGAAACAAATTTTCTTAAGGAATATATAAAAACTTTATATCTTTGTGTAAGCTAACAACATGTACGTACGTTTAAATCAAATTTCGTATCAAATTTATCGACCTTGTAGAAGATGGAGGTCCTTAAGTTTGACCTATTTTACAAAGAAATTTTGACTTTAGCCTATAAGTTCTAAAATCCCAAAGCTGGGATCGGAAAAAGAATACTGTCGTAATTAAGCTATACATACTATGCAACTATTGCTTAAAGCATTTCATGACCCCTAGTTCATATGTGGACTTTAAGAGCAAAAGACTTAAAAGTTGGCATTTACTTTGGTAATTGTGGGATTTCCTTTACATTACTGTTGCAGATATTTTACCATTTGATTTTGGTTGGAATCGATCAACTAATAAAAGTTTTATTGCATATTTAATATTTTTTATTTCTCATTTTAAAACATAATTTACATATTAAAGGCGTGTTTACATTGAGTGTACAAGTCATATGTACTGTCAAAATTGCTATCCATATGGAATTTCATGTGTATGTCAAAATCAGTGTTTTACATATGGTTTATAATTTTTGTGTTCAAACGTATACATGTTACGTACATATGACATAACCTCCTGTTGTTGAAAACAAAAATCAAATCTTTAAAATAGCTGGTCTTCAAAGTGTGGTATAGATGAATTATTTTGTTCAATTATTAGGCTATATAATAAAACTAATAATAGCTTTATTGGGAATTGCTGTAATAAGTTATTAGGCAATTTTGCATATTTTTGCCGCCATTTTATTTTATAAGAAACCCGCTAGTGATGTCAACTATGCAAAGAATTACCGTTTTGTATCATTTGGGAGCTTCTACAACAGTACAGAAATCAATTTATAAGAAAGAAATTATATCAACACAAAAAATAATTATAATAAATAATACAATGAGTAATAATTAATATCATTTGAACTATGTACATATATCAGCAACAATTAAATGAATAATTTTGATGATGTTAATGTTAATTTCTTTTCACTCTTTTTTTCCTTGGAATAAAATATTTTTATCCTAATTCTTATGACAATAGAAAATAATTAAATTTCTTTTAAATAATTGAGCCTTAGCTTTTGAAAATGAGAGAAATCCATTTTATTATATTTAATGATTTGCATTTGAATGGCGTTACAAAAATTCACAAGCCGTAATAGACTTATTTTATATTTTTTGTGGTCTTATTGCACGTAAGTTTAATATGCAATAATAGTTATCCATTTTATCTGAAAAAAAGGTTTTGGTAAAATGTTTGATGAAAATGTTGATTTTCTTTTACTGGAATGTAATTATAATACCAAAAATATTGAATAGTTTTTTTACTTATATATTTTATTTCAATATCATTTCATTCTTCTTTGGTGCAGTAAAACAAAAAACAAAAAAAAACTAAAATTATATTTAATTTTAAAGTGAAAAAAGAAACAAAGAAATTACAGTTCTTATATTTCTTAGGTTACATAGCGAAAATTTTTCACCATAGTTGCAGTATGATTGCTAAATTCCAATAATGCTTCTGAATATATTGCAATATAAAAAATAGTACTATTCAACATGGATTAAAAACATAAAATTATGTTAATTTGTAATAAGATTTAGGTTTTATTAATTTTATTTTCACAAAACGGAGTTCTCTCATTTTCAAAAGCAACGGCTCAATTAAGTAATTTGCAGTTTCAGTAGCAGCAGTTTCTATACCCACAATACCTCAATAGCATTTTTTTTGTCCTACGGTCCAATGTTGTTAATTAGGTAATATTACAGTTTACACAGTATGTATGTATGTATATTAGATTACATAACTTTATTATTAATATCATCTATGAGGTATCGATATAAATCTGCGAACATTAAATTACTAACAAAAGTTAGAATAAAGATATTGGTTAATTTTTGACTCCTTAAATCCATGATAAAAATGTATGAGCGGAATTTTTGAAAATAAAAGTGAACATCACTGAAAACAGCTGTTGTCATATAGTTTTACACATCAAATAGAGCGTGCTCTAAATAAAAAACTAACACATGTTATTGCACATAGATAAATAACATATGTTATGTTTCAAGAGGTTTACATTATGTGTATAGTTTTACATATGGAAAATCTGACATTCCATATGACTTGTACACGTAATGTAAACACAGCTTAAACCATAATTTTATAGGTATTAACTAGACCTTTATGTATAATTAAAAAAAATCAAACAAAAATTGCTGAGCTCTAAAAGAATTTGCGTCAAAACTTAAACTGAGATAGTCCTTTGATATGCTGATGCCAAATCTTAGATTTATCGGCCTACCCCTTACAAATGGATGAGTTATTTCCAAAATATTTTGATTCTGCCCCACATTGACAATTCAATAGCATTTATTTATTTAAAAAATGTTATTAAAAGCTAAAATTTCAGAATAGCTTTCGAATAAAGTTTTTAATGAATTACCAAGGTACCAATTTATTAAATAATAATAATACAAGACAGGCTGCATGCATAATGACCCTATGAAAAATTGCCCAAAAACAGAAATAAAATATTACCAAATGAATAAAAATTAAAAATTGCAAAAAAAAAAAAATGGAAATTTGGCCTAAGAATTATGATAAAATACCCAAATATAAATGAATTATCGCCCAAATTTATTTATAGTTTTCCTATTAAATAAAGAAATATATTTTATATAGTTTATTTGACCTTTTTGTTAATATTAATTTAACTATTTTCTTTCAAGCTTTAGGTCTTTAAATAATTTTATTTTTATTTTTTCGATATTTCGCTACTCCTTTGTGTAGCATCATCAGGAAAAATTAACAAATTAACGTTATGAAAATTACAATTAAAAAATTATTGAAAAAAAAACACAAAGGAGTAGCGAAATATCGAAAAAATAAAAATAAAATTATTTAAAGACCTAAAGCTTGAAAGAAAATAGTTAAATTAATATAAAGAAATATAAAAATGCCAATAGTTTTAGTAAAGGCATTGATATTGGTTTAATTAATCAAAATCCGAGAAAGTAGCGACACCTGCTGCTCATGGTGGTGCTGCTAAAGGAACGCTGCGTAACCGTAGTCACGGTCGCTATAACCGTTGCTAAATTAAACCTTTGATTTAATTTAATTAAACCGTTAACTTCATCGAGCAAGCTTTGGGAAGAAGTTGTATGTAATCTGTGATCACAGTCTGTTAGGAAGCTTTTTGCTACCAAGTTAAATATATTGTTGCTAATGTATGCAAATAAATTATTGTCTGCGCTCATTTAAATAAATATGAAAGGAAATATATGAGCATAAAAAAATAAAGGTACAAATAGTTTGCTAATATGAGTTGAAAAATATAATTATTATTAATTGTGAAATTTTAAAATTAGGACCGGCGCACAGTGGCTGAAAATCGTTTTTCGTTGGCCAAAATTCTGTAACTTTTGAACCTATCAAAATATTGAAATAATATTTTTTTAATGTATAGATATTTAGCTCAGCTTGATTCAGTTTTAATTACATTAAAATTGATTGAGGACTTTTTAAGGAATTCGAGGTCAAAGTTGAACATTTTAATTTTTTTTTAACTTTCAGAGTGAAATATGGGTTTATTTTGTGTGTAACATAGTAAAATATCCCTCTAAGATCCAAAAAAGTATATATATTCTTGATCAGTGATGAAATCTAAGACGATATAGCTATGTCCGTCTGTCCATACGTCCGTCTGTCCATCCGGCCGTCTGTCCATCCGGCCGTCCGTCCATTCGCCTGTCTGTATGAACACGATTCAGTGTAAACGAAAAGAGCTAGACCCTTGAAATTTGGTACATATATATCTTGAAGGATAGGGCAGGCTAAGTTCGTAAATGGGGCAAATCGGAACAGGGGGAAAAAAATTCCCCTAAGAAGAACTAAACCAACCCCTGAAAAACTACACATTTTTACAAGTTTTTTTGTAAATTTGTTAAGCAAATGAAACATTTTTATGTCAAAGAAGGTTCAAGGTCTTTACCCTGGAGCCAGAAAATCATAAAAATTTATTTTTGGACCCCGCCCCCTTTTTGTGGGCGTTTATATAGCATATTATATGAAAAATAGTGTCAATAATTAACAAATTGTATTACCTAAGCCTAGATTGCATAAAAAATTAATTTTTAAGCTTTCATGACGAATGGAAAACGTACTCGGATCTTCTGCGCTACCTTCAATTCACCCCCCCCCCCAAAAAAAATATAATTTTTATTCATTTGACTTAAATATTAATTGCAAATATTCCATATTTTGTTCTGTGCTATTTCTGTTCTTTAGTAGTTTTTTGGCTTCTTCATCTAAATCCCGATGGTCCACTTTCCATTGATTTCGAATACTGGATATGAACGGATATTAAATAGATCTTCATTTGTTGAATTCCGTGAAATTTTCCTAGTATTGTGCTCTCTATAAAATATGTAATCCTTGTTCCTTTTTTCCTGAGCCTCCTCTGATAGATCTCCAAGTGGCACCAAATGATATTTAATGACATCTTCACCATGATAAAGAATTTTGTGAACTGTTACAGACATATTTCTCCATGGGTAGTTAGTTGTATATATTTTTGCAGTTTCCTTAGCATAATCTCCAATAGCAATGGTACAAATGATACCATGAACATATCTGAGTCAGAAATATTTTCAAATACAGCTTGTTTATATTGTTTTTGTCCCGAAGAACCATCACATCCCCATTTACAAAAAAGAATTAACTTTGTGTTTCCGTATTTCTTCAACTCTTTTCCTGTTATTGATTGCAGCAAGCGTGCGGCTGTGTGATCAAGTAGAGATTGTAGTTGTACCTCTGCCGAAATTGGTGTGATTGTAATAGTGTCCTTTGATGGCAAACAGTCCATTTTAGCAGCGGTTATGTGATGATATGCTGGATATATATTTGAGCCTTTTTCAATCGCACGCTGTCTGAGTTTAATATATTGCTGTTTTGTTAATTTCAAATCCAGAAATAATGCTAATGCCTCCTCATTTGTGTACTGTATTGCATCATTCGGAGTTGGTATACTTTTAAGAATCCGTTTTGTTCTCGGTGGACTAGCTTTAACAACTTTTTCAATGATATACACTTTTGTAAATTGGTTCTGTGATCGTAATTGATGTAGGAAAGATTCTTTTATTATTGTAGAACCAAAGGCATCGTTAATATCTTTAAGCTTCCGCCTCTTAGATCTATCGCTGCAATTGTCAACTAATGATTTGCGTGGTCTTCCAGCCTTATCTTGCTTTGCTGTTTCTGCAGCGACAGTAAGTTGACCTTCTAACCACTTTGCACTTTTTATATAAAATTTTTGTTTACTGTACATAACTTCTTGTAGCGTTTTTTTAGTGCTTTTACGAAATTATATAATTGCTCTTGCATTTCGGTGCTACACGAATTTAAGTTTAATTTTATTTTAACGTAACTAAGAACATCTTCCTGATTTTTGTTTCTAAAATACACTTCGGCCAGTCCTTTATAACTGAAGCTCTCCATTTTTTTTTGAATATTTTTATTTGCGTTTGTTATGTTTTATCCGTACACTTAAAGGATTAAGTTATTACTGAGTAATCCCTTAACGAATCCGTACTTTTATAAATTTTTAGATACATGTTCTTCACACACTGATCTTTAATTTCATAGCAGGTAGCGCTTGAACAAAATTGAATTGAACAAAACTGCACTCATGCGTCAATATGGGGTTGTTTTTTAACTTTAGTGGTTTAATGTCACAATTATTGTTATAAAATTGTTTATGACTTTGGTTGACCCTAACATTTGATAACAGGTAAATTTAGAAAGAGATCATATGCTTCCTGTAGAGCCCATTGTGATAATTTTATTACTTATTTTTTGCTGATCAAAACAAAGCCATTAAACCCTTTCGAAGGTATTATATTTATTTTTTTTAGTTATACGTAGCCTAAACTAAAAAAAAAAAAAATAAACTTTTAGGCAAAAAAGTGAAAATTTAATACACCATTGTATATGAATTTTTTTTCGAGTAATTTCATTAAAATGAAAAAAGTGTTCTACAGGCGGCTCGTGGCGGGTGCAAAAGTATATATAGCCTTAAAGAGGACACTTTCATCTTTCTCGTGGTTGTATACGTTTCTTGTTGCCTTTTGTTCCCTAAAAGTTCTATTCCACTAAAGTTTAAATTTGAGGAAAATATAGTAGTTTCATAAATATTTCATAACGCCCCTAATATTAAACGCTAGAGCTGTGTCTACTTACAACAACTAAAGACAATAATCCTACCAACATTATAAAAAAACCGCAGACCGTTATCGATGATAGCTTGCGAGTAGTAACCATTTAATTTTGATAAAAAACCAAAGAAAAACACCTTTTTCTGAAATTAAAAAAAAGTTGAGTTTGACAGCATGCCACGCCCACAATTATCAATAATTTAACATAATTTTTTGGCTACCTTAATTTGGATATATTAACTACAAAATGACGTAAAAATTTTAAAAATCGGTGACAAAAAAAATTTACTTTTGGCCAACGAAAAACGATTTTCAGCCACTGTGCGGCGCACACTGGGTTAAAATACATAGGTTTTGAGGATCAGTTCAGGGAAGCTCTGTTAGGATATTTTTTCATTTCACCTAATACCAATACAGTTTAATAAAACAAAGCATTTTTAAGTATATTTTAGTGCAGTTTTATTACAAATAAGGGAATTTAAGTTGAAATATAAAACATATGAGAACCTAAAAATAATTATTTTTGTGATTGATGATGATCACCTTCTACTAGAACATCATCATCATCATCATTATCCTCATTATCATAATTATCATTTTGATCAAACAAATTGGTTTTGTTTGGAACTGAAGGTATCATCCATTGATTTTTGTTTTGAGTATTTGTGTATGAGGGAAACTTCTCAGGTGCAGACTGTCTAATAATATTGTATTGGTGTCGAGATAGATTAGCTTCTACAAAGACAGAAAATGATTTTACATTAGACATTTTCTCAGACGCTAGTGGTTGCATCGAACTCGCTGCTGAAGGTGTATTTTTTGATAGTAACACATTTGTGAATCCACGCAGCATATTGGATCTTATATGTACCCTGATGTTCTTATTTTAATCTGTGTATTATGAGCAGGGTACGTATTTTTTCATCATGAATAGAACATTTTTGTTCATTCTCTTATCATTTTCAATGAATGAAATTTTGTTTTGCGTTTGTTTTTTCACTCCACACAAATAAGTTTCACACACACATTTTTCATCTTCATAAGTGTTTGGTTTTCAAACTGTTCACATCTCTTTGTCCATGAAGTAATTTTTATCCAGCTTCTTTCTTATTCATCGTCAATGAAAGAAGCAAAAATTTGTTTCAAAAATTGAACACCACCATTCGTAACGAAATATTCATGACGCGTATTTCTTTCGTTTGTACGAAGTGTGAAACGAACATGAAAGAAAATAAATAAATGCGTCGTTCTTTTCAAAGAATATATTTTAAAGCAATAGTAAATGTTCTATTGAAAAAGGTTATAAATTGACCTGCTCTCATGTTTTTACAATTAAAAATAAGAGATCGCTCATTTTCATTACACATCATAAATATTTACAATTATATGTATATAACGCACATATACATATGTATGTAGGTAAGAACATACATTTTATAACCCTTTTGAATAAAACATTTACTATTGCTTTAAAATACAGTGGACCCTCGGTTAACGAACTTAAATCGTTCCAGCACCTCGTTCGTTATGCAAAAAGTTCGTTAAGCAAAACGACTATTTCCATATAAATACATGTAAAATAAATTAATCCGTTCCAGATCAAAAAAACTACCCACTAATATGCATTGAACTCTATTTCACTGACACTTGATGTTCCTGGTAACTTTTCAATAAGATTGGCGAAAATAGTTTTAGCCTTCTCACAAATTATATTCTGCGAAATTGAGTCACCTTGCATTTGCTTTTCGTTAATCCATATCAGAAGCAATATTTCAACATCATCCATAATTTGTGGTCGTTGCGAAAAAATTCTTGATACTCCTTTTGCATCATTCACCAGCCCAAGCTTGTCCTTATTCTTGAGGATAGTAGAAATCGTCGATTTCGATAAGTTGTACTTACGTCCTAAACCAGACACACGCAAACCTTGTTTATATTTTTCAATGATTTCGAGTTTCATCTCAATAGTTATTTTAGGTCTTTTATTTTTCTCTTTCTCCAAATCTTTTGTTGAAGGCATTTGCGAGTATCTTATTTTGTAATTTTTATAAAAACAAAATTAAAAAAATAGAACACTTACATATACATATGTTTTAACATACCTTGTAAATTATACGAACACAACTGATGCAATTATGGACTTGAAACAAAAGATGAAAACAGACAACACAATAATGTATATTCGGGACTTCCCCTGTTTCGTTGCTATATACTGAAAGAAATTTTCCTTGCAATTAAGGTTTTTCCCTTTTTTGGTCATTATGCGAAACTTCGTTCGTTAAGTGAAACTTTTTTTTCATAAAAAAATTGTTCGTTACACGAAATGTTCGTTATGCGGGGCGTTCGTTAACTGAGGGTTCACTGTATATTCTTTGAAATAAACGACGCATTTTTTTATTTTCTTTCATGTTCGTTTCACACTTCGTACAAACGAAAGAAATCATACTCAATATTTAATGTATGGGGAAAAAAGAAAAAGAATGGTGGTGAACAATTTTTGAAACAAATTTTTGCTTCTTTCATGGACTATGAAAAATAAAAAAGCTAAACAAAAATTACTTAATGAACAAAGAGATGTGAACAGTTTGAAAAGCAAACATCCATGAATATGAAAAATGTGTGTGTGAAACTTATTTGTGTGCAGTGAATAAACAAACGCAATACAAAATTTCTTTCGTGGACAGTGAAGAAAAGAAAAAGGAAATCAAAAGTTTCTTCATAAATATGGAAAATGAAAGAAGAGAGAAATACCTACTCTGATTATGAGCTAACACTATACATATACATATACAAATTATCCGTTTTAACCGATAACTTCAAACTTCACAACACTATCATTATTTAAAAACATAAAGATTATTATTAAAAAACAACAACAACATAAAGAATATTATTAAAAACATGAACAACAACAATTAATATACAAAAACAGTAATAATAACAGCAGCAATCCCCAGACCATATGTTTTGTTGGTAAATCAGCGCAACGACACTTTTTACAAACAAAAAATGCACAAAAATGCAGTCTACATTTTTGCAACATATTAGGTATATATTTATTCTGTAATATAAACAACAAATCTCGACACGAATGTACACGACTAATAACTATATGTCCACTTAAACTATGAAAGTTCAAATTTTTTTTGGACTTTTAATATAAATCACAAAAACAAAAACACTTGCACAACAAATTTGTTACACAAACTTTACCATGATATTTTGAAAAGTAGAGAGAAACTAAATTGTTTATTTTTCCAGTTTCTATCGTAATAAATTTTTAATGTTAACACTTCTGCGGTTTAAGATAAACTTTATAACCACTTATTTTTAGTGATCATTTTTTATTAAAAATATATCGTTTTTAAGGTAAACCATTATTTTTACTATTATTCAATAATTTATACATAATATAAAATCGCTCAAAAATGGGTTATTATGAAAAAGCGCCCAAAAATATGAATTATTCTCCAAAATTATCCAAAATTTTTGGGTTACTTTTCATATGAAATATTACCCAATTTTCTATAAATATTTCTTGAGCTATTTTTCATTTATGCTTTTGAGCGGTTTTTCATATAAATTAAACAATTTATTCATGAAAAATTAAAATAAGTATTTAAAAATGGACCAAATAACAAACTATTGCCTTTATAAAATTTGATATCCATTTAATATTAAAATTTATTTAAGTCGAAAAAAAACAAAAAGTTTAATATATATGATTTTTAAATTTTAAAAATTAAATATTCACTATACACCCCCCAACGACGACCACGGCCGAATTACATAGGTAGCCACATTCCCAAAGTAGTTCACCAAAGTTAAGAATTCAGTTTATTTAAATTAGCTGCCATTGGCTGATACGATGGTTTCAGCTACTCCATAGCAGGTAAATATTTTTTTCATATACTCCACAATCGGTTTTGTTATAAATTTCTTTAAGGGCTTCAAAAATGTAAATTTAGTAAAATGATCTAGAATGATAAAAATTACAATTTGGTCCGTGGAAAAGGTCCAATAAGATCAATATATAAATGTTGGGGTGGTCTCTCGGATTAAACTATTTGACCGTTAAACTATAGGCCGTTTTAAAGATAATGTTGGTTCTGCAGGAGGAACAATTTGTGACATAATCTTTAACATCGGTAACTAATTTAGGCCAGACGAAAAATTGTCTTACACGATGTACAGTTTTGGCTATACCACCGAGTGCTGCATTAGGTATATCATGCGCCATATATATGACCTGGTTATGTAGTTCTTGTGAGATATACAGTTTCCAACTCTCCGGCTTATCCAAATGTCCAGATGAAAAATGTGTCCTCTTATAAATTTATTTATCTATCACTTTACCATCTGGTAATTCCGCTTTGTTAAATTAATTTCTCAAATGTTTATATTCAGAACAATCAAATGCGCTGGAGATGAAGTCGATAGACGGCAGCGTTTGTAAGTCTAATTCCGCAGCAAAGGAATCGTCATCAAAAGCTCGTGATAAAGCATCTGGCACAACATTGTCTTTACCCTTACGGTGCTCTATGGTAAAAACAAATCCTTGCAATTTAAGAGCCCATCTGGCCAAGCGCCCTGAAAGGTCTTTCTGTTTCATTAGCCATTTTAAGCTGGCGTGGTCAGTGATAATTTTGAATTCCTGACCTTCAATATATGCTCTAAACTTTTTAATTGCTAAAATTACTTCCAATCATTCTAGTGAGGTAACAGAATAATTTCTTTATGCTTTGGTAAGTTTTTGGGACATAAACGCTATAGGCCTTTCCTGGGCTCAAAACGGGAACTGAAGTCAACTTCTTTTTGAGATTTTCAAAGGACTTGTGGGCATCATCTGTTCATACAAATGTTTTTCTTTTTGACAACAGTTCTCTCATTGGAAATGTAACTGTGACATAATCGTCAATAAATCGCCGATACCAACCGGCCATACCAAGAAACTGGCGAAGTTGACGCACTGTTTTAGGTACTGCGAATTGTGAAATATCTTTTCTGGATCCACTTTCCCAACAATATATCGAAGGTATTATACCTGTGGAACACAAAAAATTTCTTTTTTTCGTTGATTGTTAAATTAGCCCGCCGAAGTTGGATAGCCACCTCCTGTAAGTGCTTTAAGTGTTCGTCAAAGTCTTTTGAAATAATTAAAAGGTCATCATAAACGTTCGATTTTAAATTATAAGAAATTACTTTGTCCATCAGTCTACACATTGTTTGTGGTGCATTACACAATCCAAACGACATTCTCGTTAACTGATACAAAGGCCGATTAGGGATTGTAAATGCCGTCTTAGGTCTTGAAGCTTCCTCCAATTTTATATGCCAAAATACATCTTTCAAATCCACTTTGGAAATATAATAAATTGGAGGAAGCCTTGAAATTAGTCAGTCTATGTTAGGAATAGGGTAGGCGTCCTTTGATGTCAAGGAATTTAATTTTCGACTTTCCCTGGCTTTAATATTAAAACGCCAGGAGATGATCAAGGCGATGACGGGCACTCTTTAATGACACCTAACCTCAACATTCGGTCTATTTCACCACACAATAATTTTTCCCTCGCTGGAGATATTGGCTAATATCTTTGTTTAATTGGCGTTTCGTCTCTAACATCGATGTTATGTTCTAATAAGGATGTACATTCCAACCCATCACATTCCGAGTTCAGAAAATAATCAATCATTTTCTGCATTTGATGTTTTTGTAATGATGACATTGGAATTTTGTTAGGATCTACTTCTGAAATAATTTCGCTCACGGTGTTTAACGCTACAATTTGTATACTAAACATTTTCCAAAATTCCATACCACAAATCACATTTTGAGTAATCGAGGGTATCAGCAAAAATTCAATAGATTTCTTTTGACCATTATAATTAATCTCCAGAACACGCTGTTGTTGACCATCAGCTGTTTTAACATTTCCGATTTCACGTCTAAAGTTTTCAGATTTAATGATTTCACCACAAAGCTCTCCTCCAATGAC
This sequence comes from Phasia obesa, assembly GCA_949628195.1. Taxonomy (NCBI): domain Eukaryota; kingdom Metazoa; phylum Arthropoda; class Insecta; order Diptera; family Tachinidae; genus Phasia; species Phasia obesa. The sequence continues at coordinate 61,291,511 of OX451218.1, read as the reverse complement.
GTTGACCTTTGCTCCACTGTCTAATAACGCAAAGTATGTTTTGTTTTGTATTGTCATTTTCTTTATTCTCGATCGATGAAATAATATGCTTCCGATAAAGTTTTCTTCGATTGTAAAATTCACGAATTCTTTTTGACGATCTGTAGGTAAGTTTTTTATATCTGGCTTATTAAAAATTCTCTCTCTAGTAAGTTTGTATTCTTCGAGGCGAATATGGTATGGTCGTTGTAATGGATGTATTTTCGATAGATCGGTGTTATTTGTCATATTCTGTAGTTTAGTCGTATAAGATTGGTCACATTCAGTTAGTTGATTAAAAACATCAAATGTTTTCGATTTAGCTGCAGAGTTGGGTAGTTTTTGAATATTTGACGAACTTACATCAATTTGTTTTGCTTCGGATGTCCGTCTTTCATTGGACAAACATCCCATAAGACGTTTCCCTGTTTCTGAATACAATTAGGACATTCCCGTTTATACATGTTCTTAGCCCCACATACGTAACAAAATATAGTTCGAGGTTTCATACAGTCAATGAAACTGTGACCGACATCATAACAAATCCTACATTTTCCATTTCTTACCATTAAACAAATTTCTGTTTCATTTATAATGTTGCTATTTACGTTCGACATATCATCATCATGTACAACCTCCGAAACCTGTGGCTTTTTATATTGGCGTTTGTTAAAATTATATAGAACCATGTCCCGTACAAATTTCTCGTGCCTACGTACTTCTCGTCTTAAATGAGATATTCTTGTGATTTCCAAATTGAGAATTTCATGCCTTACCTCCAGTCTTGAATTTCGTTGAATTGTTTAACACAATTCATATTCAGATAAAGGTGTTCGTAGTTTATCGCAAGAACTATAATTGCAGCATAAAATTCATCGAAGTTTCTGTCGTTAAGTTTCTGTTTCCTTCGTACAATTTCGTCTTAAGTATCAAAATCTGTATTAAAGTCTTTGTACTGTCGTTTTAATGCATCACATAACTCATGCCAGTCCATGCAATCGCAGCTTCTATGAAACCGTCAAAACAATTTTAAGCTTTACCCTCAAAAAGAATATGGGCGTGTTCACACAACAACAAAAAATCAACAGTAATTTCTGATGAATCACCAGTGAAGCGAATTCTCCAGTTACGAATAATATTTAACACCCTTTCTGAATTGCGGTTAAAATCTAAATTACTGTTCCGATTTTCGCGATTAATCCGTTCATTATGCATATTACAAGAAGTTATAGTTTGACCGTCCCAATCCTCACATTCAATGTAATCTGCTGCAGTCGGTTCGATACGGTTATGTTGCCTATTCTGGCACTGAATTTCTAATATTTAAGTCCCGAAGACCATCAGCAATCATGTTGGCAATTTCTTCTCTCAATCCTCTTAATTAAATTTCGTCGACAATCTTACGAACTCGGTTGTCATTATCACTTTCCTGTTCCCTACGTGCTTACAAATGAGTTCTCGGTCGTTCTATTGGATTTGCCGGTGAATTCACACCACCCCACGCGCCCTCATCTAACGACAATGTAGAAATACCCACTTCCTGCTTATTAGGAATATGAGGAATATTACCGGTACTACGTATTATAGGCATTTCATAAGAAAGGTAAAAAATTGTTGATCAAAAAAAAAAAAAAAAAAATGAAAAATAAAATTATAACCTAGAGAATCACAAAAAAGTCACACAAAAACGAAAAATCTTCAAATAAAATCCAATTTTAATTTTAATTGAGATATCGCAAAAGAAAATATACGATCAAAACGATTGATTAAAAAATCGTAAATAGGTATATTACGGTCAACCGCAATAACAAGTATTTTCACTACTCGGTGAAGTTTTGCAGTATGTGGTATAAAAAATAAAAGTTTAATAAAATATCTTAAGACGAAAAACAAAAAAATAAAATAAAAATTAAACAAAAACAAAAAATAAATAAATAAAATTTCTAACATAAATAAACTCAAAACCAAAGAATCATCAGCCACCACAAAGACCAAAAAAATGTACATATGTATCAACTCATATTTGCTGGAATCTTTCGACATACATATGTAAGTCCTAAAGAATATTGTCCAGTAAAAAATAATGAGTTACAGAAGAAAGCAAGGAAGGGATTGACTATACGTTGCAGGAAGCTAAATGAATAAATACTAATAGCTCTTAAGTCCCCACATACGGAAAAATCAAAATTAATATAGAGTTAATTTTGAAGATAAGGATAAAAAATAAAACTAGGCAAGAAGGAATAACTGAAGGATAAGTCGAACGTGCCTTAAATCGATATTAACCTAAACAACTTCACAATTCGAACCCAAGAACTGATAATTTTTATTTCAGTTAGTTTTAACTAGGAAAGTTAAAAATATTAACAATGTGTCTATAGTTAAAAAAAAAATACTTTAATAAAATGAAAACTGCAAGGAAAAAGAATGTAAATTCAGAGGCCCTCAGTATCTGGATGATATAGGACAAAAATAAGTTTTATTTATACGATAACTGAGGCCCCAGTTTGGGCGCAAAAAATCTCTGTAACGATTCTTACCTTCGGTGAACTACTTTGGAAACGTGGCGGCTACCTATGTAATTCGGCTGTGCTCGTCGGTGGGGAGGGGGGAGGGTGTATAGTGTTTGCAAATAATAAAAATTAGGGATAAATCAGTTACAGGGGCTATAAATAGAAGTGACACACAAAAAGACAAACCTAAACAAGTAGCTGATGATTGAAGTGTATTTTTCGATGGAATTCGCTACACTGATGCTTGGCCCTCCCACCATGTTGACATGAATCAATAGTCTGTTGTCCCAAAAACCAGAATAAAAATTATAATAAAATCATAACTTCACTTTTCGCGATCTTATAAAAATTCAAAATTTCATATTGGAAACCTAATATATAAGGTTAACAACATGAAACATTAAAATTAAATTTGTGTTGAACAGTCGTAATTTTAATTGTTATTGTGTGGCTATTGAATATTTGTTATAAAGTTATATAAATTGTGGAAGTTTAGAATTATTAATTGATTTCCATATTTTTGGGTTGCTAATTAGATTTCTGTTTTCGAGGAGCACAACTCTTATGTCTGAAAGAAGTGGCTGCATTCTAATCAATATTATTTTAATTGTGCCGAATTCTTACAATAGTGGCCAAATATTCCCGACTGCACGCCGAAACTTTGTTAGTTTGGAAAGGGCTTAAAAGTCTTGTCGGGTTAAAATTTAAATCCCAACCATATTTTAGTTAAATTGATTGTGTTCTATAATTCATATTAAAGATACGTGCAAATATATTGAGAGTTATTGGTATAGAATTAAAGTTCGCATGCAAGTTCAGAACATTTGTGATGAATTAATTTAACATAACCATTTTTTATTATAAATTAACGAATTTTAAATTTCCTTAATTATATTTGAATATTTGTCAAATTAATAATTCCTAATTTGTTTTAACATAACTGTCGCTTAATGGCTCATAAAACTGGAAACATTTATTATTTTGTTTGAATTTATTTATTTTGATTTGTCAGTCTGTGAGTTGCCTAAATGTCTTGTTATTTTGTCTCTTGATCATTTATGTGTATATTCATATTATGTATTTTTTTTCCCGTTTTTCCTATTTGTTTATACATATGTATGATTGTAAATGATCAGTTAGTTTTATATGTAACAATATTATTCTGCAGTGCTTTTGTTTCGTTAAGTTGGCCCGTTATTATACCCTTCACCACAGGTGGAAAGGGTATATATAAGTTTGTCATTCCGTGTGTAATTTCTACAATATTCATTTCCGACCCCATAAAGTATATATATTCTGAATCCTTATACATAGAGAAGTTGATTAAGCGATGTCCGTCTGTCCGTCTGTCCGTCTATCCGTCTGTCCGTCTGTCCGTGTTAGTGTGGTAATGTCATTTGCCAAGGCACCATATTTTATTTCGCAATGTGTTACGATTTGTTGGAAGGTATCTAAATTTGGAAGAGACTATCAGGAGTGTTATCTGGATTAACTACGCAACCAATGTATATATATATAAATATATATATATATATATATATATATATATATATATATATATATATATACTAATACACGTCTACTCTCTTGCTTGCTCTACCTTTTTTCTTCAGCTTTGTTTTAATAACTAACCGAAAATTGGAAGATTTGTGTAATTATGTTTTAGAAATCCGACTGAATTTTTTTATACCCAATGAGTCCTTGGTATGTCATAGTACTTTTCACGTTCGAAACGTACCAACAAAATGTACATTTCGACCAACTTTACCAACCCTGATACGAGCATCCATAAACAAAGATACATTTTTACAGCCGACGCAGCATTATATGTGTTTTCTTCTTGCTAAACCTCTAGTAACGTCTGCTTCCCTCTTCTAAGAGTGAACATTTACTAAAAAATTAACCATAAATTATGTGCGGTATGCCACAGGTACAAATACAATTTTCTTAAGAAATATTATAGGTATTCACCATATTAGATTTTTAGAAAGTAAGATAACTTAACTACAATAGATACTTAAAAACAAGTCAATGTTGCTCGGAAAAAATAAAATGATTCTTAGAATCCTTAATTTTAATCATGCTGATTATTCCGCAACTTTACTTACAGTGCACAGTGGGGCAGAATCAAAATATTTTGGAAATAATTCAGCCATTTGTAAAGGTCTAGGTCGATTGAACCAAAATTTAGCATGAGCATAGCAGAGGAGTATCTCAGCTTAAGTTTTGACTTGCCAGGGGTGGCGCTATGCGGTCTTAATGTTGGGTAACTCCCTCATGCAAACTCTTCTAGAGCTTGGCATTTCTTCAATTTTTATTTAATTATTAAAAATTATACATGGTTTAATCTGTAAATTATGTTTATGTTATATTTATGAGCGAGTTATAAGCGTTTTAAAATTAAAATTTTTGATTTTTCGATACCCTGGTCCAGTTTTTTCAAAATATTTTAAACAATTTTCAGCAAATTTTTTTTCCATAGTTAGTGAGCGAAATTTTCTCAGTTAAAAACTAGAGTATTATCAATTTAAAAATTCCAAAATTATTGAATTTTTTTATATTTCAGCCTAAAAATGGCCGTCAATTTTATTTTTTAATAGAAACAAATTTTCTTAAGGAATATATAAAAACTTTATATCTTTGTGTAAGCTAACAACATGTACGTACGTTTAAATCAAATTTCGTATCAAATTTATCGACCTTGTAGAAGATGGAGGTCCTTAAGTTTGACCTATTTTACAAAGAAATTTTGACTTTAGCCTATAAGTTCTAAAATCCCAAAGCTGGGATCGGAAAAAGAATACTGTCGTAATTAAGCTATACATACTATGCAACTATTGCTTAAAGCATTTCATGACCCCTAGTTCATATGTGGACTTTAAGAGCAAAAGACTTAAAAGTTGGCATTTACTTTGGTAATTGTGGGATTTCCTTTACATTACTGTTGCAGATATTTTACCATTTGATTTTGGTTGGAATCGATCAACTAATAAAAGTTTTATTGCATATTTAATATTTTTTATTTCTCATTTTAAAACATAATTTACATATTAAAGGCGTGTTTACATTGAGTGTACAAGTCATATGTACTGTCAAAATTGCTATCCATATGGAATTTCATGTGTATGTCAAAATCAGTGTTTTACATATGGTTTATAATTTTTGTGTTCAAACGTACACATGTTACGTACATATGACATAACCTCCTGTTGTTGAAAACAAAAATCAAATCTTTAAAATAGCTGGTCTTCAAAGTGTGGTATAGATGAATTATTTTGTTCAATTATTAGGCTATATAATAAAACTAATAATAGCTTTATTGGGAATTGCTGTAATAAGTTATTAGGCAATTTTGCATATTTTTGCCGCCATTTTATTTTATAAGAAACCCGCTAGTGATGTCAACTATGCAAAGAATTACCGTTTTGTATCATTTGGGAGCTTCTACAACAGTACAGAAATCAATTTATAAGAAAGAAATTATATCAACACAAAAAATAATTATAATAAATAATACAATGAGTAATAATTAATATCATTTGAACTATGTACATATATCAGCAACAATTAAATGAATAATTTTGATGATGTTAATGTTAATTTCTTTTCACTCTTTTTTTCCTTGGAATAAAATATTTTTATCCTAATTCTTATGACAATAGAAAATAATTAAATTTCTTTTAAATAATTGAGCCTTAGCTTTTGAAAATGAGAGAAATCCATTTTATTATATTTAATGATTTGCATTTGAATGGCGTTACAAAAATTCACAAGCCGTAATAGATTTATTTTATATTTTTTGTGGTCTTATTGCACGTAAGTTTAATATGCAATAATAGTTATCCATTTTATCTGAAAAAAAGGTTTTGGTAAAATGTTTGATGAAAATGTTGATTTTCTTTTACTGGAATGTAATTATAATACCAAAAATATTGAATAGTTTTTTTACTTATATATTTTATTTCAATATCATTTCATTCTTCTTTGGTGCAGTAAAACAAAAAACAAAAAAAAACTAAAATTATATTTAATTTTAAAGTGAAAAAAGAAACAAAGAAATTACAGTTCTTATATTTCTTAGGTTACATAGCGAAAATTTTTCACCATAGTTGCAGTATGATTGCTAAATTCCAATAATGCTTCTGAATATATTGCAATATAAAAAATAGTACTATTCAACATGGATTAAAAACATAAAATTATGTTAATTTGTAATAAGATTTAGGTTTTATTAATTTTATTTTCACAAAACGGAGTTCTCTCATTTTCAAAAGCAACGGCTCAATTAAGTAATTTGCAGTTTCAGTAGCAGCAGTTTCTATACCCACAATACCTCAATAGCATTTTTTTTGTCCTACGGTCCAATGTTGTTAATTAGGTAATATTACAGTTTACACAGTATGTATGTATGTATATTAGATTACATAACTTTATTATTAATATCATCTATGAGGTATCGATATAAATCTGCGAACATTAAATTACTAACAAAAGTTAGAATAAAGATATTGGTTAATTTTTGACTCCTTAAATCCATGATAAAAATGTATGAGCGGAATTTTTGAAAATAAAAGTGAACATCACTGAAAACAGCTGTTGTCATATAGTTTTACACATCAAATAGAGCGTGCTCTAAATAAAAAACTAACACATGTTATTGCACATAGATAAATAACATATGTTATGTTTCAAGAGGTTTACATTATGTGTATAGTTTTACATATGGAAAATCTGACATTCCATATGACTTGTACACGTAATGTAAACACAGCTTAAACCATAATTTTATAGGTATTAACTAGACCTTTATGTATAATTAAAAAAAATCAAACAAAAATTGCTGAGCTCTAAAAGAATTTGCGTCAAAACTTAAACTGAGATAGTCCTTTGATATGCTGATGCCAAATCTTAGATTTATCGGCCTACCCCTTACAAATGGATGAGTTATTTCCAAAATATTTTGATTCTGCCCCACATTGACAATTCAATAGCATTTATTTATTTAAAAAATGTTATTAAAAGCTAAAATTTCAGAATAGCTTTCGAATAAAGTTTTTAATGAATTACCAAGGTACCAATTTATTAAATAATAATAATACAAGACAGGCTGCATGCATAATGACCCTATGAAAAATTGCCCAAAAACAGAAATAAAATATTACCAAATGAATAAAAATTAAAAATTGCAAAAAAAAAAAAATGGAAATTTGGCCTAAGAATTATGATAAAATACCCAAATATAAATGAATTATCGCCCAAATTTATTTATAGTTTTCCTATTAAATAAAGAAATATATTTTATATAGTTTATTTGACCTTTTTGTTAATATTAATTTAACTATTTTCTTTCAAGCTTTAGGTCTTTAAATAATTTTATTTTTATTTTTTCGATATTTCGCTACTCCTTTGTGTAGCATCATCAGGAAAAATTAACAAATTAACGTTATGAAAATTACAATTAAAAAATTATTGAAAAAAAAACACAAAGGAGTAGCGAAATATCGAAAAAATAAAAATAAAATTATTTAAAGACCTAAAGCTTGAAAGAAAATAGTTAAATTAATATAAAGAAATATAAAAATGCCAATAGTTTTAGTAAAGGCATTGATATTGGTTTAATTAATCAAAATCCGAGAAAGTAGCGACACCTGCTGCTCATGGTGGTGCTGCTAAAGGAACGCTGCGTAACCGTAGTCACGGTCGCTATAACCGTTGCTAAATTAAACCTTTGATTTAATTTAATTAAACCGTTAACTTCATCGAGCAAGCTTTGGGAAGAAGTTGTATGTAATCTGTGATCACAGTCTGTTAGGAAGCTTTTTGCTACCAAGTTAAATATATTGTTGCTAATGTATGCAAATAAATTATTGTCTGCGCTCATTTAAATAAATATGAAAGGAAATATATGAGCATAAAAAAATAAAGGTACAAATAGTTTGCTAATATGAGTTGAAAAATATAATTATTATTAATTGTGAAATTTTAAAATTAGGACCGGCGCACAGTGGCTGAAAATCGTTTTTCGTTGGCCAAAATTCTGTAACTTTTGAACCTATCAAAATATTGAAATAATATTTTTTTAATGTATAGATATTTAGCTCAGCTTGATTCAGTTTTAATTACATTAAAATTGATTGAGGACTTTTTAAGGAATTCGAGGTCAAAGTTGAACATTTTAATTTTTTTTTAACTTTCAGAGTGAAATATGGGTTTATTTTGTGTGTAACATAGTAAAATATCCCTCTAAGATCCAAAAAAGTATATATATTCTTGATCAGTGATGAAATCTAAGACGATATAGCTATGTCCGTCTGTCCATACGTCCGTCTGTCCATCCGGCCGTCTGTCCATCCGGCCGTCCGTCCATTCGCCTGTCTGTATGAACACGATTCAGTGTAAACGAAAAGAGCTAGACCCTTGAAATTTGGTACATATATATCTTGAAGGATAGGGCAGGCTAAGTTCGTAAATGGGGCAAATCGGAACAGGGGGAAAAAAATTCCCCTAAGAAGAACTAAACCAACCCCTGAAAAACTACACATTTTTACAAGTTTTTTTGTAAATTTGTTAAGCAAATGAAACATTTTTATGTCAAAGAAGGTTCAAGGTCTTTACCCTGGAGCCAGAAAATCATAAAAATTTATTTTTGGACCCCGCTCCCTTTTTGTGGGCGTTTATATAGCATATTATATGAAAAATAGTGTCAATAATTAACAAATTGTATTACCTAAGCCTAGATTGCATAAAAAATTAATTTTTAAGCTTTCATGACGAATGGAAAACGTACTCGGATCTTCTGCGCTACCTTCAATTCACCCCCCCCCCAAAAAAAAATATAATTTTTATTCATTTGACTTAAATATTAATTGCAAATATTCCATATTTTGTTCTGTGCTATTTCTGTTCTTTAGTAGTTTTTTGGCTTCTTCATCTAAATCCCGATGGTCCACTTTCCATTGATTTCGAATACTGGATATGAACGGATATTAAATAGATCTTCATTTGTTGAATTCCGTGAAATTTTCCTAGTATTGTGCTCTCTATAAAATATGTAATCCTTGTTCCTTTTTTCCTGAGCCTCCTCTGATAGATCTCCAAGTGGCACCAAATGATATTTAATGACATCTTCACCATGATAAAGAATTTTGTGAACTGTTACAGACATATTTCTCCATGGGTAGTTAGTTGTATATATTTTTGCAGTTTCCTTAGCATAATCTCCAATAGCAATGGTACAAATGATACCATGAACATATCTGAGTCAGAAATATTTTCAAATACAGCTTGTTTATATTGTTTTTGTCCCGAAGAACCATCACATCCCCATTTACAAAAAAGAATTAACTTTGTGTTTCCGTATTTCTTCAACTCTTTTCCTGTTATTGATTGCAGCAAGCGTGCGGCTGTGTGATCAAGTAGAGATTGTAGTTGTACCTCTGCCGAAATTGGTGTGATTGTAATAGTGTCCTTTGATGGCAAACAGTCCATTTTAGCAGCGGTTATGTGATGATATGCTGGATATATATTTGAGCCTTTTTCAATCGCACGCTGTCTGAGTTTAATATATTGCTGTTTTGTTAATTTCAAATCCAGAAATAATGCTAATGCCTCCTCATTTGTGTACTGTATTGCATCATTCGGAGTTGGTATACTTTTAAGAATCCGTTTTGTTCTCGGTGGACTAGCTTTAACAACTTTTTCAATGATATACACTTTTGTAAATTGGTTCTGTGATCGTAATTGATGTAGGAAAGATTCTTTTATTATTGTAGAACCAAAGGCATCGTTAATATCTTTAAGCTTCCGCCTCTTAGATCTATCGCTGCAATTGTCAACTAATGATTTGCGTGGTCTTCCAGCCTTATCTTGCTTTGCTGTTTCTGCAGCGACAGTAAGTTGACCTTCTAACCACTTTGCACTTTTTATATAAAATTTTTGTTTACTGTACATAACTTCTTGTAGCGTTTTTTTAGTGCTTTTACGAAATTATATAATTGCTCTTGCATTTCGGTGCTACACGAATTTAAGTTTAATTTTATTTTAACGTAACTAAGAACATCTTCCTGATTTTTGTTTCTAAAATACACTTCGGCCAGTCCTTTATAACTGAAGCTCTCCATTTTCTTTTGAATATTTTTATTTGCGTTTGTTATGTTTTATCCGTACACTTAAAGGATTAAGTTATTACTGAGTAATCCCTTAACGAATCCGTACTTTTATAAATTTTTAGATACATGTTCTTCACACACTGATCTTTAATTTCATAGCAGGTAGCGCTTGAACAAAATTGAATTGAACAAAACTGCACTCATGCGTCAATATGGGGTTGTTTTTTAACTTTAGTGGTTTAATGTCGCAATTATTGTTATAAAATTGTTTATGACTTTGGTTGACCCTAACATTTGATAACAGGTAAATTTAGAAAGAGATCATATGCTTCCTGTAGAGCCCATTGTGATAATTTTATTACTTATTTTTTGCTGATCAAAACAAAGCCATTAAACCCTTTCGAAGGTATTATATTTATTTTTTTTAGTTATACGTAGCCTAAACTAAAAAAAAAAAATAAACTTTTAGGCAAAAAAGTGAAAATTTAATACACCATTGTATATGAATTTTTTTTCGAGTAATTTCATTAAAATGAAAAAAGTGTTCTACAGGCGGCTCGTGGCGGGTGCAAAAGTATATATAGCCTTAAAGAGGACACTTTCATCTTTCTCGTGGTTGTATACGTTTCTTGTTCCCTTTTGTTCCCTAAAAGTTCTATTCCACTAAAGTTTAAATTTGAGGAAAATATAGTAGTTTCATAAATATTTCATAACGCCCCTAATATTAAACGCTAGAGCTGTGTCTACTTACAACAACTAAAGACAATAATCCTACCAACATTATAAAAAAACCGCAGACCGTTATCGATGATAGCTTGCGAGTAGTAACCATTTAATTTTGATAAAAAACCAAAGAAAAACACCTTTTTCTGAAATTAAAAAAAAGTTGAGTTTGACAGCATGCCACGCCCACAATTATCAATAATTTAACATAATTTTTTGGCTACCTTAATTTGGATATATTAACTACAAAATGACATAAAAATTTTAAAAATCGGTGACAAAAAAAAATTTACTTTTGGCCAACGAAAAACGATTTTCAGCCACTGTGCGGCGCACACTGGGTTAAAATACATAGGTTTTGAGGATCAGTTCAGGGAAGCTCTGTTAGGATATTTTTTCATTTCACCTAATACCAATACAGTTTAATAAAACAAAGCATTTTTAAGTATATTTTAGTGCAGTTTTATTACAAATAAGGGAATTTAAGTTGAAATATAAAACATATGAGAACCTAAAAATAATTATTTTTGTGATTGATGATGATCACCTTCTACTAGAACATCATCATCATCATCATTATCCTCATTATCATAATTATCATTTTGATCAAACAAATTGGTTTTGTTTGGAACTGAAGGTATCATCCATTGATTTTTGTTTTGAGTATTTGTGTATGAGGGAAACTTCTCAGGTGCAGACTGTCTAATAATATTGTATTGGTGTCGAGATAGATTAGCTTCTACAAAGACAGAAAATGATTTTACATTAGACATTTTCTCAGACGCTAGTGGTTGCATCGAACTCGCTGCTGAAGGTGTATTTTTTGATAGTAACACATTTGTGAATCCACGCAGCATATTGGATCTTATATGTACCCTGATGTTCTTATTTTAATCTGTGTATTATGAGCAGGGTACGTATTTTTTCATCATGAATAGAACATTTTTGTTCATTCTCTTATCATTTTCAATGAATGAAATTTTGTTTTGCGTTTGTTTTTTCACTACACACAAATAAGTTTCACACACACATTTTTCATCTTCATAAGTGTTTGGTTTTCAAACTGTTCACATCTCTTTGTCCATGAAGTAATTTTTATCCAGCTTCTTTCTTATTCATCGTCAATGAAAGAAGCAAAAATTTGTTTCAAAAATTGAACACCACCATTCGTAACGAAATATTCATGACGCGTATTTCTTTCGTTTGTACGAAGTGTGAAACGAACATGAAAGAAAATAAATAAATGCGTCCTTCTTTTCAAAGAATATATTTTAAAGCAATAGTAAATGTTCTATTGAAAAAGGTTATAAATTGACCTGCTCTCATGTTTTTACAATTAAAAATAAGAGGTCAATGCTCATTTTCATTACACATCATAAATATTTACAATTATATGTATATAACGCACATATACATATGTATGTAGGTAAGAACATACATTTTATAACCCTTTTGAATAAAACATTTACTATTGCTTTAAAATACAGTGGACCCTCGGTTAACGAACTTAATTCGTTCCAGCACCTCGTTCGTTTTGCAAAAAGTTCGTTAAGCAAAACGACTATTTCCATATAAATACATGTAAAATAAATTAATCCGTTCCAGATCAAAAAAACTACCCACTAATATGCATTGAACTCTATTTCACTGACACTTGATGTTCCTGGTAACTTTTCAATAAGATTGGCGAAAATAGTTTTAGCCTTCTCACAAATTATATTCTGCGAAATTGAGTCACCTTGCATTTGCTTTTCGTTAATCCATATCAGAAGCAATATTTCAACATCATCCATAATTTGTGGTCGTTGCGAAAAAATTCTTGATACTCCTTTTGCATCATTCACCAGCCCAAGCTTGTCCTTATTCTTGAGGATAGTAGAAATCGTCGATTTCGATAAGTTGTACTTACGTCCTAAACCAGACACACGCAAACCTTGTTTATATTTTTCAATGATTTCGAGTTTCATCTCAATAGTTATTTTAGCTCTTTTATTTTTCTCTTTCTCCAAATCTTTTGTTGAAGGCATTTGCGAGTATCTTATTTTGTAATTTTTATAAAAACAAAATTAAAAAAATAGAACACTTACATATACATATGTTTTAACATACCTTGTAAATTATACGAACACAACTGATGCAATTATGCACTTGAAACAAAAGATGAAAACAGACAACACAATAATGTATATTCGGGACTTCCCCTGTTTCGTTGCTATATACTGAAAGAAATTTTCCTTGCAATTAAGGTTTTTCCCTTTTTTGGTCATTATGCGAAACTTCGTTCGTTAAGTGAAACTTTTTTTTCATAAAAAAATTGTTCGTTACACGAAATGTTCGTTATGCGGGGCGTTCGTTAACTGAGGGTTCACTGTATATTCTTTGAAATAAACGACGCATTTTTTTATTTTCTTTCATGTTCGTTTCACACTTCGTACAAACGAAAGAAATCATACTCAATATTTAATGTATGGGGAAAAAAGAAAAAGAATGGTGGTGAACAATTTTTGAAACAAATTTTTGCTTCTTTCATGGACTATGAAAAATAAAAAAGCTAAACAAAAATTACTTAATGAACAAAGAGATGTGAACAGTTTGAAAAGCAAACATCCATGAATATGAAAAATGTGTGTGTGAAACTTATTTGTGTGCAGTGAATAAACAAACGCAATACAAAATTTCTTTCGTGGACAGTGAAGAAAAGAAAAATGAAATCAAAAGTTTCTTCATAAATATGGAAAATGAAAGAAGAGAGAAATACCTACTCTGATTATGAGCTAACACTATACATATACATATACAAATTATCCGTTTTAACCGATAACTTCAAACTTCACAACACTATCATTATTTAAAAACATAAAGATTATTATTAAAAAACAACAACAACATAAAGAATATTATTAAAAACATGAACAACAACAATTAATATACAAAAACAGTAATAATAACAGCAGCAATCCCCAGACCATATGTTTTGTTGGTAAATCAGCGCAACGACACTTTTTACAAACAAAAAAATGCACAAAAATGCAGTCTACATTTTTGCAACATATTAGGTATATATTTATTCTGTAATATAAACAACAAATCTCGACACGAATGTACACGACTAATAACTATATGTCCACTTAAACTATGAAAGTTCAAATTTTTTTTGGACTTTTAATATAAATCACAAAAACAAAAACACTTGCACAACAAATTTGTTACACAAACTTTACCATGATATTTTGAAAAGTAGAGAGAAACTAAATTGTTTATTTTTCCAGTTTCTATCGTAATAAATTTTTAATGTTAACACTTCTGCGGTTTAAGATAAACTTTATAACCACTTATTTTTAGTGATCATTTTTTATTAAAAATATATCGTTTTTAAGGTAAACCATTATTTTTACTATTATTCAATAATTTATACATAATATAAAATCGCTCAAAAATGGGTTATTATGAAAAAGCGCCCAAAAATATGAATTATTCTCCAAAATTATCCAAAATTTTTGGGTTACTTTTCATATGAAATATTACCCAATTTTCTATAAATATTTCTTGAGCTATTTTTCATTTATGCTTTTGAGCGGTTTTTCATATAAATTAAACAATTTATTCATGAAAAATTAAAATAAGTATTTAAAAATGGACCAAATAACAAACTATTGCCTTTATAAAATTTGATATCCATTTAATATTAAAATTTATTTAAGTCGAAAAAAAACAAAAAGTTTAATATATATGATTTTTAAATTTTAAAAATTAAATATTCACTATACACCCCCCAACGACGACCACGGCCGAATTACATAGGTAGCCACATTCCCAAAGTAGTTCACCAAAGTTAAGAATCGTTACAGAGATTTTTGGCTTTAAATTCAGTTTATTTAAATTAGCTGCCATTGGCTGATACGATGGTTTCAGCTACTCCATAGCAGGTAAATATTTTTTTCATATACTCCACAATCGGTTTTGTTATAAATTTCTTTAAGGGCTTCAAAAATGTAAATTTAGTAAAATGATCTAGAATGATAAAAATTACAATTTGGTTCGTGGAAAAGGTCCAATAAGATCAATATATAAATGTTGGGGTGGTCTCTCGGATTAAACTATTTGACCGTTAAACTATAGGCCGTTTTAAAGATAATGTTGGTTCTGCAGGAGGAACAATTTGTGACATAATCTTTAACATCGGTAACTAATTTAGGCCAGACGAAAAATTGTCTTACACGATGTACAGTTTTGGCTATACCACCGAGTGCTGCATTAGGTATATCATGCGCCGTATATATGACCTGGTTACATATGTAGTTCTTGTGAGATATACAGTTTCCAACTCTCCGGCTTATCCAAATGTCCAGATGAAAAATGTGTCCTCTTATAAATTTATTTATCTATCACTTTACCATCTGGTAATTCCGCTTTGTTAAATTAATTTCTCAAATGTTTATATTCAGAACAATCAAATGCGCTGGAGATGAAGTCGATAGACGGCAGCGTTTGTAAGTCTAATTCCGCAGCAAAGGAATCGTCATCAAAAGCTCGTGATAAAGCATCTGGCACAACATTGTCTTTACCCTTACGGTGCTCTATGGTAAAAACAAATCCTTGCAATTTAAGAGCCCATCTGGCCAAGCGCCCTGAAAGGTCTTTCTGTTTCATTAGCCATTTTAAGCTGGCGTGGTCAGTGATAATTTTGAATTCCTGACCTTCAATATATGCTCTAAACTTTTTAATTGCTAAAATTACTTCCAATCATTCTAGTGAGGTAACAGAATAATTTCTTTATGCTTTGGTAAGTTTTTGGGACATAAACGCTATAGGCCTTTCCTGGGCTCAAAACGGGAACTGAAGTCAACTTCTTTTTGAGATTTTCAAAGGACTTGTGGGCATCATCTGTTCATACAAATGTTTTTCTTTTTGACAACAGTTCTCTCATTGGAAATGTAACTGTGACATAATCGTCAATAAATCGCCGATACCAACCGGCCATACCAAGAAACTGGCGAAGTTGACGCACTGTTTTAGGTACTGCGAATTGTGAAATATCTTTTCTGGATCCACTTTCCCAACAATATATCGAAGGTATTATACCTGTGGAACACAAAAAATTTCTTTTTTTCGTTGATTGTTAAATTAGCCCGCCGAAGTTGGATAGCCACCTCCTGTAAGTGCTTTAAGTGTTCGTCAAAGTCTTTTGAAATAATTAAAAGGTCATCATAAACGTTCGATTTTAAATTATAAGAAATTACTTTGTCCATCAGTCTACACATTGTTTGTGGTGCATTACACAATCCAAACGACATTCTCGTTAACTGATACAAAGGCCGATTAGGGATTGTAAATGCCGTCTTAGGTCTTGAAGCTTCCTCCAATTTTATATGCCAAAATACATCTTTCAAATCCACTTTGGAAATATAATAAATTGGAGGAAGCCTTGAAATTAGTCAGTCTATGTTAGGAATAGGGTAGGCGTCCTTTGATGTCAAGGAATTTAATTTTCGACTTTCCCTGGCTTTAATATTAAAACGCCAGGAGATGATCAAGGCGATGACGGGCACTCTTTAATGACACCTAACCTCAACATTCGGTCTATTTCACCACACAATAATTTTTCCCTCGCTGGAGATATTGGCTAATATCTTTGTTTAATTGGCGTTTCGTCTCTAACATCGATGTTATGTTCTAATAAGGATGTACATTCCAACCCATCACATTCCGAGTTCAGAAAATAATCAATCATTTTCTGCATTTGATGTTTTTGTAATGATGACATTGGAATTTTGTTAGGATCTACTTCTGAAATAATTTCGCTCACGGTGTTTAACGCTACAATTTGTATACTAAACATTTTCCAAAATTCCATACCACAAATCACATTTTGAGTAATCGAGGGTATCAGCAAAAATTCAATAGATTTCTTTTGACCATTATAATTAATTTCCAGAACACGCTGTTGTTGACCATCAGCTGTTTTAACATTTCCGATTTCACGTCTAAAGTTTTCAGATTTAATGATTTCACCACAAAGCTCTCCTCCAATGACGTTGACCTTTGCTCCACTGTCTAATAACGCAAAGTATGTTTTGTTTTGTATTGTCATTTTCTTTATTCTCGATCGATGAAATAATATGCTTCCGATAAAGTTTTCTTCGATTGTAAAATTCACGAATTCTTTTTGACGATCTGTAGGTAAGTTTTTTATATCTGGCTTATTAAAAATTCTCTCTCTAGTAAGTTTGTATTCTTCGAGGCGAATATGGTATGGTCGTTGTAATGGATGTATTTTCGATAGATCGGTGTTATTTGTCATATTCTGTAGTTTAGTCGTATAAGATTGGTCACATTCAGTTAGTTGATTAAAAACATCAAATGTTTTCGATTTAGCTGCAGAGTTGGGTAGTTTTTGAATATTTGACGAACTTACATCAATTTGTTTTGCTTCGGATGTCCGTCTTTCATTGGACAAACATCCCATAAGACGTTTCCCTGTTTCTGAATACAATTAGGACATTCCCGTTTATACATGTTCTTAGCCCCACATACGTAACAAAATATAGTTCGAGGTTTCATACAGTCAATGAAACTGTGACCGACATCATAACAAATCCTACATTTACCATTTCTTACCATTAAACAAATTTCTGTTTCATTTATAATGTTGCTATTTACGTTCGACATATCATCATCATGTACAACCTCCGAAACCTGTGGCTTTTTATATTGGCGTTTGTTAAAATTATATAGAACCATGTCCCTTACAAATTTCTCGTGCCTACGTACTTCTCGTCTTAAATGAGATATTCTTGTGATTTCCAAATTGAGAATTTCATGCCTTACCTTCGTTGAATTGTTTAACACAATTCATATTCAGATAAAGGTGTTCGTAGTTTATCGCAAGAACTATAATTGCAGCATAAAATTCATCGAAGTTTCTGTCGTTAAGTTTCTGTTTCCTTCGTACAATTTCGTCTTAAGTATCAAAATCTGTATTAAAGTCTTTGTACTGTCGTTTGAAGCCAGCAAAGCTACATGGCTACACGACCACCGTTGTGGCTGTCGTCAACTTAGGCTAATTTGTATTTTATTCAACAAAAGAAAATGTCACAAAATTGTAAATTACAAATTCATATACAAACAAAAAGTATTGGAGGAAATATTTAAAAGTTTTTGAAAAAGTTTTTTAATTTTATAAAAGCAAAATAAGTATTTTTACAACAATGTCAGAGTTTACGATGTAGCTGTCGGCTTCAATATCATTAAGTAGCTGACAACACGGCGACAATTGTAGCAAACGGAATTTGTTTTCATTTGTCTTCTATTTTTTTAACTCATGAATAATGATTTTTTCTCATACGAATTAAGTAAAGAGTCAACAATATGGATAATGCTGTACATGTCTGTATAAATAAAATCACCGTGTTGAAGGGTTTAGAAGATTCGGCACGGCCGAATATAGCACTTTTACTTGTTTTAAATGCGTTTGATTTTTTAATATATGATATCTCTGTTTTAAAACCTAGGTGCATTAGACACATAGACATCATCAGAATACCGACTACAAACTGTCAAAAATGAAACGTTGTGGCTGTCGTCAACTTAGGCTAATTTCTATTTTATTCAACAAAAGAAAATGTCACAAAATTGTAAATTGCAAATTCATATATAAACAAAAAGTTTTGGAGGAAATATTTATAATTTTTTGAAAAAGTTATTTAATTTTATAAAATCAAAATAAGTATTTCTACAACAATGTCAGAGTTTACGATGTAGCTGTCGTCTTCAATATCATTAAGTAGCTGACAACAAGGCGACAATTGTAGCAAACGGAATTTGTTTTCATTTGTCTTCTATTTTTTTAACTTATGAATAATGATTTTTTCTCATACGAATTTATTTAAGTAAAGAGTCAACAATATGAATAATGCTGTACATGTCTGTATAAATAAAATCACCGTGGTGAAGGGTATAGAAGATTCGGCACGGCCGAATATAGCACTTTTACTTGTTTTTTGATGTATTTAATACATAAAGAATTTTTGGCTCAACTTTAAATTATTTAACAAGTAAAATTAGTTCGTTAAAGGAAAGCACTGCGGTAAGTACATTTGTTCTTATATGTAAATTCCATTTGTTAATTGTAATATTTTTTAAATAGAAATAAACAGCTAAACCACTTAATTAGAAACTTGGCTCTTTTTATTTGGTTGTTAAATTCGCCCTTTTTCGAACGACCGTCGCCGCCAGCGACAAATTTTATTCCGCATTTTATTTGGCGAAAAATGTGGTTCCATGCCCGCCGGAACAATTAATAAAAATTTTATTTTGCGAAAAATGTGGTTCCATGCCCGCCGGAACAATTAATAAAAAATTTTATTGACGACAAAAGTGGTTCCATGCCCGCCGGAACAATTAATAAAAATTTTATTTCGCATTTACTTTGGCGAAAGATTTGGTTCCTTACCTGCCGGAACAATTAAAAATAAATTCGTTTGTAGTTCCTTGACTGCCGGAACATTTTTTGAAGAATAAATTTATTTGTTTGTGGTTCCTTGACTGCCGGAACATTTTTGTGAGGAATAAATTTTTGCTGAAGTGGTTCCTTGTCAGCCGGAATAAATAATTTTTATTAGACATTGCCTGCCGTTAAATAAAAATTTTATTTCGCAACTTTTGTGCGGAAATTCTTGTGGTTTCTAGCTGACCATTGTGGTCTTTGGAAAAATTTATTGTGGTTCCTTGCCTGCCGGAACAATTGGTTCTCTGTCTAAGAGAAAATAAATATTTGCTGAAGTGGTTCCTTGTCAGCCGGAATAAATAATTTTTATTGGACATTGCCTGCCGTTAAATAAAAATTTTATTTCTCAGCTTTTGTGCGGAAATTTTTGTGGTTTCTAGCTGACCATTGTGGTCTTTCGAAAAATTTATTGTGGTTCCTTGCCTGCCGGAACAATTGGTTCTCTGTCTAAGAGAAAATAAATTTTTGCTGAAGTGGTTCCTTGTCAGCCGGAATAAATAATTTTTATTGGCGTTAAATAAAAATATATTTGAAAATTTTTAAAGTGGTTCCTCGTCTGCCGGAACAACAATTGTTTAAAGAATATTTGTGGTTCATAATGCAACGGTCGCCAGTGAGAAAAAGCGCTCGATTGCAGACAACATCAAGCCAAAATAATAGTGGTTCTCCATCTGCCGTCACAGCAATTGGCTCCCACTGCCGCTGGAGCTCCTTTGCTGTCTACCAGTTCCTCTGCCGCCGGAACAGCAATGCCTATACCAGTAGTTCCTTCTACCTCAGGAGTAATCAAGACAATCGTAAGTACTGCTCAAATAAGTGATAAAATATTATCTGCCCCTGCCTCTGTCGCAATGTCTACGAGTTTCACCTGCGCGTCCAACATGCCCTCAGCCACGGTTAAACCTAGCCAATAGCTTCCGATGCCTCAGCCCAATTCCGGTATCAATTTGGAAGACTTGCAAAGCCAAATTAATACACTCCAGGTACAGTTGCTGACTGCTCAGAAAGTTTTGTCCATTGCCCTTAATGCCAATTCAACGCTATCCTCAGCCGTGCCCCAACCATCCAATATGGCGACAGCTGTGACGGGTACTAGTGAAGCCAACGTCGAAAATTCTGTCTCAGCCAACGTTGACTGCACTGATCGCCGTACGCCATTTTCGTGTGTTAGCTGCAATGCAAATAGTACCGGTTTTTGTGCAAGCCAATCGCCTTTAACACAAATGTTACTGCCAAATAATTTTATGTCTCAAAATGGCGGTTCGATGGCAGTGCACAGAAAAATATATGACCTGCCGGAATTTAGTGGTACACCTGAGGATTGGCCCATTTTTTCAACAGCCTTTAGTAATTCGACTGCTGTTTATAATTACAATAATTTTGAAAATTGTGTTCGGCTCCAAAAGGCATTAAAGGGTGATGCAAGGGAGAGTGTTAAATCGTTGCTCATACATCCGGATAACGTCAATGTGGTGATGGAGCAGTTGCGTTTTCGATATGGTCGTCCAGAAATGCTTATCCGATGTCAGCTCCAACAAGTGAAAGAAATTCAGCCCATTAGTGAGAGTGCTATTGATCGACTTGTGCCATTTGCTGTTAAGGTGCAGAATCTTGCCGCCTTTTTGGAATCTGCCAATGGACAACAGCATTTAGCGAATCCTACATTAATGGATGAATTGGTTGGTAAGCTTCCCTTGAGCAAACGAATGGAGTGGGCCCGCTATTCCTCAACAATTAAGCCATATCCAACGGTTTTGGATTTTAACAGGTGGCTCAAAGATGTTGCTGATTTGGTGCAAACTATTCAAGGGGTGAGTAGTAATCGAAATTATAGTGAACCTAAAAGAAAAGTTGTCCTCCACGCCGTTGATGGTCAACATAAACAAGAATAACCTATGTGCCAGGGTAATCATAAATTATTTGAATGTAAAAAATTTAGTTCATTGAGTGTGCCTGACAGATGGTCTAATGTAAAGAAATTGAGGTTATGTTTTTCGTGTCTTGGGTCGGGGCATCCTAGTAGGAGTTGCCGTAAACGAAAAGAGTGTCCCATCGACGGTTGCCTGCGAAAACATAACAAATTACTACATGATGTAAAAATTAATAATAGTCGCGAAAAATATTCTGGGCCAAGTGAGTCAGAAGCCCCAAGTGGTTCATCAAATGGAAGTGCGTCTGTCTTGAGCTGTGTATCCCGTCCTGCAGATAAGAGCGTACTGCTGTTTCGAGTTGTGCCTATTGTACTTTATGGTCCTAGTAAAAAGGTTGAAACTTACGCGTTGTTGGATGAAGGTTCTTCGGTTACTATGGTGGACAGCTCCTTGGTGAGGCAACTGGGCCTCCGGGGGCATCAAAGTAAATTGAACTTGCACTGGTACGCTGGAAAGGAATCTGAAGAAATGGCATCTGTGGTTGATCTGCAAGTAAGTGGGATTGGTAAGCAAAGAAAATATGCTTTAAAAAATGTTTATGGTGTCTCGAATTTGAAATTGCCGGCTCAGAGTTTCAATATGGATTTAAGCGCTCATCCTGGTTTACCAATTAAATTATACAATGGTGTGGCCCCTAAAGTCCTGATAGGATTAGATCACTGCCATCTTGGTCTTCCTGGTAAAATTGTGCCTTTGGAAGAAAGTGGTCCTTATGCTGCCAACACACCATTGGGTTGGGTCGTTTTTGGTCCGATGAGGGGTAAGCCATCAAACTCTAATTTATGTTTGTTGACAGTTCAGCCTGAGCACACACTTTACGACTTGGTGGCAAATTATTTTGAAATCGAAAATTTTGGAGTCAAGGTCTTACCGGTCATAGAATCGAAGGAGGTTGCTCGAGCTCGTCAAATAATGATGAATACTACTGTGAAAGTTGAAGGAAGATTTCAAACCCGGCTCTTGTGGCGCTCTGATGATGTAGTCCTGCCAGACAGTTATTCCATGGCTCTAAATAGACTCAATGGTATTGAGAGGAAAATGAGAATAATTCCGGAATTTGGTGTGGCCTACAAATCCATCATGAACGATTACGTGAAGCTTCTGGTGTGTGCCCTAGAACTTGGTATCTTTCTCACTTTGGTGTGGTCAACCCCAACAAGCCTGGAAAGCTTCGGCTAGTTTTTGATGCTGCTGCAACTGTTGAAGGCGTTTCGTTGAATTCCATGCTCTTAAAGGGTCCTCAGCAATATAAGCCTCTGCCGTCTATTTTATTCAACTTTCGAGTTGGAGCTGTTGCAGTTTGCTGCTTGTTCGCCCTGCGTAGCCCATTATGTCCAAGAAACCAACGCCCTAAGCTATCGGGAAAAATACCCTCGTGCGGTGAAGTCTATCATGGATCATCATTATGTGGATGATTTCGTCGACAGTTTTCCAACACCTGAAAGAGCTATTGAAGTTGCCCAACAAGTTCGTGACATCCACAAGTCAGCTGGATTCGAGCTAAGAAATTTTTCATCCAATTCGTCTGAGGTAATTGTGGCTCTTAAAGGTGCTATGGAGAAGCCGGTGAACTTTTCCAGCGATATCAACGAGCTGCAGTCAGAAAAAGTCCTAGGTATGTACTGGCAACCTAAAGATGATACTTTCAGGTTTGGGTTGAGGTTCCACAACGTGAATGCTGATGTCATAAATAGTTTGAAGGCTCCTACAAAACGAGAGTTGCTTAGTGTGGTAATGTCTGTTTTCGATCCACTTGGCTATTGAGCAACTTTATGATTACGGCTAAACTGTTGATGCGTGACGTATGGAGGTACGATATCCGATGGGATGACCCTTTGCCCAATGACTTATATGACATGTGGAATATTTGGCGCCAAGAGCTAAAAAATGTTGTTAATGTGAAAGTGCCTCGATGTTATTTTGGAAATGGCATTCCTATCCGTCTGGAGCTAGATGTTTTTGTCGACGCTAGTGAGGATACATTTGGTGCCGCGTCATACTGGAGGTCCATATATCCTGATGGAAAAGTTGAAGTATCCTTCGTAGCTGCAAAAACGAGATGTGCCCCTCTAAAAACGATGTGTATTTCAAGGCTCGAACTTCAGGCTGCTGTTTTGGGTACTCGATTATTGGATACGATTTTGAAGGAGCATTCCATGATGGTTTCTCGGTTTATTTGTTGGAGCGATTCCTCTACTGTGATTATTTGGATAGGCTCAGAAAGTCGTAGATACAAGCCTTTTGTTGCCCATCGAATCACAGAAATTCTAGATTCCACTAGCCCAGCAGATTGGAGATGGCTGCCCACCAATATCAATGTTGCTGATGAAACCACTAGGATGAAGTCTCAGGTCTACTTTTCGAATGAACCCAGCTGGTTCAGTGGCCCTAATTTTCTTTATGGTGGTGAAGATGAATGGCCCAAAGCTGTGAATATAAGCCCTGCTAGCCTTGATACTGAGGAGCTACGTCCAAAATTTGCTCTATTAATTAATATTCCTCCTATTATTGATTTTAGTAGATTTTCTTATTTGAAGCTAAAACGAACGGTTGCCTGGATGTTACGTTTCATAAGTCGATGCCAAAGGAAAGTAAGCCAAGATGAAAGAAATAGTTTGACTGCTGCTGAACTAAAAACTGCGGAAATTTATCTTTGTCGCCAAGCCCAGAAAGAAAAATTTAATGCCGAAATTGAAATTATAAAATCTGAAGAAAATTTGCCCAAAAGTAGTGAATTATATGCGTTGGTTCCATACTTGGATGAAAATTTACTATTGCGAGTTAATGGCCGTGTAGACGCAGCTAGTTGGTTGCCCTTGGAAATAAGACGTCCGATTATATTGCCGTCACATCATCCCGTCACTGAGTTGTTTATGGCCCATATACACGAGAAGATGAAACATCAGAATTTCGAAGCCACGATATGTGAAATAAGAAGATCGTTCTGGATTCCACGCTTAAGAAAAACTTTACATAAGTGTGTTTCTAAATGTTTTATTTGCCGGTGCCACCACTTATGGGTTCTATGCCAGAAGACAGACTTAAGAGATGGGTAGCTCTATTTACCTGCCTAACCGTAAGAGCCATCCACTTAGAAGTTGCTTTCGACCTGTCCACAGATGCGTGCATCCTTGCCATACGTAATTTTATAAATCGACGTGGCGTACCTACAAGGCTCAGAAGCGACAATGGTAAAAATTTTTTTGGTGCTGACCACGTCGCTAAGAGGTTCAGTGAGGTATTTGATGTGGCCCGTATTGAAGATGAACTATCATCGAAAAGTATCGACTGGCAGTTCAATTGTCCACATAATCCTGCAGAAGGTGGTGTATGGGAACGAATGGTACAGTGCGTCAAACGTGTGCTACAGTCAACATTGAAAGAGTCTGCCCCTCGTGAACACACGCTTCAAAGCTTCCTAATTAAAGCAGAAAATATTTGAACTCTCGTCCCTTAACACACTTGCCGTTGAGCCACGAAGATGAGGAACCACTAACGCCTAATCATTTCCTACTTGGTTGCCCAAATACAACCCAAACTCCTGCCGGAGCGCCAGCGGAAGAGCCTATTTTATTGAGAAAGCAGTGGTGCATCTCTCGCCAACTACGCGATCATTTTTGGAATCGCTGGATCCGAGAATATTTGCCCACGTTGACCAGACGCTCCAAATGGTATCAACGCACAAAGCCCATTGCCGTTGGTGACTTGGTTATCATTTGTGATCCTGCAGTGTCCCGAAAAGATTGGAGACGAGGTCGAGTGGAAGAGGTATACAAGGGTAAAGATGATATTATACGTCGTGCTGATGTCCGTACTAGCACTGGTGTCCTGATGCGTCCTGTTTCCAAACTTGCAGTCCTTGATTTGGAGAAGTGAATCGTGGTCGATCCACGGGGGTGGGGATGTCGCTTAATGGCTCATAAAACTGGAAACATTTATTATTTTATTTGAATTTATTTATTTTGATTTGTCAGTCTGTGAGTTGCCTAAATGTCTTGTTATTTTGTCTCTTGATCATTTATGTATATTCATATTATGTATTTTTATTCCCGTTTTTCCTATTTGTTTATACATATGTATGATTGTAAATGATCAGTTAGTTTTATATGTAACAATATTATTCTGCAGTGCTTTTGTTTCGTTAAGTTGGCCCGTTATTTTTTGATGTATTTAATACATAAAGAATTTTTGGCTCAACTTTAAATTATTTAACAAGTAAAATTAGTTCGTTAAAGGAAAGCACTGCGGTAAGTACATTTGTTCTTATATGTATATTTCCATTTGTTAATTGTAATATTTTTTAAATAGAAATAAACAGCTAAACCAATTAATTAGAAACTTGGCTCTTTTTATTTGGTTGTTAAATTAGCCCTTTTTCGAACGACCGTCGCCGCCAGCGACAATAACTTTAATAATTATTTTCTTTTTAATATTAACATCATAAAAATATCCCCTAAACAAACTTATACAGGCAGATAAATTAAGAACAATACTCACAAAAACTCATTTTTAAGACATTCTAAAATCGTGCAAAATACTTCCAATCATATACCCAACTAATTCTACACTCCATATCATACATGACATTACAAATTTTCAGTTCTGTGGATTCTGTTATGAACGGAAATTAAATCCAGAAATAGTAACACAATACACGAACACATACACTTCAGACGTCAAATATATCGGCATACAACTTGACCGGCGCCTTACATGGACATAAAAACAAAGCTAACACAAATGAAGTTGAAAGCAGTTCAACTAAACTGGCTTATTGGCAGAAATTCTACTCTCGCTTCAAATGGCAAGCTTTTATTATACAAGTAAATTCAAAAACCAATTTGGTGTTATTGTATTCAATTAAGGGAGGGATGACCCGCAAATAACAGTAACCGTGAAACATACATTTTTTGGTCTAGCACTGGTTGGACTTAACAAGTATATTTCAAAATATATTAAATATACAATAAATAAAAATGCAAAAAAATAAAAAATATTAATAATACATGGTTGAGCGAAAATTTATTCTAAAATCCTAAAATACTACGATCTACTGTCATCCGGCGACTGCTGACATCGTTGGACGTTATTCAAGTAAGTTGCATATTTTCTTTTAATATTATCAACCATTTGTTATTGTTTATTTTGTAAAATACCATATTAAACGTAATATTTATAAGTACTTTTCTTGATTGTTTTCATGATAAATTTTAAACTTATAAAATAATTAATCATACATCTAAAGTAATTATATATACGTACATATTCTCATATTCTGTTGACAATAAACACTCGAAACATTCAAATCATCGAAAACACGTTACAACATATTTACTTAAAAATAATTCTTAAATTTAAAAAATTAAATATTTTAAACTTGTTTGTTGTTTTTTTTGACTTAAATAAATTTTAATACTAAATGGAAACCAAATTTTATAAAAGCAATAGTTTTAACGTTTTGGTTTTTTTTTTGGTCCATTTTCAAATATTTGTTTTAATTTTTCATGAATAAATTGCTTAATTTATAAGGTTTCCAATATGAAATTTTGAATGTTTATTGAGATCGCGAAAGGTGAAGTTATAATTTTATTATAATTTTTATTCTTTTTTTTGTGCTGACAACAGACTATTGATTCATGTCAGCATAGTGGGAGGGCCAAAAATCAGTATAGCGATTTTCATCGAAAGCTACACTTCAATCATCAACTACTTATTTAGGTTTGTCTTTTTGTGTGTCACTTCTAGTTATAGCTACCTTACTTAAGGTAGTCTCCTGTAACTGATTTATCCATAATTTTTTTATTTGGGAACACTATGCACCGAAGGTAAGAATCGTTACAATTTTGCAGGCAGCCTTGGTAATTAAATTTATTTATATGGTAATTAAATTTATCCAACATTGTTTTGTGTTTTGATTTTGATAATGAACTGCAAAATGTTGGAATGTTGTTTATAATTGTCGGTATTACCAATTGTAATTAATTAATTTTTAAACAAGATAAATTTGATACTTGAACTGAATTTGAATAAATAAAATAATTTGTCTTTAAGAAAATTACTTGTATAAAAATGAGAAAAGGGATTATTCTTCCATGTAAAAACGTCGGGTATGTTTTATTTAATGTTTTAAGTATGGAACAAATTTCATTCTTCTTATAAAGGGTGTTTTTTACAGAGGTATAGAACTTTAAGTTGGCATTGCTTTTCAAGATGGGGAGCGATTCAACAGCTGTCAAGTGATTTATTCTCAGTTTGGTTTGGCAATTCATCATGAATAGACTCACGATCATCAAGTAAGGCGTCGAATGGGTCCAAAACGAGATAACCGTTGTTCCCGATTTTCATAAGCGAATTTTGTTTAGCGATGAAGCGCACTACTGGTTGAATGGATACGTCAACAAACAAAACTGCCGCATTTGGAGTGAAGGTAATCCTCGAGTGTATGTCGAAACACCGTTATATCCAGAAAAACTGACTGTTTGGTGCGCTTTATGGGCTGGTGGAATTATTGGTCCGTACTTTTTCAAAAACGATGGTGGCCAGAACGTTACAGTCAATGGTGATCGGTATAGAGCCATGATTACTAACTTTTTCATTCCTAAATTGAATAACCATGATGTCCAGGAGATGTGGTTTCAACAAGACGGCGCAAAATGTCACACAGCTCGTGCCACAATAGATTTATTCAAAGACACGTTTGGTGACCGCCTAATTTCACGTTTTGGACCTGTGAATTAGCCTCCAAGATCTTGTGATTTAACACCGCTAGACTACTTTCTGTGGGGCTATGCAAAATCATTGGTCTATGCGGATAAGCCACAAACGCTTGACCATTTGGAAGACAACATTCGCCGTGTTATTGCCGATATACGGCCACAAATGTTGGAAAAACTTATCGAAATTGGACGTCCAGATTGGACTACATCCGCGCCAGCAGTGGCGGTCATATGCCAGAAATCATATTTAAAATGTAATGCCACAAGATTATCTTTCGGATAAATAAAATTCATGTCAATCGAATAATCCATCGTTGTTTTATTGCAACTTAAAGTTCTATACCTCTATAAACAAACACCCTTTATAAAATCAAATCTAAGGCTAAACAAACTTTAAATTAGTTGAAAAATCGCCATATGTGATAAACCTGGTTAGCTAATTTAGAAATAATAATTTGTCATTTACGCAAAAGACCATGAATAAATCAAAGCGTTTGTTGTTAGTATGTATTGTATTTGATGAAGATTGTGGCGATTATTTTTCAAAAACTTCTAGCAGAATATACGAAACCATAGTTAAAATATGTATCTATCGTCTTTTGATACTAAATATCGATATTTGATACAAAACGATTATGAACAAATATCGATGTTTCGAATTATTCGATATTTTTGCCCACCCCTCCTAGTTAATTTAAACTTTATAAACAAATTAATTTTAAAAATAACTAAAACTACCTACTAAGAATTGAGAATACCGTTTTTACTGAGATCACAAAGGACTATAAAAAATTTAGTCACTTTAAAAATTATGTTAAATTATAATTGATTTGTTACACAATCCTTATTTTACAAATTAAAAATTTGATACTTTTTCCAGTTTTGTGTTGTAAAATTTAAAGTGGTTTTCTTAAGAATCAAAAAAAAGTTTGGGTAGGACATTTCAACATAAACTAAAATAGAAATAAAATGTATATAAATATGTATGTATGTACTATATAAGTAGTACATATGTATGTATGTATGTACATATGTGCAATCACGCCATCCAATCCACTTGAAATTGTGCATGAATATCTAGCGTATCGTGTTTTAAACCATCGCACATTGAGTTTTTTTTTGTCAAAGCGAGAGGAGTATAGACCAGGTATAATAAATTAAATTTCTACTGTCTTCTATAATTGTACTTTTTGGAGTCAAATTGCACATTTTGCTTGTTATGTAAAATTGTTATTCATATTAAACGAAAACGAAACAGATAATTAAGAAAAATAGCTAGCCTGCCACAACGTGGGCGTCCTGACAATATTTTGCTCGATTTTGCTTTGAAAGTATTCCACACCAATTGTAAGACTCTTACTTTTATAGTGCTTCAGTTATGGTTTATGTATTTACTTTCTATAAAGGTACTTATCTCTGGATAAAATTCTAAAATTTATAAAAAATTAAAAAAAATTATTGTAAAGCTCTGTAAGATGTGTTTAAAACAATATAATTCCACAAAGTAAAAATATAAATTTTATTCAATTGGCGCCATATGTTGCGCAATTTTGTTTAAAATATCCCAGTTTTAAACCGAAAATTTCAGTACCTTTAAACCGGAAATGGCGTACTGCATTGCTTTTTTTTTTATTGGACCAGCACTCAGCGGATGACCTCTACACATGCAAACCATTGTGCTAGAACTAGGAAATTTGGTTATGGGAAGGAGGATAGATGGAGTATGGATGACCCCTACACATGCAAACCATTGTGCTAGAACTAGGAAATTTGGTTATGGGAAGGAGGATAGATGGAGTAGTGTTTGTGGACATTTGACTTGTACTTTCTCATATTGAACTTGATAGGAAAGACATCGGCAGGGAGTTTATTCCACATACAAACCGTTCGGGCGAAAAACGAATTCTCCCTATAATGCGTAGTGCGATTCACTGGCAAATCGACCACAAATGGATGGGCCCTTGATGAGAAGCGTGTTGTACGCAAAAAAGTGTGGGTGTCGGGTACAATTTCCCTGATTTCATTAGAGCACATTCCATTGTAGTAAGTGTAAAACAGCGAAACACAACCCACATTGCGTCGATGCTCCAGTAAGTCAATAGAGTTGGATACCCTACTGTCACCGATGACCTTCTTCGCCCTCTCCTGCACACGGTCGATTAACTCCAAAATAGACTTTGGGGCGCCGTCCCATACATGAGAGTTGTATTCCATTTTAGGCCGGATATAAATAGTAAGAAGATCAGATGGAGTGAAGTATCTCTTACACCGTTTTAAGAAACCGAGGCACTTGAAAGCTTCTTTCGAGACTTGAAAAATGTGTTTGGTCCATCGGACATCGCACTGAATTTTCATGCCAAGAACGTCAAGAGCTTCTGATTCCTTAATATCTACATCACCCATAGCTACAGATGAAGCATCATTTTCAAACGAACGTCTCTACTTTCCCTTGTAAATGAGATATTTTTGCGGAAAAAAAGAATGCTAAGGTACTCCCAGTCAAATAATTATATGTACAAAATTTTTTTTCTTTGGACCTTATGTTATACTAACGGTAGAGTTGTTGTTTTTGGCATACACATTCTCTAATAATTACTTTATCTTTTGTTATTGTTTGTTAAGTTTATCTCCGCACCGCATTCGTAATACCGATATTTTTAATCAAGCATGTCGAAAATCCCGTGTAAAATATTTATATGTGCAAAATGAATTATTTGACTTTCAACTGGTGCCAAATCAACGTATTAGCACATAAAGCGGAGAAGTCGCTCCATAAGTTAGTATAGTGCATAAGCAAATGCAAAATATGAAAAACAAATCATATTTTTGGAAAATGCCACGTGAAACTGAATAACCAGATGAAGAAATCAAATCAAGGGAACGAGTCAAACCAGCATAAGAGTTGGCCAAATTGCTATTTCTGTAAAAAGAAACCGTAACACGAAAAAACTTTTCTGAAAAATCCAGATGACTACGGTATTAATACAAGACAGGAGAAAACGGCGCATATAGCAGTTAGCAACTAATAGCCACATAAGTTGTCGGTAAATAAAAGTGGAACTTTTCAAGATTTTTAAGTAAAAATTCTTTAAGATGATTTTTGAAAGTGGAATTTCTGTTACATGTTTTCAAAATTACAGGAAGATTATTGTATTCAGCAACACCCATATATTGAATACGTTGCTTAGTAGTTTCTAATCTGCACCTTGATGTCCATAAATTTCGTTGGTTCCGAGTATTAAAAATTCTTTGGTTCTGATGGAATTGTATGGTACGATATCCAATGTTGTGCAAGGATTTAAATATATACATCAGAACTTGATACTTATATAACCCATGTACATATTGGCAAAATTGTTTTACAGACGTCTTGATAAAGCGATAGAGTTTGGAATCTCATAGGCAAGTTATATACTGCTTTTAGCGATTTGCTTTGTACGTATTCCAGTGTTTTTAACTTTGTTATATTTTTGAAGCTATAAATTATAGCCATATAATTTAGGTGACTCTGTATGGTATAGCAAAAGCTTTGTGTTTTCATTAAGTTTATATTTCATTTTATATAATAGCTGGAGTTACTTTTGATTTCAGCTCACGTATGTGTATATCCCAGGAAAGATTACTTTGTTACATTATTCCTAAATACTTTACAGAATCTGTTTCATAAATGGCATTACCATCAACATTAATGTTGAAGTTATTAGTAACAGCATGTGGCCTGAATCGAACTAGCTTTGTTTTATCTGTATTAAGTACCAATTTGTTTAGACGAGCATACTGAAAAATCAAGGATATATCCCGTTCCATATTAACTTTCAACGATAAGTCATATTTGTACGGATAAAAGAGGAACACATCGTCAGTGAACATATACAAATTTCCTGTTAAATCAAAATTGCTTATATCATTTAGATAAATAGAGAACAGTAGGGGACCTAAGCAGCTACCCTGTGGTACTCCACACTCAACATTGGCCATATCACTTTTAACTTGATTAACTTCCACATACTGCTTCCACTTATTAAAATAACTCTCAAACAAGTTAAGCCCTCTTTCATCTACACTATAGTATTTCAACTTTTGTAGCATAATCTTATGATCCACTAGATCATAGCTAGCCAAAACCCTCAATAAATAAAATGCATATTGTATTGGATAAAATAATATTGCCCAGCAAACACAAAATTAAGCATTACAAAAACAATAGATAATTTTGTCATTAAAAATGCTTTTGGTAACATACAATTAATTTTATGTTACCAAACATTTCAAACAAAGAAAACCTTTTCAATTAAAAAGGCATTTTGACCTTTTTCACAAAGAAATAAATAAATAAATAAGAAGAGAAAAAAAGGAAAATGTTTCTCTTGAGCAAAAAAACCTTTATATGCTTATTTGGCTTGAAATCTCCATTTTTAATTTCTTATTTTGCAAAATTTCCTCATTTTGCTCTTCTTCCAGAACCCATTCTTTAATTTTTTGCATATAAAGGTTTTTTTG
The DNA here is from genome assembly GCA_949628195.1 of Phasia obesa. Classification (NCBI taxonomy): domain Eukaryota; kingdom Metazoa; phylum Arthropoda; class Insecta; order Diptera; family Tachinidae; genus Phasia; species Phasia obesa. The sequence continues at coordinate 61,258,496 of OX451218.1, read as the reverse complement.
GTCAAGAAAAAACATTTTCCTCTTCTAATTTATTTATTTCTTTGTGAAAATGGTCAAAATGCCTTTTAATTGAAAAGGTTTTCTTTGTTTTAAATGTTTGGTAACATAAAATGCATTGCATGTAACCAAAAGCATTTTTAATGACAAAACAAAAATATTTGTCTTCCATTATATAATTTTGTTTGCTGGTTTATTTTGAAGAAGCAGTAAGCATCCGCATATGTTCACTCGTTAACACTCAATGGGTTCTCTTTGACTCAATTAACGACTGAAATCAAACTGAAATAGAAGAGAACAAGCGTCGGTGTGAGTTTTTTATTGTTTTTGTAGCACAATTGCGTATTGAAAATGAAGATTTGGCTAGCTATGCACTAGATCAAAAGCTTTACTAAAATCCAGGAAAAGGCCAGTTACATCATTTGCACCTTCATCCAATCCATTACATATATAATTAACTACATTCACAACTGCTTCTTCTGTACCCCAACCTTTTTTAAATCCAAACTGGTGTTTGTATATATAATTATTATTTTCAATATACAGTAAAAGTTGTTGGTATATTAGTTTTTCAAATATGTTATCAATAATCGATAGAAGTACAACTGGACGAAACTTGTTTACCGTAGAAGCATTTGCAACTTTTGGGATGGGTACAATCTTACTGATCTTTAAGCAATCTGGGAAAATGCCCGAATTAATAATTTTATTAAAAATGGTAAGTAGCATTGGCAATATAATTTCTTTACATTTAACTACTAATTTAGGTGAAATTCCATCATAGCCAGTTGATTTTTTTGACATTCAAATTATTTATAATAGTTTCCAAATCTTCAATATTGGCTGCTTCAAAAGAAAATAGACCGGAACTACAGGGTAATGTTCTAAGTTGATTGCAATCATCGCTAGGATATACTTTTATATTGTTCCTCAAATCTTTTACTGATTCCACGAAATAGTGGTTTAGCTCATTAGCCTTAAAACGATCATCAAGAATCACAGTACCTGCCGAATTCATAAGGTTTACATTATTTTTTGTCTCTCTGCCAAGTATGATGTTTAAAAACTTCCAGCACTTCATTGCATACCCTTCTGCTCTTTTCAAACTGTCATAATAATAATCATTCCTTGACAATTTATTCGCAATTTTTATAATTTTACTTATCTTTTTCAACAATTCATCAATTTTGGTGTTTTTGGACCTTCGTCGCTTAATAAGTAGTTTACGCTTATATAATATCAAATTTTGCAAACTTTTATTTATCCACGGGCAAAGTTCAAACCGAAGTTTTGTTTTGGTTTTAGTGCAAGTTGACGATTTAATAACAGCATCATTGATGCAAGTTATCATATTTTCAGTTAAGTCTGATGAATTAGAATTTGTATTAATTTTACTTAAATTATTTTGCAGGTACTCTTTGATCTTATTGTAGTCGCACTGAATTTTGTCAGTTTCGATGTACTTGTTTGGAACTAAGCTATTTTCTATTTTACAGCAAATAATATTGTGATCTATCAGTGACCACTCCACCAAACAACAGATATCTTCCCATAAATACTACTCAATACATAATCTGATATAGATGAACAAGAAATTGCATTACAAGAATATGAAAACATCGGGTCATTGTCAACATCTTCGAGAACAGGTGGAGTTGTCTTGTATTTTACAAAAAACTGGAATGTGACAAAGATTATAGAGAGAACTGACGATTCGAAGTATTGGATATTATTATGCAAAGCTGTACATAATAATAATCATATTTTAATCGGTGCAATATATAGATCGCCTAGCTACAGTGAAGCTGAGTTTTGTGATATATTTGACGAAATAATTGATGAAATCTGTGATAATAGCTGTGATATATTAATTGCAGGAGATTTTTATATAGACTGGAGGAAAAACTCTTTATACAGGAATAGAATTAGAAATACTCTCAATGACAACGGCCTTAGACAAATAGTTAACGAAAGCACACGTGTAACAAGAAATTCGAGCACAATAATTGACTACGTAATAACTAATAATTATAAGATAAAATGTACAAACAGTAATGATAATAAAATTTTTGACCATGAAGTTATTGATATATCTTTTGAGAGAGCGAATGAAAACATTCAAAATAAGACAAGAACCGTCAAGATATTTAAATACGATAAGAATTTATTTAATAATGTGTTAACCGATAATATGATATATGATGATAGTAAAAACCTTAATGAAAATGTAAAATTCTTTCTTGCCTGTTTAGAAAACACAATACAAATATGTACTTTTAAAAAACAGTTGCACATAAATAAAAAAATTAATAAATGGTATAACGAAGAACTGAGAACAATGAAAAGAGAAAAAATAATAAAATATCTACAGGCCAAATTTAAAAACTCAAGTCAAGCTTGGGCACAATATAAATTAATAACAAATCGCTACAAAGTAGAAATTGAAAATAATAAGAATAATTACATAAATAATAGAGTTAACAGCGCAACTAGCCAAAGACAAATGTGGATACACATCAAAAACCTAGTACTTAATAAAAGGCTAAACTTAACTAAATCTGTGATATTCGACCAGATAGAGTATAACGATAACTGTGATATAGTAAATAAGTTCAATACATTCTTTGTTGATAGCATTAATAATATAAGACAGTCAATTGGGAATGTGCAATATATTAACCAAATAGGATATGTGGTGACTGATGTTTTTAAATTCCGAAAGATAAATAATATTGAACTTGAGAACATTGTGAAATATATGAAGAATAAATCTGACCATGAACGTGTATCAAATAAAATAATTCTTGACAATTGGAGTGCAATAGGAAATATTATGGTTATAATAATAAATACATCCTTAGAGACAGGTATGTTTCCTGATAATTGGAAGAAATCAACCATAACACCAATTGAAAAAGTGACCAGAACAAAAAGATGCGAAGAATTTAGACCAATAAACACACTAAAAACTTGCGAGAAAATAACTGAAAAAGTAATTAAAGAGCAGCTTGACAAATATATTGAAGATCACGACATATTATCCAAATACCAGTCAGGATTCCGTAAAAAGCATTCATGTGAAACAACTGTAAACCACATCATAAGTGAATGAAAGGTCATAGAAAAAGATGAGATGAGATTATGGCAGTATTTCTCGACTTTAAAAGAGCTTTTGAGACGATCGATAGAGATATAATACTGAAGAAACTATATATTTATGGAATACGAGGAATCGAGCTAAATTGGTTCAAATCGTACCTGGAGAGAAGAAGGCAAACAACAAAATTAAATAACATAGAATCTGATGAAATAATAAATAACTTCGGAGTACCACAAGGTTCCATTTTGGGAGCGTTGTTGTTCATAATATACATAAATGACATGCCAAATATTTTAAGAAAATGCAAAGTTGTACTGTACGCTGATGACACATTGATATATACTGTAGCAAATAGTGGTGAAGAATGTCGGGAGAATATTGAGTCTGATATGCAGAAAATAAATAAATGGCTTATAATGAATAAGCTTAAACTAAATGAGAATAAAACAAAAATAATGGAAATAAACATGGACTCAGAAGAAATATTTATAATAAATGACACAGTAATAGAAAAAGTTGAATGCATAAAATACCTTGGTTTTATAATTGATAAAAAATTAAATTTCAAAGAACACATAGTTTACTTATGCAAAAAATTTGGTAAGAAAATTAGTTTTTTAAAAAGAATAAGAAGCAAAATATCCAAATCGACAGCTATAAATATATATATAACACAATAATAAATCGTCACTTTGAATATGGTTCCACTATTTTGTTTACATGCAGCAACACGAATCAATTGGCAAGGATGCAAAAATTGCAAAATAGAGCTATGAGAGTAATACTAAAATGCAATCGTTATACCCATATAAATACAATGCTAAAGAATCTAAAATGGATGGACATAACACAACGGTTTCATTTTAACACCCTAAGGTTTATTAGAAAATTAAAACAAGGAGACGCCCCGAAATATCTATGCGATCAACTACATTATGTGGTAGACAATCAGCCATATCGACTAAGAAATGCAAGTGATTTTCGGATTCAAAGGGTGAGGTCAACACAAATGCAGAAAACGCTACTTTACAAGGGTCTACAGCTGTTCAATTCACTACCAAACAACATCAAGAATGAAACATATGAAGTTGTTTTTAAACGGAAATGTATCAATTTTGTATTATTTAATAATAATTTGTGATATATTTATTGTAAATATGTTGAAAATGTTAAGTATTTTTAATACTTATAAACATAAATAAAAAAAAAATCTATACTAATCTATACTACCTATCTATCTAAGTTTCAGCGCTGGGTCTAGTTACAAGAGATTGGCAGCTGTAACAATCATAATTAAGACATAAGTTTTCCAATTATGGGTATTGCTGGTTATGAAATGCATCAATATTCGTATCTCCAACCATTATGAAAGGGTTTTGTGCATGAGCCTCCATGAATCCTTCAATTTTATTTAAAAACTGATCAATCATACATTTTTGAGAACGAGGTTTGTTATCAATTAAGAAATTTTGCAATGAAATGGAAATAAAATCAATGAAATTCTCGCTTTTGCACTGTTCCACAACAAATTTGAAGTTATTGTTAACATATTATGATGTCCCACCATATCCATCACTCCTACAACAATGAATGCCAGAGTATCCAGGAAGAGAAAAAGCCGTATTAAATTTTCATCAAACCAAGTCTGTTGAATAGCAATAACATCCGGTAATTTCGAAAAACTTGCAATAAGCGACTTAAATTTGGTAATTGACGAAACACTTCTAATGTTAATAGAAATAATATTCAGAAATGAAGTATATAAAATGTGTATATAATTTTTATATTTGGAAAAAGTATTAAAATATTGATTATTAATCATAAAAAAGAGAAAAATAAATAAATAAAGCAACAAATCACATTAAAGATTATATTAATTAGGGGGGAGAAGCTCACGATTCCTTATCATCATCAGTAACTTCATCGTGTTGTGCAGTAGTATTATTGTTGGCCATCGATCTGCGTTTCCAGGGTTGAGAAGTTGTAGCACTCAGCAGTAATTTATCAACGTCCTCTTCACATATTATGACTTGCGCTCTAGAAGTTTCACTTCGCTTATAAAAAATTCTTCCTCCTCTTGCAAACACATACGAGTAACCAATATGTTTCAGAGCTCTAGCGTAATTAAGAAGATCTAATGTTTCTTTAATGAGAAAGTCGTTTAAAAATACTCCACTTGAATCCTTGTTTTTCTTCAGCTTAGGCTTGACAGACATGAGTTTATCTTTTGAAAGTTTATTAGAAAATTTAACTACAAGACTCTTTTTATCATTTGTGCCTAAAATATGTCTAAAACAACACCATAAAAATTATAAAGGCGTTTTTTAATTTTGGACAAAATGATTTGCTCGAGTGTTCTGCTTTAAGAAAAGACCTCTATCCCATTGAGGATCTATTGTGAATACCTTCTGCCAAAATTCATACATCTTGAAGCTATATGACAGCTGGAAACAGCTAAAAAAAGGACATATTGGTTGAATGGGTTAACATTTATGTGTCTGTCCTGAAAAAGCTGGTGGTGCCAATGCCCCGTGGTGTCAAATTGGTCAGGATACATAAGAGTAACACAATCTCTTATTAACATATATAAAACTTTTATTTTGTAAGTAAAATAATATGTATATCTATTAAATAAAATTTTTGCACATATAAATATTTTCAATGGAGATTTAAAGCTTTAATTTTTTCCATGTTAAAGAAAATAGATTAATATAATTTTACTATTTTATTTTTATTTATTTTAACTATAAGTTAGAAAAAAATATCTGTTCCCAATTTCCATTGCTTCTTTTAATCCAAATTAAAGTTGAAGCATTGCACATATAATTATTTGTGTAAGGTACCTCCTCACAAAACTTTGTTAAAATCCATTTAGTAGGTTTTACGTGATGCGAATAAAAGCAGACAGACAGACAGACGGAAATGAGTTACTTAATTTATGTATAGATTTAGATTTTTGAAGTAAAAACTTCTTTAAACACGTTGAGCACTTTTTGGTTGAAAAAAAAACCATTGCAAAATCGTCACCTAACGCTGGTTTTTATGCATAGGTGTATCATTGATATATGTATATACATAAGCTCATGATAGACAGGCATATGCAGTAGAGACTTACATTAATTCATCACACAACCATACACACTTTTAAAAAATATGTATCATAGAGAATAGTGTGAGCAATATAAAAATGTTGTGTATCACTGAGACAAAATAGTTTTCCTTTTTTTTAAAGCAAACATTGCAATGCTGCTAAGTCCCTTTTTACAATAGACAGATACAGGGCAGACATTTTTTGAATTCTTTTGCTCTGTCTTAAACCTTTTACAATTGGACATAAACAAGACAGACAGATTTTTGCACATTCTACTTTACATGTGGGTGCGTTTGAAAATCTGTGGTATACATATGTACTTTGTAAAGAAATTTTAAGTAAGTATACGCCGACTTGAGAAATTTAATGTGAAGCGAAAAGCAGAAAAGAGAAACAAAAAAATGTCCAGCACGATAGTCATGAAATTCACACTCTACCTCTTCAACCCCTTGCCTACAATTCTCGTCTGTCTGCCCTGTTTCTGTCTATTGTGAAAGGGGACTTAGAGCCAACTTACACCATAAAATTTTTCATGAAACTGGTTGCAAGCAATTTTTGTTTGTTGGCAAGAGGTGTAGAGAAGCAAGCCGGGTAAACAAAATGGCATGGCTTGAATTTTGAGGGGATTTTTTGACACTTGCTTGGAGTAATTTTTGTCCGCTCAGAGTTGATTTAAAAAAATTAAATTGTTTGGTTTAATTATGTATACATTTCAGTATGATTTTAATAATTTCTTGTAAGATTTCATTCTTTGTTTTACTCATTTTTATTTATTTTGTGTTTCAGTACGAGTGCATATATTTTTTTTTTTTAAATATCGCACTAATAATAAAAGTTACTAATATGAAATTAAAAGAAAATGTCAAATACAAATTTAAACCGATTGCACGACAAATTTCATCGAAAAAATGTGCGGTGAAATTCGCATCAACTTTAAAAGAGACATGAAAAAAATGGCATCGTATAAATTCGGTTTTACTATATTGCTTTGCGGAAGCACTAACGCAAGGGAAACTCTTAAATAGTATTATACGATCATCTACGATAAAAATCTATTTTTTGAGAAATGTTTGGATGATGCAATAAAAAAGGAATTACTCAAATCAGAGCTAGAAGTACAAGAATATCGTCCACGAATAAAATAAAAAGAAAGATAACAGTAAATCAAAAACAGGTAAGTGTCCACTATATGTATGTATTTTATTGTGCATATTCGAATTGATTTGGTATTTTTTGTTGTTCTAAATTGAAACTATTGCTTAATATCTTTTTTTAAGAAACAATGTGTACCACAATAGAATTATTGTGGACCGAACTAAAGGCAGTTGTTAGCGTTATGGTTAAATCAAACTATTTTCATTCAGTTTATGAACATCTTAATAAAAAACATGAATTTTTCATAAAGTTGGTTTTTAAAATATTTTCCTAAAATATATGAACAAATTAATAATAAATAGGAAATTATTTATAAGCAATATGATTATTCTTAATTTTCTTAATATTTTACAGATTATCTTAATATATAAACTGTAAACTGTCTTGTATCTAAGTGTGAGTTGAAGTGTGTTCCAGAATTCCTTACATATATATATGTATGTATGTGTGTACATATGTATGTATGTTTGCCCATGTTTATTTTTAGGTGTGTTTATAATGTGAAAAGGATTAATGTTTGCACTTCATAAAAAATATTATTTTTAATGTTAAATTTTTGAAATTTTTATTATCGAACTATTTATTTTACATACAGAAGAAATTTTAAATCAAGCTTAAGTTCGTTATTATTCTCTCTAAGAAATAATAAATCAAATTACAAATTAGGTTGAATACAGTTTTCTCGTATTCCTTTATCTGAGATTGGTTGGTTAAATAGATGATGCTTACAACTAAACACTACCCAAAGTAGATAGATACGAAGAGTGCTGATGACGGACGTAGATGTCTAGAAAATGTGCATTCCGCTCTGCTGGTGTCTGAAAATTAAATTTTCCTAATTTTTCTTTAATAATATCACCTAATTTGTAATTTAATTTTTTAGAGAGAATAACGACGAACTTAAGCTTGATTTAAAATTCCATCTGTATGTAAATATTATCTTTAAAATATCTTACTTACCTTTTTCGCATAAAGTTAAAATCGCATTTGAAGAAAATTTTAAAATATTTTATCTCTTTTCTTTTCTTTTCCAAGAATATTTCAATAATTTTTTTTTTGCATTTTTCTTCAAACAACTTTGATTTTTTATTTTCAAATAAAATAAACCTGAATGTCATACCATTTATGTAGGAATTCATATTTTGTATTACCAAAAAGTTATGATCTCAATTCATATATTTATGTTCAAACTTTTTGATGTAAGTACAATTAGATTTGTAATAAAATGCTCTGATTTAAAACACTGATTTCATAGCATTAATATACTAATAAATTAAGCATTTCCTGGCAGCAAAAGCTATTGCTTCTAAGCGGCTCATAGCGAACAAAAATCAAGCATATTTAATGCGCAACAGTAAGTGCTTCGACAATATTGTCTCCCTTACAAAGTTGCTTCCAGGCACTACAGTATTTTTTGCTGGGATAGGGCTTCAACAAATTTATTCCATTTAATCTTGTCGTGTAATCGTGGAATGAGCTGATAATGCAGCAATTATCAGCTCATTCCACGATTTGTTTGCTTCGTCTATTTCGGAGTCTAAAAAGCGTCTCCAAGTCCTCTTCTTCGGCTACCTTGAGGGTTTCACTCAATAAGATTTCTCGCTATATCTTCTTGTGGCCGGCGCAAGGCATGCCCAATCAACCTCCATTTCTGACGCTTGATTACAATTTGTATGGGAGTGTGGCGTGTGGGTTATCGAAATATTATTAGTATTCTTCTTGTAGGGCATTTACGTCTTGGCTAGAGGCATTCTGTGCTTCGCATCCGTTGAATTTCTTTCCGCAGCTGTTGAATATCTCGCACTTTATGCGCAGCGAAATGTAGCCAGAACTCCACACTGAATTTAGTTGGCCATACGGTTGTTTAGCCTTGTTTATCCGGTTTAATACATCTTCATGGGAGCCCCCTGACTTTGTTATTATATTACCGAGGTAGCAGAAGGACTCAATTTCTCAGTGAAAGTACGTAGTTATTTTAGTAGTAAAGTAAATATATAAACCATAACTGAACTAACCGGACATGCCTACCTTATTTTTATAAAGTAAATACATAACCTGATATGAAGCATAGCTTAAGGCGGCACTAAAAACGTAAGGGTCGAACAAAATATTGCAAGGTCGCTGACGAAGTGGCGGGCACAGCTAGTATGAGTATATTTTCGTTCATTCACCTCTATTCTCGATTGTTTGGAAAAGCTGTGTCGTCAGCAAATGTGTATGAATAAATTCGGTTGCTAGTTGGCATATCCGAAGTATACAATAAAAATATAAAACAGATCATAATAACTACCTGGGGTACTCCGGAGTCAATTCGCTTAGGTGAACTTAAAAAGTTCCCTTCCTTCAATATAAACTTTCGATTAGCTAATAAATTTCTAACAGGTTATAGAAGTTTTTAGGTAATATTAGCTTTAACTTATATATTAAGCCTTTATGCCATAATTTGTCCAATTTAATATTTTCTTTCATTAAAGGTCTTTTTGACAACATTTACTTATCTGTGTGTTTCTTCAATTGTACTTTGTTTTTCTAAAACCGACTTGATGGAATACATGCTAACTCTCTTAGAATTGGGTTCAGCTTAGAAATTCTTTCGAATCGCTATTCGAATCGGATAGCTTTAACATATTTTGTCGGCATGATTTTATTTTTGTAGAATCTATTCTGGCGTAGGATCTCATCCTTGCAGCCTTTTTACTGAACTGCAAGGGGTTATCAAAGTAAATATTAAAAATCATGAGCATAAATCAAGAATGTTGCAACTTAGAACTTAGAAATGTTTATTATTGTAAGAAAAAATACAAAAAATGATTGTAAGAAAAAATACAAAATAGGATTTATTAAATAAATTTTATGTATATGAAATTATACAAAAAAAAAAAACATAAAGTCTCCCAGTGTACCACTGATATGTCGATTGTACAAAATTTGGTACAATTGTACAACTAATCCCAACACTTCTGTGGAGCTATAGTCTCAGTAAAACATATTCTATAAACTTGTCCTAGTTTAACAGGATTGCAGATAAAATACCTCCTCAACAGTTGTCTCAATCTACTTAAGGAACCATCACTCGAAAATATCAACGCAATTTTTAACTACATATCACGTTTAAAATTAAAAATATATACTAAATACCCCAAATAGCTAGTGCTGGTTTTTTATATACGAGTATTAGTCTTGTATTTATATGGGTCTATGAAATAACTCCCACGAAATATGTAAGTCCCACTTTTAAAAACGAAATAAGTAGCACAAAAAATTGCTGTTTTGAAAGTGGGAGTTATTTCGTTTTTAAAAGTGGGACTTATTTCGTCAATTGATGGGACTTATTTCGTTACGCGTTTTTATTTTAAGTGGGACTTATTTCGTTTTGAGTGGGTATAAATTAGCTTTGTAAAGTGGGAGTTATTTATACCCCTAAATTTATATTTTGGTGGGATTTATTTCGTTTTAAGTGGGACTTATTTCATTTTCATAATTTTGCATTTTAAGTGAATGCTTAATAATTTTTGCCGTTATTTGTTGCTCTTCACGTTGTTTCTCATTGAATTTCATAATGTCCTATTTGTTGCTTTTTGAAAAAAAAATTTATTGTATTGTAGAATATGCTTTCGAAAAGTTCCGTTATTTCTTGCTCTTTACGAAATGAATGGTATTGTTTCAAATTTGTTGTTAAGTGTGCTAGTTTACAAGACCTTATCATTATATTGTATTTTTTTTTTGTATTTTTGTATTTGTATTATTGATTAGTGAAGTTTGTAAATTTCAATAGTGAACATGAGTGTGACATACGAAATAATTGCAGGGAAGAGGAATAACAGCAAGCTTCTTTATATTTTTTTTGAGAAACAATTATATATTAAAAAGTGCACTAAATTAGAAAAACATTTTTATGTTTCTTATGTAAAGGATTGTCCATCACGAATAATGTTATTTGGCAGCGAGTGCATTAAAGCAAAAAATTATAAAGCGCACAATCACGATAATCAAGAGGCTCTGTACAAAGAACTAAAATTTTTAAATAATGTAAAAACAAAATGCGCACGTCTTAATGAAAAGCCAACTGAAAACAATTGCGCTGGAAGTATTCGCAATATTTTTGTGAATACTAGCATGGAGTAAGTACCACCCACATGATTATTATTTATTAAGTAAGTACTTAATAAAGTCTTTGCAGAAATCAAAACGAAAGCAAAAATATTGTCTTTGATAAAATACAACGGAGTTTGCAGTATATTGCGAATAAAAATTTTAAAAATTCTCCCAAAACACCGGCAGAAGTGCAGGAAGTTTTCCAAGATGCAGCAGTTTATGATAAATTCGGTTATTCGAAATTAAATGGAAATAAACAATGGCAGTTTTTCAACATATGCTACCAAGAAAAAGACTTTGCATATTGCGTTTTTTGTTCCGAAAGAACTGTTGAACTGATTAAAGAATGCATTCCTGTTAATTCGAAAAGAAACATTTTAATTGATGGTACTTTTTCTGTACTTCCTCTAGGAAGCTTTAAACAACTATTAATCTTACATTGTGAATACTTTGGTTCGGTAATTAATTTCATAACTATATATAGATTTATATTATGTACACATATGTATATATTTATTATTTTTTCTATTTTAGGTATTCCCCTTTCTTTTCGTACTGATGACCAAAAAGTCTCTAAAAGCATATCAGCATTTATTAAGTTATATACAAAGGAGCATTATTGATCTGTCACAAGCAACTTTTATAACAGATTATGAAACAGGATTGAGAAGCGCAATTGAAAAAAGTTTTCCTGATTCAAAAATATTTGGTTGCTGGTTCCATTGTTGCCAGGCATTGCGTCGATTCATAACCATGAAGGACAAAAGGCTCGCTCAATATATTCGGCAAAATAAAGAAGCGTCTAGAATTTATCACAAATTTCTATCTCTTCCATTATTACCTGGAATGCACATTTCGGATAGCTTCCAACTACTAACCGAAGATTTAGGAAAATTGAACGCTTTAGATAGATTCAAATCATTTATAAAATATTTTGAGAATCAATGGATGCAAAAGGTACAATATTCCCTTTTACATAATATTTACAAAAAGTTGTTATGATTTCATTATTACAGATCGGTCTACATAACTTTTCAGTTTTCGATTCTGAAATCCGCAATACGTCTGCAATAGAAGCTTACAATAGCGTCATAGGAAAAAGCATTCCAAACAAGGCTACTTTTTTCAAATTTGTAGCATTTTTACAGATGCAAGAATTTGAAAAAGTAAGAAAATTTGTCCTATTGATGAATACCAATATTAGTGTGGGAAAAAAGCGTATTAAAAAGTCCTGTGTTTTGAAAGCAGATATGATTTCGAAATTCAAGAATGATCTCTTACAAGGTACTATAACTCCTTCTAAATTCCTTGACCAACTGGTGTTATCAAAAAATAATTTAATTGTACAAATGGAGCCTGATGAAGATCTTTTTGAAGAATTATCATATTTGGAAGAGGACATTGAAGACGAGTCGTTAAACCATATTGAAACCAACCAGAATACAATTAATAATAATATGTGCGTGGTTTGTTTCATAAAGCACTTGAAAATTTGCAGTGAATGCTGTCTTACAATGCAAACTCACAAAATTGATCAAACCAGTAAACTAGTCCATTCTGTCGTGCAGAAGTTTATGAAACCCTTCAAATATTTATCTGATAAATAAATGATTTTTTTATGGAGGGGTGCGATAGAGCCATGAAATAATGAGAAATAAAGCCATTATGGCTTTATTTCTCATTTTTTTCTTATGCAAAAAGTTATATATTGGACATTTCGTAAAAGGGACAACTATAATTTTTTGTCCCTATCTCTCATGGCTCTCTTTTTTCGTTATTAATTACTTTATACTTACTATAATAAAAAAACTTTAAAGAAATGTGTACAAATAGGTACCGAACTTAACTACTGGAAAAACAATATTAAAAAATTGTTGACGTAATTACGTATGTATGTGTTTTATTATATTTTTAGTAGGAAATTGGAATTCGTGTTCCATGTTTTCTAATATCACCATTACAAAATACAACTAATCCCAATGCCACGTTAAAACTATAATACCGTCTACCATGCACTGGATCTTCAAGCCATTTATAAAGGTCGATAATTTTAATCTGATGGTCCTTCCGAAACGGTTTCCATCTTAATAATAAGAACAATTGATCTGTACTTAATCCATTTACGAATCCAAACGTTGTTACTAGTAGGCGTTCTCTATACGTTCCTTGACCGAAAAAAGAATTAATAATAAATTCTGGAACTCTATCAAAATTCGTAATATCCATTCCATTAAGAAGCCTTCTGCAAGCTTCTTGCATACGATTTTTCTTTATTATTCCTCTGCTTTGATTATTCATATTATTCGACGTGTGTTTTTTTCGAAGAGCCAAATACTTCTTATTTGAAATCGCATTAAACAGTGAAAAAGTGGGACTTATTTCGTTTATGAAAGTGGGACTTAATTCATTTAAGAAATATATTATTCAAGGGGGAGTTATTTCATTTTGAGTGGGAGTTATTTCATTTCAAGTAAATTTTTAAATCATTTCATTTTGGTGGGACTTATTTCGTTTTCAAAAGTGGGACTTATTTCGTGGGAGTTATTTCATTTTTTTAAGCAATTTTTGGTGGGACTTATTTCGTTTTTAAAAGTGGGACTTATTTCGTGGGAGTTATTTCATAGACCCATTTATATATGTAAGTTTAATATTATGTTATAAATAAAATCAAATGTCGTTCGTTGGTAATCTCATAACTTAGGAACGGCTGCACCGATTCGGCCAATTTCTGTTTGTTAAATCTTCATGGTAACCCTACTTAGGTTTTTATGGAAAGAAGAATTGAACGCGCCCACATTTTTAAGTAGCCCACTGTTTAAGTAGCAAGAGAACTATAATAGACAAATCTTTCAAATTTTGCACAAGTAACAATCTTATTAATATAGGTACATAGTTTAGCGAAACACAGGCTGGATTGGAATAATGGGCGTGGTACCTCCCATACAAAATTACAATTATTATCGTCTACCTGGTGATTTGCAATATTTAGAGTCTTGAAACTTTGCAGAAGTAACCCTCATATTAATTTGCATAGTCTACCAAAACACGGACTTGATTGGGACAGTAGGCGTGGTACCTCCCATACAATGTGAAAAATTATGATTGTCCAACTAGAGAACTACAATAGGCAGAATCTTGTAGCATTGAAAACATTTGCACAAGTATCCCTCATACTAATGTGCATAGTCTAATAGAATACAAAACTGGATTTGGACTGGATTGGCGGTGGTATCTCCCATACAAAGTGAAAAATTGTTATCGTATACCAGGAGAGCTGCAATAGGTAGGGTCTTAAAACTTTGCACAAGTAACCCTCATACTAATGTGGATAATCTAACAAAATACAGAGTGGATTAGTATAGTGGTGCCTCCAATACAAAGTAAAAAATTATCATCGTGTTAATACGCATAGTCTATCAAAAAACAGATTGGATGGGAACAGTGAGTATGGTACATCGAACATTTGTGGCGTGAGAATAGCGTGCGTGAGTTAAAGGTTGGCCATACATATCTTCCGAGTGTTTATTGTATTTTTTTGTGGATGGGTGTAGCTCGTCAATAAATAATACATTTTTTAAAGGCCATAATTCACTATCATACTAAGTCGTTGGATCTGTTCGTTGGTATGTGTGCTCAAAAAGTATGGTAGTTTGGATTAGAAGTGTATTTGTGTAACAGGTGTGTGTAGGATTCGATAATCTTTTGAAAAAATTCAAAAAATATTTTTTCCATGCGATCTGAGTTGTAAATCTTTTCTGTATAATAGTGTGGCACCATTCATTTTAAAACAAATTTTTTGAGTAGGACAGATTTCTGTCAGATTTTTTTTTTTGTACGTTTGTCAGATTTTGTGTATACGAGTATGTACACATATATGTTCAATGTGATTTTTGTCGTAAATTTTTGTTTTTGTTCCAAATAAAATAAAACAATTGTGCTTATTAATATTACTTTTGTTTTTATTTAAATAAAAATCTTTAATCAAATATATCAAAAAAAATTGTTTTTCTGGCCCTATCAAAAGTATTTTGGCCCTTTTAAATCTTCGAGTTGACGTTGAATAAAAAAACTCAAAATGCATCCCTATCGTACGGATGTCTGTCTAAATATGTTTTGCATTTTTATAGGTATAGACGTCGATCAGCCTAAAATTAAGGTCAAATTTAGTTGAAAGAAAAATTTATCTTGCCAATATTACAGAGAACCAACTTGAGTTGGAGTTGTAAAATGTAATACTGTTTTAAAAATCTTAAATTAAAAAACTCCAAATATTAAAAAATAAATCAGTCAAGTGCGAGTTAGTCTCACACACGTAGGGCATCGTACTATGTTTAGTACGACTTTAAAAATTCAAGTTGTTAATTTTTTATGTCTTATGGGTCACCTTTTAACTTTAAAATTAAAGTCACATTCGCAAAAATTGCTTCATTATTGGAACATCCTTTAAATTTTAGTAATTGTTGTTATTGCGGCCATGGTAATATACTATAAATATATCAGGAGCGGTTAAAAAAAATAAGGTAATATTCGTGAAAAACATGTCACTAGTGGACACCCTTCAATTTTTAGTAATTATATCGGCCGAAGTAACACATCTACTGTAAACATTTAAGAGACAACGTATTACGGTTTATAAAATAAGGCTGTTTACATGAAAATGTTGTCACCCTTTAATTTTATTATTTGTTATAGCGACCATTGTAATTCACTTTCTATAAATATGTATATCAAGAGTCTACATATTACGATTAAAAAATAATTTTTAGGTTTATATTTTTATACTTGTTCATATAGCGAACTAAGTTTTAATTACTGTTTGTAAATCTTTAGTCTATGCCTCCTACAGTTCAAGAAATAAACACATATTCGTGAATAGCGCCTCTCTATCGGAACACCATATAAGCTTTAGTATTTGTTGCTATAGCGGCAACAGCTATACATCATCTGTGAAAATTTAAAGTCTACCCATTACGGTTCCAGAGATAAAAGGCAATGACAGACGGACAGACATTGTAGCGAAAACAATAGGGTTTCGTTTTTACCCTTTGGGTACGGCACCCTAAAAATCAAGTTCTACAAAAATTAAAATTCATTAAAAATATTCTAATATTTAGAAAACAATGTATTTTTATTACAGTGAAGGGTGTACATTATTCGACACATCGTTATATTTGTTTTATGTTTCCTGTTTCTAAAATAAATATATATTTTTATCTTTGTTTATCTTTTTAAACCGCTTACAAAATAAATTAAAAATACATAAATACATACATACATACATACATACATACATACATACATACATACATACTTACATACATACATACAAACATACACACATGCATTTGTATCTATGTTGATAAATGCTCACAATTTTCAAGGTTTTTCTTGGATAATAAGTGTATTTTAGAAAAAAAGCCGTGTGTTTTTAAGTAAATACTTTTTTGTGAAAATGAAACATACGAAAAAATACGAAGAAAGGATTCAATGTTTGTTTTATTAAAAGTGCACATCATTTTTCACGGAGGGTTTAGTTCCAGCAATTATTTTGTTTTTATTTCTT
This sequence comes from Phasia obesa, assembly GCA_949628195.1. NCBI lineage: Eukaryota > Metazoa > Arthropoda > Insecta > Diptera > Tachinidae > Phasia > Phasia obesa. The sequence goes on along the minus strand of OX451218.1, from coordinate 61,241,495 downwards.
TATGAGAATGTGTTGCTGTTTGTTTTAAAGACTTCCTTCCTATCACGTGTGATTTTTGTACTAATACATTTGAAGTTTAAATAATTGTGTGTTTTACTGTTTTTTAAGAATTGAAATATTTATCAGACAAAATTAACGTTTGCCAGGATTTTAGCACTTGATAGCATAAAATTCATTACATTAGTTTTGAATACAAGAAAAAATCTCAGTTACAAAAACAATCTTAAAAGGCAAATTTTCTATAGCTTCCATATAAAAATATTATTCATATTTCTTGCAAAATACTGACTTTAAGACAGACAAATCCACATACTATGTACATACCTTAATATATATAAATATAATCAAATGTCGTTCGTTGGTAATCGCATCACTTAAGAACGGCTGCACCGATTGGCCTTTTATTTTAAATCTTCATCATAAACCAACTTAGGTTTTTACGGAAAGAAAAATTTCAACTTTATTTTTAATCCATTTCATTCTTTATGTGTCAATTTAGGAAAGGATAGTTGCAACATTTAATTTATAATTCCAGGTAGCATGGAAGTGTAAAAATGAGTCTACAAGAGGGTTTGAGATTTCCCGGACTTTTTCATTTCCCGGGAAACGGGGAAAAAAATATTCGCATTCCCGGGATTCCCGGGGAAAAATCACAGTTATAATAAAACATAAAAAAGAACGCAAATAACGACTAAATAATAGTATTAATAGTTTATAAAACTTAAAAACAATTCAGGTGACAAAAATAACAAGACATAACAAATATTTATAAATACTGAAAAAGTATTTCAATAATTATTTTTTTTAATAAACATGATTTTAGAACTGTTAGTGTGTTTAACAAATCACTGGACATTTTTTTTCTTGATTTTGTTGCGAAAGTCTCTCTTTAAAAGTTGGTTCCATTTACTTAGCAACACAACTGCTAGTTGAAGGTTCTACAGATTCGAGTGGCTTGAATAATCTGTTGAGCAATTGTTCTAATTAACATTTTATGGCACATTATCAATTTCACCACATTTTAAATACTTAAGTATCGCAAACTTTTTATCATTCCTTCGTTCATTTATTCTTCTTTTCAACCAACGTTTTTGAAAGAGTCGAATTAATAGCAAAAAGCTGCACGTGGAGGGTCTGAATAATAACATCTGCTATTAACAAAATTGTGGCTCTGCGGCTCAAGGCCTCTACTGCCTCTAATGGGATTTAAAACGGCCACTTAATTTTCTAAATTCTGAACATATTTTTCAACCCACAACTCTGCGCAATTGAAATCTATCAGTTTTTTCGATTTAGAAAAATATTGAATCATTTCAACCATACTTATCCTGCTTTAACATCATGAATTAAACGCAACTCTTTGCCATATTCTTGTTTCTCATATTTCTCGTGAGGACTTTTTTTATATAGTTTTACACTTTGTCTTGCACGATCTATAGCATATTTGTAAGTTTCTAGAAATATTACAATTTTAAAAATGCTTGTTTTTTATTCAGCACAATAAAGATCAAATATTTGTGATAGCAAAAGAAATGCTTATTTTAAAATAAGGACCACTGAATTTTCTTTAAAGTGCTCATGATTTTTAATTTCCCGTTTCCCGGAAAATTAGCAGAAATGTTTCCGGGAAATTGTTTATAGCTTTTCCCGGAAATTCCCGCCCTAGTCTGCACAATAGTCGCTTTATGTTAACTACAAAAATTAAAAAAAAACATGTAAAAATTGGAAAGTGATCTAGGGTGTACAGTTGGGATATACCATGTTTATGCGTAGCCTATTCGCAAATAATTAACTCACAAATTGAGTCAAATTGCATTTAATAATAGTTTTATTTTTATATTTTTAAGTTTGTGTTGCTTAGTGCTGTTTCCTTAAATGTTTAATGTTGTGATTGAACATAATAATTGTTTTTACAATTAAATTAATGCAATGTAGAAGAAGTGGCAACGTCATACGGGTTATTTGCGAATAGTGTCGTTAATCAGGAATTGCTTTCGTGAGTTTACTATGTATGTATTTGCAAATAAAAAATTACTTCATTGTTTATACAGTAAGTTTTTCTATTCGCAATATTTTTATTTGGGAATAAGTCCTGCCTATAAACGTAGTAAAGTTAAGGAAATGAAAGTAGCTACAAAGTAAAATAGAGATTTAAGATGAAGTGGAAGGTTTTGTTTGACAAAAATATGGATTATTTACTACAACAAGGAGAAACTCCTGATAAGAAGCAAGCAAATTATTTAATTTTTTACCTTTTTCTTAAAATCATTGCCAAGATAACAAACATGAGTGTAATTCTAGATAAAAATATTCATGGTCTATATGGATTCAATATAAATAACAATGTAAAATTTTAGTAGCAACACTAGTTTGCATTGTTATTACTTTTTTAGCACAAAAATACTGAAAAGTTCATTTTTGAAATATGAAAAGTTTTTAGACTTATTTTTATATAATTTAGATTATATCAAATCTGCTGAACAAAAGTGTACAACTATTCTTTTTATTTGCAAAAAAAACAAAAAAAGCGGGGGAGTTTTAACTAAGGTAAGAGAAATTGCGATAGGAATTATATAGAGCATCTTGAACAATTCTATTGGATATAATTTTAGATTTGATGACACCAATTAATGAAACATCAAAGGAAATATGCTGATGAAAATAAAAAATTGACCTGTAAGCATAAATATTAAATATTATTGTTATTTATTATAAGATAAATTTATTTCAGAATTAAGTTTTTTTAATATTTTGGTTCTTATAATTAAAATAAGTTTATAAATAAAATAAGTTTAAAACTTTATAATCTAATTCAATCTGTTTTATTATAATAAAATTGGAAAGGAATGAGCATTTACAAATCGACAACGATATGGTGTCAACTTTGCAACGGTGTGGTGTCAATTCGACAACAATACGGTGTCAAAGTGTACACGTTCGTTGTCCATTTAACAATCCCTCGTTGTCAATATTTCGTTGTCGAATTGACAACGTCCGTGTACAATTTGTGTACAAACGTGGACAATACGTTTTCGATATCGTATGTGGTCGTTTTGCTAACGGGTGGTGTAATTTTTTTTTTTTGGGTGTAGAAAGAATTTTTTTTCCCAAAATACCAACATTCTTAACACATTCGAAATATTTAATGAAAGCTAATTCTAGTAATTGTTGTGGTAAAGATATTTTAAAACTTATAACACAAAAAAATGTAACAAACAGTGATATGTATGTATCTCCAGGCTGCATGCAAAATGGCCCTATGAAAAATCGCCCAAAATTAAAAATTGCCGAATGAATAATTACCCTAATAAAATGAAAAATTGCCCAAAAAAGGAAAATGGAAATTTGACCCAAAAATTATGAAAAAATACCCATATATAAATGGATTATCCCCTAATTTACTTATAGTTTTCCTATTAAATAAAGAAATATAAAAATTCCAATAGTTTTAGTAAGCAAGCTTTCTGTATGTAATCTTTGACCAAAATCCAAGAGAGCAGCGACACCTGCTGCTCGTGAAAGGAACTCTGCGTAACCGTAGTCACAGTCGCTTCATCCGTTACCAAATTAAACCGTTGATTTAATTCATCGAGCAAGCTTTGAAAAGAAGTTGTATGCAATCTGTGATCACAGTCTGTTAGGAAGCTTTTTGCTACCAAGTTAAATATATTGTTGCTAATGTATGTATGCGTTTATTAAAATACATAAATATAAAGGTACAAATAGTTTGCTAATATGAGTGGAATTATTTTATTATTTTTATATTTTATAAAAATTTTTTGGCTGCGGCACCTAATTCTTCAATTTAACAATAATCAAATTTATAACAATAATTATATATTTCAACTCATATTAATAACTTATTTAGAACAACATAGCTAGAAATATTTACTAGTATAAAAGTAACAAAACAGCTTTTTCCACTTTTTCGCCAAAATAATTTACGTAAATAATCAGAAGCTTTTTCAAGACTGGCATTGGTACAACTTTAAATGTGATGTCAGTCAATTTATTTACTGTAATTTTTCTTTTTTTGTACTATTTTTTTTTTTTTATTTACTATCATAAAATCAATATAAAATTTTCTAAACTTAACGTATACAAGTTATGAGATTCTATATAAAGTATTGCAACAATTAAAACATTTTTGTATATAATAGATTACAAATTGTATAGTAGACACATAAATATATTTAAGGTAAAAAGATAGGAAAAACCTTTCAGTTAGAAAAGAAATTTTAAATTGACCCATTTAGCAACTTCTTTACAGAAGTTGTAAAGTGGGTTAAATTTCTTATAGTAGCAAAATTTGAAGACCTCCATTTGCCTTCAAATCTGATCGTCAAATCACTGCAGATATCGCTAAGCATTTTTTGCTTGTATTTTCTATGTAGGCGATTAGTTGAAAACCTTCGGTTGTTGTGTGGTTTTAAAAAGGTTTCATTAATAAAAACTAAGTCAATTTGCATTTGAATTAAAACTTGCTCCAAGTGGAGAATGGAGCTACAGTTTGTCATGGCTTGCGCATTAAAGTGCATAACATGAATCATGGTTACTACTTCTTGATTATATGACATATTTGAGCATATGGCCGAGTACTCTCATTTTATCATATTTTGTTTTACATTTCTCCAAAGCGTTTAGAGCTTCAAAGTAAATCTCTAATATTTTTTCATTAGATAAATCATCGTCTTTGTTATGACCAGATGCAGTTGCACTCTGTCGAGGTTCTCTTACTTGGTTTGTTTCATTTGGCCAAGCGATACTTGGTCTTGCTACATTGTTGTCAATAGGAGGAAAATCTTCTGTTGAGAAATTAAACTGAGGCCTGTTTTTGGTAAAACTTACTTATCTTTGGTTTCTTGAGGCTCTTTGGCGGATTTCAAGATATTCCCTTCTAGATGGACAGCGTGCATCATCAGCTCTATGGTTGGTGTTTTTCAGGTTATTTTTAACACAGTTGAAACATTTATAAACAACTGGTCCTTGAGTTGGGGACTTGTTAAGTGGGCACTCGGAGTAATCATGCAACCGATGCAGTTATTGCTTCTGTGACAATTTGAGGAACCATGGCCGAACATGGCGCATTTTGAACATTGAGTTGGGCCTCTAGAACTGCGTAAGGGATTTCTCCAATAAACCGCTATGTTGTGAAAATACTTTATTCTTTTGGTAATAACTTCATTTATGTTGATTGGAGTAATATTGAAAAATTGCTTAAATTCTTCAAAAATATCTGTAGTCTCTACCTGTGGTAATCCAAATAGGATTAGCTTTTTTTTATCCTTTATTAGGTGTGTGTAAAACTTTATCTTTCATTCCTTTAAGGCCTTTATGGTTTCCTCATACTGGGGTAACGTGATAGGTAAAATTTTGGTGCGAACGGACATTGAGGTTGACACAATGAATACTTTGTTGACGGATATTTAATCAGAAAAGAAAACACGAGAAAAGCTTTTTTCTTCATTTTACTCTATTAAATTATTTTGTTGTATTTTGTTTTATTTTTGCTTCCACTCAACACAAAAATTTAATATTGAGAGAGAACTTTGCTTCTCTCTCATTCTAGCTTTCAACGTACGTCAAAAGTTGCCCGACTTACGTACTTTGCGTTAACGGAGACGTACTGACTGCGACTACACTCATTAGAAAAGCTGTATTTCAACTTTCTTGTGCGTTGAAAAAGTCGACGTATAACGTATGACAGATTCTATGTCTATTTGTTGTCACAATCAGTACGTCTCCGTCAACGCAAAGTACGAAAGTTGGCAACTTTTGACGTACCTTGAAAGCTTTAAATTGGTTTCTCTCTCTCAAAATTAAATTTTTGTGTTAAGTGGATGCAAAAATAAAACAAAATACAACAAAATAATTTAATTTAATAGAGTAAAATGAAGAAAAAAGCTTTTCTCGTGTTTTCTTTTCTAATTTAATATCTGTCAACAAAGTACTCATTGTGTCAACCTCTTCCGTTGATACTTTAGGCCGGGGCACATGGAAACCGTCATACGTTATACGTCGTCTTTTTTAACGCACAAGAATGTTGAATAACAGCTTTTCTAATGAGTGTTGTCACAATCAGTACGTCTCCTTCAACGCATAGTACGAACGTAACTTTTTAACAAACGGCAACTTTTAACGTAAGTTGAAAGCTGTAAATAGAGAGAAACAAAGCTCTCTCTCAAAGTTAAATTTTTGTGTTGAGTGGAAGCAAAAATAAAACAAAATAATTTAATTTAATAGAGTAAAATGGAGAAAAAAGCTTTTCTCGTGTTTCTTTTCTGATTAAATATCCGTCAACAAAGTACTCATTGTGGCAACCTCTTCCGTTGCTACTTTGATTTCATTTGAGAGCTTTAAAGTATAACGTATGACGGATTCTGTGCCCGGCCTTTAGTACGGCACCTTTAATTTTTTAAAGTGGGATATTTGAAATACACACGGCGCTGTGTTAACTGATACTAAGGCACCTTTGATTTTTGAAAGTGGGATATTTGAAATACAGATGGCCCTGTGTTAACTGATAGTACGGTAACCTTAGTTTTTAACGTGGGTTATTTTAAACACAGATGGCGCTGACAAAATATAAATTACTTACTGCCAAATAGCCAATTGAATAAAATATGTAATTGATTTGTATTTGTTTACTTTGTGGAATTACATTGTTGTAAAATCTTAATCGAAGCGAGCGGTTGGTTTTCTATAATCGGGATTTTCCCAGTTTGCTAAGTTTGCCTTAGTTGTTGTTACAGAATTTTCTTAAGTAGGTCATATACATACATACATGTACAAAGGTTGAGAGTGAGTATTTACTTGAACCTGTACGTGAACGGTGATTTGTAGTTAAATTACAAAGTGTTAAACAGTGTCAATAATAGTTATTTATACAAAGCTGAATAAAGTGTCTTTAAATTAAAATAATTATTTGCGTGTTTAATTTCGAAATATCCCATTGTTGAATAAATAAACGTAACAATATTTTTAAGTATAATTTGGTTATTTTGTAAATAACATACATACTTACATACATACATACTTAATTATATAATTACATTTTTTTGTTATTTAGCGTTAATTTTTAAAATTTGGTAAGAATACTACGACTTGAGTGTGGCTATAAAATTCTGTTATTGTTGGTTTCTTCTTAGTTTAGTTGCATTTTTCTCTTATAGGTGCTACTCTATAAAAGTAAGAGTCTTACAATTGGTGTGGAATACTTTCAAAGCAAAATCGAGCAATATATTCTCAGCACGCCCACGACGTGGCGGGCACAGCTAGTACTCAAATATTAACACTTGCGTAAACACTTTTGTAAATAATAATAAAATATTATATAACTTGCTGTGCCCGCCACGTTATGGGCGACCTAACAATATATTGCTCGATTTTGCTTTGAAGTTATTCCACACCAATTGTAAGACTCTTACTTTTATAGTGCTTCAGTTATGGTGTATGTATTTACTTTATATAAAGGTAACCATCCCTGGAAAAAATTCTAAAATTTATAAAAAATTCTAAAAATTATTGTAAGCCTCTGTAAAAGGTGTTTAAAATATTTAAATAACAATGTAATTCCACAAAGTAAAAATGCAAATCAAATACAAATATTATTCAATTGGCGCCTAATGTTGAGCAATAGTTTTTAAAATATCCCACTTTCAAAAATAAAAAGGTATGCAACCGTGTTGAAAATAACCCAATTTTCAAATTTCAGTACCTTTAAACTGGAAATCGCGTTTTTCACTGCTTTTTCTCCACATTCTCTTGGAAATGAGATATTTTTGCGGAAAAAAAGTATTCTAGATTGGAATCAGGATGCTATGGCACCTCCTCACAAAATTTGTTAAAACCCACCCTGTAGTTTTTACGTGATGCGAACACAAATGAAAAGCAGACAGAAGGAAATGAGTTACTACTTTATTATATGTATGTATTACATATATATACATACATACATATTATATCTTGCTGGACTATCTGGCTGTCGAATTTTGATTCTATTAAAAGGGCAGATGTGTACTTATGTATGTGTGTACATCTATTACGAAGGCGGTTTGATAATTCCATTACCTTTTGTATTTAGCACTGATCCCTTAAGTTTTAGCTAAAACTGTCGAGTTCTGCGCATTTATTACGAGGACAGTTTAATCATTCCGTGACTTTTGTGTTTCTACCGCAGCAACTTCCATCGAATGTAATCTAATATTAGACTTCTTTCGATTGATAATTAATAGGTGTGATTGATAATTTCGTGACTTTTTGTATTTCTAAGCGCAGTAGCTTTAAATTGTACGTCTTTTACGAAGGCAGTTTGATAACTCCATGTATTTTTGTTTCTAGCTCAGGAACTTCCAATGCATCACTATTCCCGTTCACTGTTTCATACTAGACTACTGTCAAATGTAATTATTACTTAGAATATTTCACACCCTCGTTAAAGACAACTTCTTCAGCCTATAGGAAATTTCGTGTTTTTCATCAAGACTTGCAAATTAAAATAAAATCCCTTTCACAATTCATAGGAAATTTTTAACATGCATAAATTTACAATCTCAAATTCACAAGATTGTAAATTGGACTTTCGGATTGCATTTTGATAAAAAAAATGAGATTGGTTAAAAAAGGATTCTCAAAATTGATCTAAATTCATTACAACTTTCGTCACATATGTACATGTAAGTCTAATGGAGTACATGTAAAAATTAAACCTGGAAGAGCTGCATGTCACATCAACTGAAGTTATAGAGAAGATGTTTCCATTAGACTTTCCGTATTGTTTGAACTTTAATAAGCTTTAGACTAAGACCTTTTTAAATGTACTAATATAGTTTTTCTCTGAAATCTTATATTTAATATTTTTATAAGTCTCTTATGTAATAAATGGTGTTAAATCCTTGATGATGTTAAATATTTTCACAAAAAAATTCGAAAAAACTATTTTTGCAATAAAATTAAATAAATACGCTTAAATATAAACTTAAACATCGATACTATGTACATATCGCACACTAAATCATAAACCGTCACAACTCAAAATTTATCAAAATCGTTTTTTTCACAAACTAGTTCACAGATCAAGTCTCTAATGACCATGGAAATTTCGCTTGCATAACTGTGTTATATAAATGGAAAAGAATGCTACTGTAGAACTAAATTTAAATTTAAAATTACAACCAACCAAAATACAAAACAGTTTTTGTCTCTCCTTAACATTTGTGAAGTGTGTAAGAAATATGCACAAATGAGCAAATTTCATTTGCACATATCGCACCCTAAATACAAAAGGAAATTTTTGCAATATTAAATAAAATATATATATTTAGTAGCTAAAATAATATAAAAGTGAATAAAAATTTTGTTGGTGTATTGTTTTGCTTTAATTTAGTGAGGGTATCAAATGATAATTTAGTTTTTCTATTTTAAATTTAGGTTTTCATTTTAGGTCTTTTTGATTTTTTTTTTTGGGTTCTTAAATTAAATGGCCAACACTGAAAGGTTATATTGCCAGGGTCTGTAAACATATAGGTGTTTTTTCCGGAAAATCCAGCCGACTTGTACCTTTGGTCTCCAACAGTATCAATCTTAGTTATTTTTTTGGTAATACACCACGTCAAAAAGTGAGGTTAGTTGAGAACGTTAAAGCATAACGTACTCAACTGAAATCAAAGTAACAACGGAGAAGGTTGACACAATGAGTACTTTGTTGACAGATATTAAATCAAAAAAGAAAACACGAGAAAAACTCTTTTCTCCATTTTACTCTATTAAATTAAATTATTTTGATGTATTTTGTTTTTGCTGCCATTTTTTTTTGGTTTTGGTCTAAAATGGCCAACACTAGGGTGTTATATTGCCAGGGTCTATTAACATGTAGTAGCCTTCCTCGGGAAAATCTAGCCGACCGCTACCTTTGCACAGGAAGTAAGTCACCAGAGTGTACTCCTAGAGTATTATTGGTCTCCACCAGTATCAATCTTAGGTTTTTTTTTGTTGGTACAGCACCACGTCAATAAGTGAGGTTAAAATCCTCACAGCGAGTTTTAATTTGGTTCTGCATCAAGTTCTTTCATCCAATTGTATAATTTCTTCTTGTTACTTAATGTTAAGTAAATTTTTAGTTTTAATTTGGTCTTCACCAGGTTCTTTCAGCCACTTATTTTAATTTTTATCCTCTCGTCAAATTGTGTTTTTAAAATCTTGTGCTTATTGCTTTGTTGATTTTCTTCAATGTATGTAGGCTGATCCAATAAATTGTTTTTTCTTCATTATTTTTTTTTCTTAGTTTTCTTTGGTTTGTTAATTTTTCTTGCTGATCATTATTTTTGTCATGTAAAATTTTCTTCTCGTTTATTAATTTTCATTATGTAGTTAAATATTAAAATTGAGGTTATACACGATAACCAGAACGATTACACGTGGGTGATTAATGCAAACACCAATTTACTGTAACATAGTACAGCTAACCGTGGAAGCCAATCACCCAGTGCGAGAGGGAGACGCAAACCACATGAAGACCGAGCAACAAGGACGGCCTGATTGACCTTAAATGATAATGACAATGACGCGCGAACGTGTTCCTCAATCCAAATCTACTTTACGACTCTTTTGCTGCCAATCAACACAAAATTTAACTTTGAGAGAGAGCTTTGTTTCTCTCTCTATATAGCTTTTAACGTACATCAAAAGTTAAAAGTTGCCCAACTTTCGTACTTTGTGTTGAAGGAGACGTACTGATTGTGACAACACTCATTAGAAAATCTGTATTTGAACTTTCTTCTACGTTGAAAAAGACGACGTACAACGTATGACGGATTCTATGTGCACCGGCCTTAAACGCTCGTTTTCATTTGCTATCAACGTGTCTTAACAAAAGTCAATCTTTATATAAAAAACCAGTATTCAAAATAATTTTTTTTTCATATAAAGTTTGACTTTTGTTAAGGCATGTTAATGTCTAATAGTGACGGGTAACTGATCAATATACAAGTGTCAAAATAAAATTATTTAATTATACACTTGTATTAAGACCACCCTGTACTTTACGCTTATATAAGGGTTGCCAAGTCAAAGTCTAAATAATTTAAAAATCTTCATCTGGCAGTTCCTACGGTATACAAATGATTTAAATCCAATAAATTGACGGCGATGCAGATTTTTCGACTGGCAGGGAATATTTAGTCAGTTTGCATATTATTCCGCATAAGAATTACTCGTTACATATTCATTAGATCATCTCAAAACTCTCTAAAAGGTTACTACAGTATAACATTTTATCGACATAATAACTAAGAAAGGACGACAAACAATTGCAAATAATTTGAGTACATTATGAGTGATTGGGCAAAATCTCAAAAAAATCAAACCAACAAAAACATTGAAAAAATGTCTGATGACGCATCTAAATTTTTGGGAGGCATCTTGGGCGACATTAGTACCCGGTCAGCATATTCACAAATATTTATTGGAGCCTCAGCTGGTTGGGCAACTGGTTTTACTACAATGAAAGTAGGAAAATTTGCCGCTTTTGCCATTGGTGGTGGCATTATATTAATGGAAGTTGCACATCAAGAAGGATACATTGAAATTGATTGGTCAAAGATAACGCGTAAGTTGGACAAAGTGACAGATAAAGTGGAAGAAGCTGTTACCGGTCAGGAAAAAAATTGGGTAGACAAGGCTGAACGTTTTGTTGATCGCAAACTGGATCGTGCTGAAGATTTATTGAAAAACAAATCGAAATCAGCCAAGAAATGGTATAGTAAACTCATTGGTGATGAAAATGGTCCGAAAATCAATGACCTACACATTTTCTTAACTGCATTCGTTGGAGGTATCGCACTGGGCATTGCCAGTGCTTAAAATAATTGTATTTTACACAAAAAACACGAATAGGTAGTCGTGAGTAAGTTTTTTTTTACCAGAAGTCTGTAGAAGACGAGTCAACTTTTTTTCGTTTCTCTATTAATTCTATATTTAATAATTTGTGAAATGTACTTTTAAACAAATCTTTAATTTATGTATTTTATGTTAAATAAGTATTACAAAAAAATACGTTTAGTCAAACAAAAAAAAAAAAAAAAAAAAAAAATAAATCGATGAAGTTAACTTCAATTTTAAAAAAACAGTTTGTTAAATTTTAAAAATTTAATTTTGTCCAAAATGAGAATTATTCAAACAGAAACAATGAAATGTTTATAAACATTGAACAAGTCATTTGATAACGACTGTATCATACAATTTCGGTATTATATGATGTTACATATCCAGTTTCTTGGAAATTAAATATCTATCACAAAACTGTAACAGGTTTATTTTTCGAAAATCTGGTGCTGTAGCAGATACCTAGTAGTTGAAATGGAATACAAAACAACGATTTTTACAATTTTTGTCTGTATGGCTGTCAGTGTTTGCAATATTTAAAAACTACTGGCTGAATTTTAATAAAATTTTGTGAGAAAGTATCTTGCAAAAAAAAGGGTATAAGTGAAAGTACCCTGTAGTGAAAGTTAGCTATTTTACCGATTTAAAGAACTACAAACTTGACAGCACCTTCTATTTTTGTCAGCGGGATATTTCTTTCAAAGCAAATTCGAACAACATATTGTTAAGACGCCTACGACGTGGCGTCGTAGTTTTTATTTAAAGGATGCTATTATTTTTATTAGAAAGGAATATACATTAATACTTCTAATATTTAAGAAATTACAAATTTACTACACAACTCATTTTTCATTTTAAAAATTCGGCATCATTACGAATAAAAGATGGGATCGTAAGTTATTTTTTACTGACGATCTTGTACGCTGCCGAAAAAAAATCCACCCACGTACTCGTGTAAGTTCACGCTTCGAAAAAATGACAATAAAAACATGTTCTGTTTTTAAAATTCAATTAAAAAATACAACTCCAGACAATAAATCAACTATTTTTGGCTTTTTTGTTGCAACAGCTCTGCTGATATCGAAAGCTTTTCCCTGAGAAAAAACACTCTGTTGGTACATTTATTGCTGAGTTTTGGTCATAAAGCAGTTCGGTTTAATAAACAACGTCGTCGTCATATTCTGTTAAGGCGGTCGGGTCTGTTTTTTTTTACTACTGGTTTGCTTCGATTAACTATTGAGCTAGGGTTTTTTGTAGTATTTTCCATTGCTCGCAATTGAAAGTATAAACTACAATTTTAAAAGAAAAATACACGCTGTAAAATTTCAGGAGTCAAATAACAAACGTCTTTTCTGAAAAAAAGGAAAACTACAAAACTGGACGATTACAATTTTATGACGAATGAAATTAAACAATTTAACAAAGTTTTGCAATTATCATCTTTTAACGACACACAGTCAAAGGCAAAAAGTCAAATTACAAATCCTAAAAAGAGGAAAACAACCTAAATAAGTGAACGGAAAACTTAACTACAATTTTACCAAATTACTCTGGGAATGGATCCATGGAGCGCCCAATCCCTGTGCAAAAGTACAGGGAGACTGGATGTTCCTGAAGGAGGCTGCTATATGTTAATACACCCCAGCAATATAACTTTAAAAGTTGTTCATTAAAACCAAAATCGAAACGATCGATTCCCGTCACTTAGTTGAAAATTCTGAGGAATGTAAAATTTTATAATCTTAAATACAATTTTATACTTCTGGTGCACAGAAAATTAAACTATGAATTTTTAAAAACTGCATACTTATTTTTTTTATAAAAGTTTAACCTGTGGTAAAATTATATTATTTTTAAAAGTATTTCGTAAAATTTTTAATAAAAATATTCGGGTATGTTCTGTAATCCGAAATCGAGTGAAATTGAATCCGAATGAAATTTCAAATTGTCATAACTTTTAAATCTTACAACATTTTGATATTATTTTGTATATATTAAGACCATTCACATAACTTCCTTGATTGCTAATGTTTTAAAATAATAGGCGCAACTAAGTTATATTTTTCTTTAAAAATTTATTCGATTTCAATTTCACTCGGATTCGGATTACAGAACATAAAAAATTAAAATTATCTTTAAATAATTTTCTAATAACTTTTGTCATAAAAAAATTGTGTCATGCCGCTAATAAATTGGATTTATTTTCAAGAAAGGCTTCATGAAAAGCTAATCAGACTTTGTATTACCGGTACTGGTGATATATCATAGCACTATTCTTGTTTTCATACTGTCTCCTTAATAAAGATAATACTAAGTTTTTAATCTTAAAAAGGTCGTCCAAAATACCCATTGTACTTATGTAAATAATATTAAAAGTTATATATTTTTATCCCAGAGGTTATTGCAATTAACGGATATAATCATTACAATATAGACCAATATTTATCGCAATAGCTTGATGGCTACCTAAAAATTTTTAAATAATATCGGTTTAGACCGTCGCATTTCGCATCATTAGGACATGTAGATTTTTAACTGTGCGGGTGTGCATATTTCACAAAGTTTCTTAAATCTATTAAGTAATCCAAATTAAATTTTGGCTTTAGTGATTACTTGCTCTCGAAAGGTAGTTATCAATCTCATTTTCATCATAAATTCTAAATGATTCTAGCTTTTAGGTTAAAGAATACTATGACAGGCACAGTCTGCCCGAAGTCCTGTCTAATGCAAGCCACTGCTAACCTGCGCTGCCGTCTTTCCTTAGTCATGTCACCGACAGAATTATCAGAATATGGTTAGGTTCTTTACACCTTTCTAAAAGCTTCTTAAACACCTTTTTAGATTTAGAGAAACCACCTTTTCAAGTGCCTTAGCGTAAGCCTAATTTTTTTTAGATTTAGAGAGCCCACCTATTCAAGTGCCTTAGTGTAAGCCTAATTTTAGGTCCTTAATAGGCTGCAGTTCTGCAAAATAGCATCACTATGCAACTATTTTTATCCGTTAATAAGGGTAATTTTTTAACTTTAATTTCTCTCCGGCTGTCTTTTAATACGTCTTTTACAATAGGACAGAAAATGGGCAGACAGACGAGATTTGTATAGATAGTAATGCAACACACACTCTACCTCTTCAACCTCTTGCCTACAAATCTCGTCTGTCTGCCCATTTTCTGTGCTATTGTAAAAGAGGTATAAGTAAGTCGAAATTCTGACAGAATACATATGTAAATACATCATCTGATGACCAAAAATCATAGGTATTTCAAATACTACTCAATAAATATAATAATAAAAATCTGGAGTTACATACACTTCACCATACCTCATAGAAACAAATATTTTTTATGGATGTTACATAAAGAATACAAGTTCAAAGAATAATCGAAATAAAAATAATTATGTCACCCTTTCCGATTATGCCCAAAAACTATACAGCTCCTCATTTCCATATACCAAAGACCCATACCGAATTTTTTCGACATGTCAAACGGTATGACTTGTAGAACCTTTACAAAAATAGTGGCATACACAACAGACATGATCGCGAAAAAGCCCTCTGTGCTCGGTTTTTGTGTAACATTGATTAAATAAATAAATAGTCAAAATGGATTTAGAACTTAAAACGTATACATAAATCCGTTGAAAAACCGACATCGATCTTTTTCAGGATTACTATACTTTATCTATATTAATCAAAAAGAAAATAGTAACAAGTATTTAGCTTGTTTATATTTTTATATCAAATTAGCATAAATACGCATTTAATTTACTCTACTATAAACTACTATTTTGAGCTACTAGCCGTCACTAATTTCAAGTTACGCCCTAAGAACCTAATGTGGAACCAAATTACAGGGTTTAAAATATTTCAAGTTGATAAAGAGTATTCCTGCATGTTGGAATTTATTAACAAAAGTATGCATTTTCATATTATTTTCTTTTGATATATTTTTATAAATTAAAAATCAAAATTTTTACAACTCATTATTTGTTTACCATGATGGCTCTTTTCTGCCTTCAGAACGACCATACAGAGCACTTTTATCTCTAAACATAGTCATACGTTCGGTTTCTTTTACATCCAAAAAGTGGCCAATGGCAAAGCCGAGAAATGGCAAAACACCCCATATGTAACGTTTATCGAGACCCAACATGTTTTAATGTTTTAAAAGTTCTTGAGCCTTGGCTATTTCTTTTTGTTTACGTTTCCAAGCCTGTGTATTAGACCAATCAGCAAAAATTGTAGCGGCAGTAAATGTCGGAAAAAATATTACAGCTCCGTATTTTCTTGCCACTTGAGCAACAGCACTTTTTGCCATGAATATCTGTAAAATAAATATATGGAGAATACCGGTAATAAAGCAATTTTTAACATTACGTAAGTAAATCCCAATAAATCATCGTTTTGAAACTATTGATTTCATTCGAGATTTTTTAGTGGTTTTCTTTTGCCTACGTTTTTAAAGTATTTCTGTTTTTTTTATTTTATCAGTTCTTTAATCTTTAAAAATATTGTAAAAATATTTACAAAAATTAACCTTCCATTTATCACTTACTTTTCCCAAATGTTTTTAGGATATTATTTTTGTTTTTCATATGTATGAATGTGTCATTTCTGACAGCGTAAAAAATTGTGAATATTCACAATAGTATTTGCTAAAAGCAGTCAACCTAGAAGTATGCATTCTTTTTGAAATTATATACTTTGGACAAATTTGATGTAAAGTTCTAAACTTTAAACAATTTTTCCCTTCGTTTGTTTTTAATTGAGGAGGTACTTTTCAAAACATGACTTCCACTTTTGACAAAAAAGATTTTTTATTTTTTTTGTTTGGTAGCATTGAATTGAATACTCAGCGAAAATAAAATTTTTCAAAATGTCTATAATTACACCAGGAAAAAAATCGAAAAATGCATAATTTCATCAAAAGTAGATTATTCCACTTCAAAATGACATTATCCATTTCAAATATACATTATTGGAACAAAATATGATTAATACAGAAGTTGATGACAGTAAATTTTAACAAAACATGTTTTACACAACACAATATAGGGGCATACCTGAAAAACTATTTTCTCAAATTGTGCAAAAATACAAAAAGTGGAATAGTCATGTTTTGAAAAGTACCTCCTCAATTGTAGTTGTCAAACTTTGTTTACGTTTGTTTATTTTTAACCGACTTCAAAAAAGAAGGAGGTTATCTATTCGTCTGAATATTGCTTTTTTTTATGTATGTAACCGCAGAACTCAGCCATTTCTGAACCGATTTTAAAATTTTTTGCTTTATTTGAAAGGTTATGCTTCAAGGTTGGTCCCATTTTAAAAACAGTTCATTATATTAAAAATTAAAGGGTGTCCCCATACAACATACATGTTTTTTACGTGTATTAAGAACCGTAAAGGGCAGCAAATTAAAATTTTAAAAAATTGCGTGCCGCTATAGCTCCCAACAGCAGAAATTAATAAAAAAATAAATTTAAAATTTAAAGGGTGTCCCCATAGGTGACATAATATGACCTATTTGGGTCTATCTTTTGAACCGTTATAGACTAAACCTTGAAAATTTGACAGAATGTCGACTACTATGACCGTTATAATAAAATGTATAAATACTCAAAATTTTAAATTAAAGGGTGCTCCAATAGTTCATTTAATTTGATGTATATGGCCATACTTTTGAATAGTTGTACACAGACCGCTGAAATTTACAAGGAACCTGTATTGCAAAGTCCACTATAGCAAGTATACAATTTGAAGTTAGAAATTAAAGGGTGTCCCCATAAATTACGTAATTTGATCTATATGACCCTATCTTTTGAACCGTTAAACACAAACACTTGAAAATTAGGCAGAATGTCCACTACTTTCTCTGGTATGATAACAAATATAAATATTTGGAATTATAATGTAAAGGGTGTCCCAATAGTTCATGTAATTTGATATATATGGTTAAACTTTTTAACCGTTATAGACAAATAGTTGAAATTTACAAAGAATCTTTGTGACCAAGTCCTCTATAACAACAGGTCTTTCATTTAACATTGTAAATTAAAGGGTGTCCGAATAGGTGATGTTATTTGATCTGTGTGCCCCTATCTTTGAAACCGTTATAGACAGAGCATTGAATGGTGTCCCCATACAAGACGGATGCTGGTGAAAATAACTTAACTTTTAAACAGTAATAGGGAGAGGCTTGACATTCAATAGTCTTTATTTTTTCCCTCTAATTTTGGCGCATCTTTTATTTGGTTTAAATCTAATTCTTACAGATTACTTCTTACATTTTTAGTTTAGAATTGGCGCCCTTCTATCTGTTTTGAAGTCGGTTTTTTTTTGCAAGAATTATTCGTTATTAAAAATGCTAAATTCCAACAACACACAAATTCGTGTGCATAGCTTGCAGTAATGTCAACTTATCTCTTTTTGATTTTCTTTGACGCTTACTTTTTAACTATGCTAACTTTAAGCTGTTTATGGCTATAAAAGCACGTATGGGGTTTTTTGCATTGTTCAATTAATTTATAATTTTGCACTTTTTTCAATATTAATTAAATATAATATTTTTTTGTTCATGCTTATTATTGACTTAATTGGAAAATGACAAAATGTGTGGAAATTACTCAACCTCAAGATGGCATTAGGCTGAAAGGACAAATAAGTGATGCGATATTTAAAAAGCAAATTAATCGCCAAATGATACAATTTGTATGGATCATTTTTCATTAAATTAAAAGCAAATGTAAATCACGCTGCGTTCACATACATTTATTATACTTCTATTACAACACTAGGAAACCCCAGTTAAGAGAACTAGTATTCAAGTTGAACATTACAGTGTTGATACACTTGCATTGCAGTTCTATTGAATTAAAACTTGCTGGAAATACAGTCTGATTGAGTAACAGTACTTTCCAAGTAGAAAGTATAATCCAATTCAAGCTTCTTTTGAAAAATAAAAAAATCATTAAAATTAAAGTAACATTAGATTTGAAAATAATTACTGTTATATTAAAACATTAACATTAAATATTAACAAATCTTTTTTTTTTTGCCTGCTGACGTTTTCTTTAAGTCAACAACATTATTGGGTGTGTTGAGAAATACAACAAATTTTCTTACATTTGCAGTTAAATTTGTTTAAAGGTTATACGTAAATAAAATAGTGTTTACTTAAGTAAATTTTCAAATAAATTTTTTATAAAAGCCTAGTACTCTGTGCAAATTTGTGGAAAATGTTAAGCAACATCTATTATTTCACAACGAAAATTTGACATTTAAAATGTGGTGTCTATCCACGATTTGCAAGAATTTTACGATTTTAGTGCTTTAAAATATATTTTAAAAAATTGTTTTAAAAAATTTTCCATTGTTTTAAAAAATTTTAAAAAAATTTTCCACATTGTTTTAAAAAATTTTCCACAAAAAATTTTACAAAAAAATTCCACATGAAATAATGCTCATTTGCTTTATTTCACAGATTTGATAAAATGTTGTCAGCAACATTTCATGTTTTTCCACAGTAAAAACAAAGTAATACTTCTGCAACATTTTTTCATGACTTTTTCATACAAATTTTTTATGTATATAGTTTGACAGTATTCCGCATGAAAAATTGAACGGAGTACCAGGCTAAAGGATGAAATAACCGAAAATATGTTTTATGAATTTGGCCTCTATAATGTATGAGTATTTTACAAATTAAAATATTTTTTTTTTTTTTTAAGTCTTTATTTACAAGTTAAAAATATAAAAGGTACAGAGGTATGAGATTTTACTATAAGTACCACAACAATAAGAGTCTTATAATTAAATTTACAAAACTAATAACAATAAATATACAGCCTTAAGGAAAATAGCTCACAAAAACCTTTTTGATCTCTATGGAAGTTATAAAGAAATTTGTTTGGATAATCACTAATACATTCATTCTTAACGAACGAATCTTAGTGATTACCTTGTAAATTCCTTATTGATTCAAAGTTTGACAGTCTGCATTTTTCATTAAATGTCAGTGTCAGTTCTCTAGTGAACACGTTTATCATCTTGTGTCCAAAGTTACTGTGAAGTAAATTTGTCGGATACCTACGAGGAAGATTATGAATTATTTTCAAATTCTTGTTTTGTATAATCTGAAGCTTTTTGGTATGAGTTTTCGTAGTTTTATGAAACCATACTTGACAGCTGTAACTCATAATTGGTCGAATGCACATTTTATATAACAATATTTTGTTTTTCATTGATTTAAGCTCTCTTGCATTTTCCTAACTAATGAATAAGATACCTTACCGCTGCAAATGAAAGCACTATCGTCTGCATAAAATGCTGCTTCCTGATCCCTGCGTAGAGTGATATCTGACGTGTATAACGAATAAAGCGTAGGTGACAAAACGGAACCTTGCGGTAGACCTGCGAGTATGTGTTTTTCATCTGATGAGATGCGCTCCACGAAAACTACAAATGAACGCATTGTATTTCACTTGTTTTTAAATTACTTGTTTTATATTATAATTTAATTATATTTTCAATCGCATGAGTTGTGACTTTTAAGTTTTATAATATATGTAATTTTTCATTATTCTTAAAATATTTTCCACAATAAAATATTCATCTTAATTTTTGTAATCTGCAATCTATAAATTATAAGAGGTTATGGGCGATAGCAAGCGTGAATCATTCCATGGTATCTTACAATTCCGTGGAGATAATTTTGAAAACTGGAGTTTTCGTGTGTTGATGTACTTAGATTCTTTGAATTCCTTGATTGTATCAATGATATTCCGCCAGCTGAGCCTGCATCAGGTGAAAATTTGGTGGTAAAAGATAAGAAAGCCAAAGCGGCTTTGGTTAGTCTGATTGCTGATGAATATTTGGAATGTGTTCGAGATAAAAATACAGCTAAAGAAATGTGGTTGGCTCTGCAGGATACATTCGCAAAGAAGTCAATTACAAGCCAGACATTGTTAAGGAAACAGCTTGCCTTATTGCGAATGAAGTCAGACGATGACTTACGTAAACATCTTTTAATTTTCGATGACATTATAAGAAAATTAAAAACTTCAGGTGCACAGTTATCCGAAAATGATGTTGTGGCTCAACTATTTGTCACACTACCAGACAGCTTTGATTCGGTAGTGGCTGCGTTGGAAAATATGAGGGAATCGGATTTAACTATTGAAATAGTGAAGCAGCGATTACTTGCGGAAGATGCAAAGAAGCAAGATCGTTTTGATGTCGAAGTGAACAAAACCACTGCGTTTAGCAGTGAGAAGAAGTATAAAAATTTTTTTGGCGTTTGTTTTCGTTGTAAGAAAAAGGGTCATAAACAAATGGATTGTCGTGTTCGTTTAGGAACAATTAATAGAAAATTCTGTGTCATCTTCACAATCAATTTGTTTAATGTCTGGTAATTTGAACAAGAATTCTTCAAATTCCCAAAATTTTTTAACATTTAAAATAGACTCTGGCGCAACGGATCATATGTGCAAATTTGATTGGTGTTATGATCGTTTGGAAACACTAAGGAATCCTATATGTATTGGTGTAGCTAAAGATAAAGAGAAACTGATTGCAACCCATCGTGGGAGTATTTGTGGATACGCCGGTAATACTTTAGTTAACATGAAAGATGTGTTATATATTCCAGGGCTTCGAGATAACTTATTGTCCGTTCCAAAATTAACTGCAAATGGTATAAATGTCGAGTTCTATGAAAAAGTAGCTGTATTCAAGAAAAATAATAATATAATTATGAAAGCAAATAAGAACGGTGGTCTATATGAAATAAAATTAAGGACTGAAAACAACAAAGAAGCCAATTTAACTACCACGGAAACTAACAAATTATGGCATTCTAGAATGGGTCATGTAAGTGATACGAGTTTACAAGAACTAGTACGTAATAAGATGGTTGAAGGTATAGATAAATTCTCTCCCGTTGGTGTGTGTGATACATGTATTCAAGGTAAGCAATGCCGTAATCCCTTTAGTGGAAGTCGTCCAAAGACAACACGTGTTTTAGAAAGAATACATACAGATGTATGTGGACCGTTTCATCCCCAAACTTGGGATGGTTATAAGTATTTCATTAGTTTCATAGACGATTTTAGTCACTTCACTTATATTTATCTGATGAAAAAGAAATCAGAGGTTTTTAAACTTTTTGTTGAATATGAAGCCATGGCAACCGCTTTACATAGTATAAATATTTCAATGGTTACAGTAGATCAGGGTCGAGAATACTCATCCAATGAGGCAAAACTATATTTTAAAAGAAAAGGCATTCAAATTCAAACTTCAATGGCTTTTACTCCGCAGCAAAACGGAGTTGCAGAGAGATTTAACCGTACTTTAGTCGAAAAGATACGGTCAATTTTACTTGAGGCTAATGCACCTAAGTTTTTGTGGGGTGAAGCTGCTTTAACAGCAACATACCTAATTAATCGATGCCCAAGTAAAGCTATTAAAATTCTAAAAACTCCTTCAGAGATATGGTATAATAGTAAGCCAAATGTTTCTAAATTAAGAATTTTTGGCTGTAAAGCTTTTGTATGGGTCCCACAACAAAAGAGAAAGAAATTAGATAAGAAATCCGTCCAGATGGTTATGATGGGGTATACTGCAAACGGTTATAGATTATGGAATCCAGATAAGAAAATAATAGTACTATCTAGAGATGTTCGCTTTGATGAGTCAACATTTCCATTCAAAGAAGAAAAGACTTTAAAATCAGATATCCTCATTTTGTATGAAAGAAACGAGCAAGAGGGGGAAATTGTTGATAACGTCAATGTCGTTTCTGTGGAAGATAATACAAGTGATAATACTAATGAAAACTCTACTACAGTATTTGAGGATAATTCAGACTATTGTGAAAATGGAAATGAAGGTAGGGCTGAACCAAGAAGGAGTGAACGTTTAAAAAGTAGAGGTCCAGGATACATTACAGGTCACGCTAATTCTGCAATGTCCAATAGCACCTGCATTGAACCACAATGTTTTAAAGATATAGAGAATAGACCAGATAAATTACAGTGGTTAGAAGCAATTGATAACGAAATAGAATCCATGAAGAAAAACGAAGTATGGCAGTTAATTCCACGTCCTGAGGGTAAAAAGATTCTTAAGTCAAGGTGGATTTTTAGGCTTAAAGAGGATTCAAATGGAAACCCAATCCGATATAAAGCTCGTTTAGTAGCAAAAGGATTTCTGCAAAAAGCTGGAATAGATTATGAGGAAACTTATTCACCTGTAGCTAAACTTTCTACAATTCGAATAGTTTTGGCAGTTAGTGTTAAAAGACATTTTTATTTACATCAACTTGATGTCAAAACTGCGTTTTTGTATGGAAATTTAAAAGAAGATATTTTTATGGAAATTCCCGATGGCATTGAAGCATCCTCTACTCAAGTATGTAAACTCAATAAATCAATTTATGGACTTAAGCAAAGCTCACGATGTTGGTACACTAAATTTGATGATTTTTTAATTCAATTAAAGTTTAATCGATCAAAACATGATTCCTGCTTGTACACAAAATTTGAAGATAACTGTGTTTTATACTTGCTAATATATGTTGATGATGTGTTAATCGCAGGAAATAATATAGATGCGATAGAAAATATTAAAAGAAATCTTAATTCAGTTTTCGAAATGTCGGATTGTGGTCTTCTTGAATATTACTTAGGAACAAGGATTGAATATGATCGAAGAAATGGTATAATGAAACTAAGTCAACATTCGAATGTTGAACGCATATTGAAAAGATTTTCAATGAGCGATTGCAATCCAGCAAAGACTCCAATGGAAAAAGGCTTATACCTTTCTCAAAATACATCCAACGAAACAACAAATAATCCCTATCGTGAAATGTTGGGATGTCTAATGTACCTCATGTTAAGTGTTCGTCCAGATATATGTTATCAGATTGGATATATGGGTAGATTTCAAAATAATCCCAGTGATATGCATTGGACAGCTTTGAAACGAATAGTTCGTTATATAAAAGGTTCTAAAAATTTTAAACTAATTTATACAAGCAATTTAGATGAAAGAGAAGTCGTTGGACTTGCAGATGCCGATTGGGCTTCAGATGCTGAAGACAGAAAATCTGTAAGCGGCTATTTATTTAAAGTGTTCGGTTGTCCTATATCTTGGAGTAGTAAGAAACAAATGCTGGTGGCAACATCATCTTGTCAAGCCGAATATATTGCTCTTAGCCTTGCCGTTTCAGAAGCTATTTGGATTAGAGGAATATTAACTGATCTACATATATTTTCGGAAGACAATAATGCAGTAACAATTTATGAAGATAATCGAGGTTGTATTGGAATAGCAAAGAACGCTGATAGCAAACGTTCCAAGCATATAGATGTCAAGTTTCATTTTATACGTGACTACGTCTCAAAAGGAATTATTAAACTAGAAGAAATTTCTACAGATGCACAACTTGCTGATATTTTTACTAAATCATTAGATTCAACGAAATTTATA
Source organism: Phasia obesa (assembly GCA_949628195.1). NCBI lineage: Eukaryota > Metazoa > Arthropoda > Insecta > Diptera > Tachinidae > Phasia > Phasia obesa. The sequence continues at coordinate 61,217,123 of OX451218.1, read as the reverse complement.
AAGTTTCGCAAAGATCTTCAACTCAGCGATTGAGAGGGGGTATTGTATTTCACTTGTTTTTAAATTACTTGTTTTATATTATAATTTAATTATATTTTCAATCGCATGAGTTGTGACTTTTAAGTTTTATAATATATGTAATTTTTCATTATTCTTAAAATATTTTCCACAATAAAATATTCATCTTAATTTTTGTAATCTGCAATCTATAAATTATAAGAGAACGTTGGTCTAAAAAGCTTTGTATGATTTTTTGTGAATATAAAGGAAAACTAAAAGAGTTAAGTTTATAATGGGTGATTTTTTTGAGGTTAGGATTTTCATGCATTAGTATTTGACAGATCACGTGAGATTTCAGACATGGTGCCAAAGAGAAAGATGCTCAGTATGCTTTGACATTTCATCATGAATAGACTTACTAACGAGCAACGCTTGCAAATCATTGAATTTTATTACCAAAATCAGTGTTCGGTTCGAAATGTGTTTCGCGCTTTACGTCCGATTTATGGTCTACATAATCGACCAAGTGAGCAAACAATTAATGCGATTGTGACCAAGTTTCGCACTCAGTTTACTTTATTGGACATTAAACCAACCACACGAATGCGTACAGTGCGTACAGAAGAGAATATTGCGTCTGTTTCTGAGAGTGTTGCTGAAGACCGTGAAATGTCGATTCGTCGCCGTTCGCAGCAATTGGGTTTGTGTTATTCGACCACATGGAAGGTTTTACGCAAAGATCTTGGTGTAAAACCGTATAAAATACAGCTCGTGCAAGAACTGAAGCCGAACGATCTGCCACAACGTCGAATTTTCAGTGAATGGGCCCTAGGAAAGTTGGCAGAAAATCCGCTTTTTTATCGACAAATTTTGTTCAGCGATGAGGCTCATTTCTGGTTGAATGGCTACGTAAATAAGCAAAATTGCCGCATTTGGAGTGAAGAGCAACCAGAAGCCGTTCAAGAACTGCCCATGCATCCCGAAAAATGCACTGTTTGGTGTGGTTTGTACGCTGGTGGAATCATTGGACCGTATTTTTTCAAAGATGCTGTTGGACGCAACGTTACGGTGAATGGCGATCGCTATCGTTCGATGCTAACAAACTTTTTGTTGCCAAAAATGGAACAACTGAACTTGGTTGACATGTGGTTTCAACAAGATGGCGCTACATGCCACACAGCTCGCGATTCTATGGCCATTTTGAGGGAAAACTTCGGAGAACAATTCATCTCAAGAAATGGACCGGTAAGTTGGCCACCAAGATCATGCGATTTGACGCCTTTAGACTATTTTTTGTGGGGCTACGTCAAGTCTAAAGTCTACAGAAATAAGCCAGCAACTATTCCAGCTTTGGAAGACAACATTTCCGAAGAAATTCGGGCTATTCCGGCCGAAATGCTCGAAAAAGTTGCCCAAAATTGGACTTTCCGAATGGACCACCTAAGACGCAGCCGCGGTCAACATTTAAATGAAATTATCTTCAAAAAGTAAATGTCATGGACCAATCTAACGTTTCAAATAAAGAACCGATGAGATTTTGCAAATTTTATGCGTTTTTTTTAAAAAAAAAGTTCTCAAGCTCTTAAAAAATCACTCGTTACAATAGGCCATTATGCCATACTGTATCGAAAGCCTTTTCAATGTCAAGAAATATAATACCTGTACTTCTACGATTTCTTTTATTATTCTCAATAATATTAACCACTCGTTTGATTTGATGTACCGTAGAGTGCTCTCTTCGGAATCCAAACTGCTGCTGATGTATAATGTTATTCTGTTCTGAGAACTCTACGATTCTTTTGTGGATTATTTTTTCAAAGACTTTATCCAACAAGCTCAAAATGCTTATTGGCCTATAGCTGGAAGGCAATTTTGGATCTTTTCCAGTTTTAAAAATAGGTATAACCCTGGCCTTTTTAAATATCATGGGGAAGTGACCATTTCTCAAGCAGTAATTAAATAGTTTGCTCAAAGTTTCAAAAAAGTAATCGGGCATATTTTTTAAAATAATGCTGTTAATTCCGTCTAAACCTGGGGCTTTGTTATTTTTTAAAGAAAAAACAAATGTCTTTACCTCTACTGCATCTGTGAATTCAAAATTGTCACTGTCAGCGAGATTTACATTGTTAAGTTCCTGCACATAATTTAGAACCACATTATCTAAAGGTGATGAATTGTTGTTGGTGATATTATTGTTGCATCTAAAAACTTCCGCAATGGCATTTGCTTTTGCTTCACCGGTACTTAAAACTTCCCCATTTATATTTAGATCGGGGATTGCAGAATTTCTACCTTTTAAAGCTTTTGTTAGTTTCCAAAACTTTTTAGAGCCGGAAGGCAGTTTGGAAACGCACCATTTATATCCCTTTTCAAATGAAAATCAATTAAGTGATTCAACTGTTTTAAAATGCTGATTAATTGAGTTCTGTAACTAGGATCTCTACATCTTTTAAGTTTACGGTTATACTTGTTCCTCTGAGTAATCAGCATTTTAGACGTATTTGAAATTTCCCTCTGCCAAGGATTTTTCTGGCCAATTGGAATCTTGGAAAAAGCTTCTTTAACTATACTAACTAATTTATTTAATGACGAATCTAGGTTTATATTGTTAAGCTCTATTTTTCCGATATTATGATTCTTAATTTCATTCTCGACCCAGTATTTAATTGCTGGCCAATCAGCCTGATTATACAACGGAACTGTAACAAAGTGATTTTGTGGTGTTCCAAAAATGTAACAAGATATTGGGGTGTGATCAGACTGTAAAATATTTGGATGTGACTGTAACTGCGAAAATGAAATGTTAGAGTTAGTAAGTAAAATATCAACCGTGGATGGTTGGACTGGAATTATATTTTGGCCGAATCTAGTATGTGTATCCGGATGATATACATAATAACTTGAACTTAAGTGATGTCTGTACAGTTCTTTGCCAGCTGAATTGTTTGAAATACAATTCCAACTCACATGTTGTGCATTCAAATCACCAAAAATAAAATAGTCACTAAACGAATTGGTAAGAAGTTCTAAGTCAGTTTTAAAATTAGAAGTGTAAACCGGATTATAAGCAGAGATAAAACTTACTTGAGCATGCTTGAGCATCATGCCAAGCACTCTTAATTTGTCAAATTTATTTCGACATTTTTCTAGTGCATCCACAGCACTAAAAAAGATTTCTAACAATCTCTCGTTAGATAAGTCATCATCGTTGTTGCTGTCGCGGGGTCTGTTTTTCGAAACCTCAGAGTACAAACTTTTCCTTTGGAAGGTGTGCTCTCGTGAATCAGTTGGTTGACTCTGACTTGACAGGTGTGGGAACTCAGTCTCATCATACACATGATTAATTCTCGACTTGTTGAAATTTGGTCTAGACTTAGAAGTTAATCGTAGGCGCATTTCTAAATAATCTTTACGGCAAGGGCATTTAGGATCGTCGGACCTGTGATTCGAGTTTCTTAAGTTCTTTTGGCTACAGTTGTCGCATTTATAAACAACATTACTCCCTTGAGTGTTTTTGGCCAATACACACTCAGTCTGGTCGTGATTGCCAGCACAAACTGCGCAGACGATAACTCTATTGCAGTTTTTAGCTCCATGTCCGTACATAGAGCACTTCGTACATTGCGTAGGCCCTTTATTCCCTTTAAGAGATCTTCTCCAGTAAACAGCAATATTGCAAAAGTACTTTATTTTCATAATATCATTTTTTGACACTTCTTGTTTGTTAAACTCAATCAAGTATATAGCGTCATCAGCTGTAGTCCTTTTGGTTATTATTTCTTTGACACTTACTGGGTTTATGTTGTGCATTTTAACAAATTCCTCCTTTAAAAGCTTTGCGTCTGTTCTTGGCAAACCAAATAACACTAACTTAAAGTGCTTTACGTCTTTAACTTCGTGTGTATAAAAACTGTACTTCAGTTCACTCAGCTTTTTTAACGCAGCTTCATACAGGACCATTGTATTGCATGTAACCTTAGTTCCAATTTTCATTCTCTTGAAGAAGTACTCCTCACCAAGTATTTCCCAAACTTTTGAGAAACTGTGACACGAGTCTACCACTATTGGTGGAACCCTTTCTTTGACTGCTCTTGCCTCTTCTTCTTCTTCATTTGCTAGCAAATGAAACCTGTTACTAGGGCCAGGATCAATCCTTATCGTCTTAAATTTGGGACTATTCCCAAAGTAATCTCGCTTCTGGCTAGCAATATTGGAAGCGATTTAAAGGAAAAATTAAATTTTCATGAAAAATCACACACGAGCAAAAAATAACACGTTGTTTACGAATTAAATTAAAATATTTTAAAAATTATTAATTAAAATAAACTTGTATAAAAAGTTGTTTTATTAACCTTTTATAAATCAAAAATATTTTATTATATCTGTGTTACTAATAACCAACTTTTGACTAGTTGGTGTAAATAGTGTTCATAGTCATAGGATATGGTTTCTAAAGAGCTATCTTTGGAAAAAAAAACTTTTAATATTTTTTTGTACCATTTTCAACAAAACTAGTCAGTAATAATAATTTCTCTGGAAATATGGTTACATGTGAAGCATTGTAACGTTGTAAATAAAATGGTAATACTGCCAGTCTTAACAAATACATAAATGAAAGCAAGTTAAGGAAAACAATTCTATTCACTTGTAAGGCTCCCAATGTTTTTATAGGTTGAATTTTACTTAACTTAACCATAAATTAAAAAAAAGCTTAAAATTTTTATTCAGCTTCTTGAAAATATAAATTTAAATTTTGTTAAATTGCATTACGACAAAACCAAAAAGAAAATAATAGACTAACATTTTTGAGTCGTGACATGCCGTTCTATTTGGCGGCGGCTCGAATTTAAAAAATGACGGCGAGGGCTCTTAGCCTGCTACGAGCCGTTCGACTTGTTTCTCTGTAACCGCATTACCTAACATTCGTTCCTATACTACCCCCGGGGGTTCCAATTGTCTGGACTGGTACCACGGGAATCGGTGGCCCCACAGAGAGCCTATCATCTCTGTGACCGGTTATTGGTGAGGTCCCCTTCGGGGGTACACGTGGTGGTTGTGGTTTAAAATCGATTAAGTAGGTAAGGTGCAAGGTCGATCAAGTGTGCTGTTGCACTCTCAACAGACGGAGTTTGGATAGTCTCCAAAACCCTAAGCAAGAGGTTATAATGTGGATCTAGGCTTGCCATATTATATAAATTGCTACTCATTGTGACTGTATCACACACAAAAAGCGATTGGTGGCAATCGTAAAGTGTTGTTATACTACACAATGGGGGCGCTAGTCTACGCCTAAGTTTCACTCGGTGGTAAGACCACCGTGAGGTTAGGCCGAGTAGGCAGGTACTCACGTTAATCTTGTTCCACAAAAATTGGTTCCTATACATAGGTCTGCTCGTTTTGGTTGAAGAAAAATTATTAAACTCGCATCATTGTCACCATCGTCACCCAACATTGTTTCTATAAATTGGTCTGTATGTTTTGGCTGAAGAAAAAGTATTGAACTCGCATAATCGTCACCTAACATTGGTTTTTATACATAAGTAGGTCGGCTCGTTTTGGTTGAAGAAAAAAGATTGAACTCATCATTGTCACAATCGTCATCTTTTCACAAAAAGTTTGTGCAGACATTTAAAAAAGAAACAAAACTTGTAGTAAAACTGTCAACTGTAATAAAAAAGGATTTTTATCAATATTTGTATTTAATTATGTGAAAACTTAAATAATCTTGATGCTATGTATTTCATAAAAAAATCGAGGGAAAAAGTAATCACAAGTTATTTAGTTTTCAATTTTTTTAGGTAGTTTTAATTTTATCTATAAATCTTTTGGTCTTTTATTTTTAAATCGACATTTCGCTACTCTTTGTGTAGCATCATCAGGAATATTTAATGGAATAATAATAGAACAAAATTACAATAAAAATATTACTTTTGCAATAAAAATAAGGAGTCGAATTATAGTTTGCTATTTCTATCTAAAAATGTATGCTTTCAAGACCTTCAAGAACGCCATAAAAACGCTAAACTGTCCATTCATACTCAAAATGAATCGTGATTGCTAGCACTCTCCCCTATTCAGTTTTCTACGCATCTAGTTAAATATTAGTTGGAAAAAAGACATTACTGTCTTTGAATTTTTTTCTTTCTTTGCAGTGACCAGCGTTACGTCTTGTGAAATGATCTTTAAAGTCTAGATTTTAAAAATATATAGTAATTTTTCCTGGGAGTATCATAGGTTCCATGGGAAAAATCAGAAATGGTTTATTGAGCCCACTACGTATGAAGCCATTTTTCTCGGGAACGGTACAACGGATAATTAAAACAGTTGGCTCAGAATATCCATTAACAGCGATATTTATAAAATATAGTAGTATAGTTTCCATGGGAAAAACCAGCAACGGTTTTTTGTGCTCTCTACGAATGAAAACAGTACAACTAAAAGTAGTAAACTAAAAAAAACCTTCAGCAATCCCATACTTCAAAAGTAAACTCTACTATCGGGCCTTACCCTCGTTATTATAACGAGAAACTACTTATATTTCCGATAAAATCCCAACTTTAGCTATTGACAAGTTATAACAATCAGTTATTTCTCATCCAATTGTGTATATTTTAGTACAAAAAAAAATATATGCCAGGTGGCGCACAATTTTACAAATATATTAATTAACAGTACAAGTTATATCATTACACAATAGATGGCGCTGTATTTATCATCCAATTTTGTATATTAATACAAAAAATATATGCCAGGTGGCGCACAATACAAGTTATATCATTACACAATAGATCGCGCTGTATTTTATACTGACGAAAAATTGGTTATCTCACTGCTTTTCCAAAGTCCTACTCCATAGGCAGTTTGACCTCGAAACGACATAAGCATTATTCCTAAATAAGTAAGCAACAAGAACTTGTTCCAGAATAAGCAGTGAAGAAATAGTCTCTGACTCCGATTGGATTACATTCTTTATTCTTTAGAGCGGCAATCAAACAGATCTCCTCAACTTAAAAACAGACTAAAAACAAATCAACAGGCCAATTGAAAAATATTTTTACTTTTTATCGAATGTCGTAGTATGGCATCAGGAGTGGAAAAGTGGTTGTTTAAATGAATTTTTATATATGTATGTAAGTATCTCTATCTAGTAAACACAAATTAGATTTAATGGTTTTTGTTTTATTTTTAATTATTTACATACATAAATACATATGTATGTAAGTATATTCTTACATACATATGTATGTAAGTATATTCTTACATACATATGTATTTAACACTTAAATAACAGTTAAATTCCCACTTTTCATCCTAGTTGTTCAAAAATATGGTAATGTTTTTTTTTTTGAGATAAATTAATAAAAATGTTCTCATCTATACAAACATACTTTAGTAATTTCCTTTTCTATTACATTTATACTTTATTTTAATAATGTGTTGTAGCAGCTGTTGTGAGAAAAAAATGGTAATACTGAATATACCTTGGGTTACCAGACTGTTGGCCGCGCTGGTATGCTGGCGTAAGCACCGGCTAGGGCTCGCCGTCTTGGGGTGGTTCTTGCCAACCAGCCTAGCTAATTCAACAGCTACAAAAAACCATACCAGCTAATATGAAAAAGTAAAAAAAAAGTTTTAAAAAAAATATAAAGTTTGGAGCCCGAAGCAAGTCTAATCAGCTCCCTGTTAGCAAACACGCGTTAAACCTCCATGGCTGATGTTAGGCCATGTTTTTGCCCTCCCACAAGAAGTCCTTGGACTTCACCATGACATCGTAGTAAAAAAATTTAAAATATTAGATGTCCCGAACATCTCCTCTACCCGCTTTACCTTCTCCTTTTTACCCCTACTTACCGCTTATAAGATTTTTAGGCCATCATGATTAAAAATCTGCTGAAAATTTCATTCAAACGTTATAAAATTTTTCATTTTTTTATTGTTATTTTAAACATTAATATAAACAAAATTAATTTAACTCAATTATCTAATTTAAAATTTAAATTTAAAGACATATTGGCCTTATATTGAAAATTACTAAAATTACAAAATTTTACAAAATTAATAAAACAAACTCTTAACTATTTATTTCCTTCCACAGGCTTGATGTTTTTTTTTTAAATCTGATGCAGCTAATGGTGCAGGAACTGCCGTCCGTCCGTCACGTGTCCTACGTCCGAATTCTTTTAACGGGTAAGGTTAACACTCAAAAAAAAAAACCTATATATATATATTTCACTTTTGCCTACGATTTCTTTTCTAGGTTAAGGTAAACACTTTCGTGGCTAAATTGCACACGCCCGCGAAACGAACCCTAGGTTTGAGCTCACCCCTATCCGCGCACTCTTGCCCTAAAATTTATCAAGAGGATTGGATTTCTTTACGGTAAGTATTTTCCCTAAATTTCCAAGGCTAAAGCTAATACATATAAATTTTGGTTTAGCAGTTCGTATGTCGTTCGTCGTCTGGTTCAATGGTCAAATGGCTGTTACCTGACACCCCAGGAGTGGTGGTGTCTCTGCTATTGCTGGTGGGTGAATCCCTCGTTGGAAGCGACAGCGATGAAGGTGATGCACAAAAATTTAATTACCCTCTTTTTTTATTTGCTCTAAGTTTTTTATTTAAATTAATATTTTAATTTTAGCTTTTAGTGTTTCATTAATATTGACACTGGCTTTTAGTTCTTTAAATCTTTTTGATGGTAGTTTTTCTCAGTTTTAATAGTGTTTTAGCTTTAAGTTTTTTTTCTCTTTAGTTATATTAATATTTTAGTTTTATTAATAATAACTATTTTACTTTTAAACTTAATATTTCTTTTTTTTCTATTTCTTTTAATAGAAATTTCACTTTGATACAATAAAATTATTTATTCACCAAAAACTTATAATGGTATCTTTGTTTTTTTCTTTTTACGGGTATTCCCACAAATAAACTTTTAGCTTGGTTTTATACTTTTATTGTTTTTCTTTTTTTTTCGGATCACCACTTGTCGCTTCGTAAGTATCTCAGGAAAAGATCTAGATGTTTCGCCATTTGCGTCCAAGAAACCTTCTAGAAGCCACAATATGTCCTCCATCTACCGTTCCCTATAATTTTTGTTTTTTAATTTTATTTCGTGCATGCCGCTGCATGCACAATAATCTATCTGTCCTATTCTTTAATTTCATGTACATGTTACAGCCTGTTATCTCACGGTGTTACCATTCATTATGTGTACTGCCTTATCTCTACACCGTGTGCACACGACAAACCCAACCATTCCGGAAGACCCTTGACGGTCACCGGATGGGAGGGAAATTGTCCTTCTATATCAAAAAAAACTGGGGAAATTTTCTTCTACCTGCCCAACGGTAACACTACCACAATGGTAACACTTTTTATCCCTCATGTCTACACTAATTAATTTTGTTGATCTGGCAACTCTCTCACTAACAACGAATACGATGACAAAGAAAAGACAAATTACTACAACACATGGTACAATTCTACATGGCGTATGCAGGTAAGTATGAATAAGAATGAAATTAAATTGATTAAATTAATAATAACCTTACTGAAACAATAAATGATATTAATTAATTGTATATTTTTTTTACATTCTTTTCAGCTAATAATGGACCTATTGTGCTGGCTGTTGGATTAAGGTAAGTAACAAATTTAATTAGTTCATTCATTGCATGTGTGTAAAACCCATACTTATTGCAGATTACAACGGCGGAGGCAAGCGACAGGCGACAAGTAGCTGACAAAAAGGTAAGTGTCTCGAAATTAAATAAATATGGAGCTGGTGTAAGAACGATATTTAGACGAATAAACATGCGAATAAAAAAAAATTTTAAAAGGTAAGTAATTGCAATTAACTGATGATATAAAAAATTTATAATTTTAATTTATTTCTTTTACAGGAGAAGCAGAAAACAAAAACTGGTTAACGAATTACTATGGGCTCTACGGAAACAAGGTGAGTGATTAATGAGTTTAATAAAAGTGTAAAGAAAAAGCAAATTACTACCAGTGACGAAAATACGGGTGGAAATTAACCTTAAAGAAAAAACAATCCCGCGAGTGTCTCGCATACAAAAGTATGTTGCAAACGACCGTACATATGTACAAGCCGAAGTAACAACAAAAAAACTTCAGAATAATGTTTTAAATTCTGTAACATAATTGTAGGCGAATACAGTGCGGTGCATAATTAATGCTATTAATGTTAAGCAAAATTATAAAAGAGGTGTAAAGCAAAAAAAAAAAAACCAAAAAGAAAATAAAATGAAACAGACAATATACAGCGATCTGCGAAAGTGTCATGATTAAAACAATCAGGTGTGCGATAGAAAACGATATATTTCTAGAAGTATTCTTTTTTTTTTTTTTTAATCCGTTTCTTAACATTTTAGTTTGAAAAGTATACCAGAAGATAAAAAAAATTCAAGCACTACTTAGGAGTTTATACAGGAATATTAAAAAATTAAAACTAGTAAAAATCTAATTTTTACACAAAACAGCAAAACCGTTTTCTATCATACGCCTGAATATTTTAATTTATATTTATATAATACCAAGGCATATTAAACAAGGTGACATTGTAAGGGAGAGGAAATTTCAGCAAAAAAAAAAAAATTTGAAATTTCTTTTTTTATATGGATTCTGACAGTAATATCTATTTTATTCCCTCTTAAAATACATGATTCATGTCAGACTCCATAAAAAAAAAATTTTTAAAAAAAATTTCTCTTTAATATTAGCTCCGCCCTGTGCTGTCACCTGATTAAATATATCTTGTATAATACCACTAGGTTTAATAAAAAATTTTCGACAAAACTAATAAACCTTTTTTTTTTCTCACAGGTAACTACAGTGTTGACATTTTTACTCTAAAGGTAGAATTAGCTAAACCTGCAGCATACATAAGTAACACGTATTACTGTTTACTTAAAATGTATCGTTACTGACTAGCACTTAAAAATCTACAGGAAATAGATTTTGAATGCATGAAACTTTAGCATAAAGGACATAAGGTAAGACACCCTATCGATTACATTCCCCTCAGGAACAGCAAACTGGTCAGAAGTTACCAGGACTAGAACCACCAAAGATTCTTAAGCATATGCTTAAATTCTTTGGCGAGAAAAACCCCTAGAAACTTCTGCCTAAAGAAAATATAAAAAAAATAAAATTATTTTTAATTATTATTCTTAATAAAAAAATAAATTTTCTTAACAATTTATTAAGTAAAAAAAAAAATCAAAAAAAAATTATAAATAAATAAACCTTCTAAAAGGAAGTCGTAAAAAGCCATTATAATTCATTTATTTCCTTTTAAAAGATTTTAATGAAAATTCAAAAACTAATATAATACTAATAAAAAAATGTTTTTCTAGGTTAGCAAAATTCAACAAGAGGAAATTATACACATGAAGAAAATATAATGCATACAAATCCTGAGTGAATGAATCATTAAATCGTAAATTAATATTTATATAAAAAGTTTGTAACTATTCTAACATACTTTTTCTTTCTCTTACAGATTTTACAAGAAACTTCAGCAAACACGAAAAAAATGAAACGCTATCATCATCCTAGAAAACGACGAGCAAAAACAAATCACAACAAACTGAAATCTTAGGGTAAGTCTTAGTTCTTAAGTTATTAGTAGTAGTATTATTTTAATATTTCTTGCTGCGTAGCTAAGAGTTCCCATCTTCTACCAGTAACTTAGAAAAACGAAAATCACTTCCAGAAAGATTTAAGCTTTCGCAGTAACCTTTCATATCTGCCTTGACTCGCTCTAGTTCACTCATAGAGAGGAGTTGTTACTCCAGGTGACTAATAACCCCTAGCTCTTAATGGCACAGTTCCCCAGAGTTAACATGGGGTTGCACCAATGGAATAATAACAGTTACAAATGTAACTAAAAATAGAACGCATGCTTGAGACGGCAATATAATGAAAGTTTACTGCGAACAACAATTCTACTGGCAGACGATTTTCAAATTTCAAGTAAAAGCTGGCAAAGATTATGGGATGAATATAAAACATTAGTTACGCAGACCTTTTTAATTATTATTCAAAAAGTAGAGATAGATATGAGTAAAAAAATTTATTATTACTTAGTTAATAAAATTAATTTGTAGATCAGGTGGCGTATACGCAGGTTTTTGATTATATTCGCGACGGTTTAATAAAAATAAAATTATTGTTTTAGGTCCTTGCCATGAAAGACACCTAAAGATTTGCCGTTCAAGTCCTCGACCTCGTATAGGCTATTACCGACGGGTTTAACAATTCGACATTTTACAAATTTACGGGCAAGTTTTGCATTAAATCCGGTTTTAAAATCACTCTGTTGGAAGTTGCGACGGTAAACTTCTTGTCCCGGGACAAACTTGATCGTTGGCACCGCGTGTTATACGATTTTTCGTTACGTAAATACGCTTTATGCAATGAGTCCCTTATTTTCTCACGTATCATAGAAAGTTTTACGGGTTTTTCACAAATGTTTAGCTCTGGATCTTCTAAACTTTTAAGTTTTCTGGCTAATTTATATAAGCTACCATGCCCTAGCATATTCATGCCAAAAAGGGCAAAATAAGGGGTAACACCTATAGAGGTTTGAACCGAAGATCTTAGCGAAAACTCAATTTCGGACAGATGCTTGTCCCAGTCAGAATGGTCGTCTTGCATATACGATCTCACTGCGGCCAAAATGGACTGGTTTACACGCTCGGACGCGTTGGCCTGTGGTGAATGAACAGCAGTTCGAATGTGCTTCACGCCAAAATTTTTCACTAAGTCTGAAAATTCTTTACTTATAAATTGTTTCCCGTTGTCGGATACGATTGTTTCAGGCGTACCGAACTTATGAAAAACTTCAGCTATTAAAAATTTAATTACGCTTTTAGTGTTTGCTTTTGGTAAAGCTTTAAGCAGAACGAATTTTGTTAGATGGTCTAAAACGATAAAGATAAAGCAATTGCCGTTTTTAGAACGCGGGTAAGGACCGAGAAAGTCAACAAAAATTCGTTGGAATGGTCTTTCGCTTATTACCTCCGCTCCCATAGGTGGCCTAAGCGTTACATTCGCCGGTTTCGACTCCTTGCACACCTGACAGTTAGCCACAAAATCTCGCACTTGAGTGCTCTGGTTAGGCCAGTAAAAATATTCCCTGACTCTGCGCAAAGTCTTCCCGATACCTCCATGAGAAGCCTGTGGTGAGTTGTGGGATTTTTCTATTATGGTCTTGGTCAACTCTAGAGGAACCCATAGTTTCCAGGCAAAATCCTCATTTAAAACCACACCATCATAAGGCTGAACTCTCTTGTATACAAGGCCGTCTACTACCTTCAAATCAGGTAATTGCTCAGACTTTGCTTCTATAGTGGAAACAAGTTCTAAGTAACTACCAGCCTTAAACGCGTCAGAATCCAGATCAATCAAGCCATTCACGTCTGCCGCTATTTCCTCCATCTCGTAGCGCGATAGGGTGTCGGGTACTACATTTTGCTTCCCCTGCCTATGTTCTACAGAAAAGTCATAAGCTTGGAGGTGCAGACTCCACCTAGCTAGGCGACCGCTCAAATCCTTATGAGACATGAGCCATTTAAGGCTGCTGTGATCTGTAATTACTGAAAAAGGCATAAGTTCTATGTAGGGCCTAAACTTTTTAATCGCCAGGACCACTGCTAGACATTCACGCTCAGTTACTGAATAATTTTTTTGCGCCGGCGTCAGCTTGTGGGAAAAGTAGGCAATAGGGTGTTCTCCATCAGATTCATCCTTCTGGAAAAGCACCGCCCCAATACCCACATCTGACGCGTCACACTGAACGTAAAAATGCCTAGAGAAGTCAGGGTGACTAAGCAGTGGGCTCGAAGTCAGAGCTTTCTTGAGCTGATCAAACGCGACCTTAGCTTCATCGGAAAACTTGAATTGCTTACCCTTCTTCAGCGTTTCAAAGATTGGAGCCGCAATGGTGGCATAGTCTGGTATAAATTTTCTATACCAGCCTGTTGCCCCCATGAAGCTCCGCACCTGTCTTGCTGTCTTAGGATAAGCAAAACGAGTGATCGTTTCCACCTTGGCCGGATCAGGTTTTATTTTACCACCTCCTACTATATAACCCAGATACCTTAACTCCTTGAAACAGAACTTCGATTTTGCCACATTGATGGTCAGACCTGCTTGCGTTAATCTATCGGCTACCCGTTTCAATAACTCCACATGTGTTTCAAAATCTGGCGATACAATCAAGAGATCATCTAGATAGACGAAAACTCTATCACGAAGAGCCGCTGGGATCACTTTATCCATCAGACGGCATAACCTCTGGGCTGCGTTGCACAACCCAAAAGGCATGACCGTAAAATGGTAAAGTGGCCGCCCTGGTACCGTGAATGCAGTTTTCTCCCTACTAGAATGATCTAGTGGTATCTGCCAGAAAGCGTCTTTTAAATCGACACTAGATATGTACATTGTATCTCCCAATCGACTAAGCAAACCCTCAATGTGCGGCAGAGGATAGGCATCCTTGACCGTCAACGCATTAAGCTTACGGGCGTCCAGGCATAACCGGTTCTTCTCACCCCTTCTAACCAAAGTAACCGGATGACTCCACGGACTCTCGCTAAGCTCAATTACGCCTAGATCAAGCATTCTATCTAACTCTGCGAACATAAGTTTTTGCACAGCCGGGGAGACGGGGTAATGACGGTCTTTAACCGGAGCTGAGTCACGGGTATCGATAGAATGTATTTCTAAATGCGTCTTACCTAGACCCTTCTTTGTGTAACAGGGGAACATCAATATGGCTAAATCCAATTTCTTGCGCTGTTCAGGCGTCAAGGTATGAGTCACGACATCTGGGCTATTATCTGTCTCTACACAGAGACTAACACCGTTGGTCGTAAGACTCTCTATATTGGCAAATAGTTTAAAAACCTTCATGAAGTCAATACCCAAGAATAGCTCGCGACTCAGAGTAGGCACTAAATAAAACGTTATAACCTGCGTTACTTGGCCAAAGCTAACTTCTGCCCGTACGCGACCCACTATATGGTGCACTGTGCCGTCAGCTGTCTTGATAATTGTAGAGAAATCGTGGATTTTAAGCCCCGCCTTTTCTACAATATCAAGACAGTTACGGCCCAGGCACGTGACAGTAGCCCCGCTGTCTAGCAGACCTTCGATCTCGTGGCCACCTAGGTTAATACGAGTATAGAGACGGGAGTCTTTACCCTCATATAGCGAAGCCGACGAAATTTCATGCCGAATACGTTTTCGAATTTTGTACCGCTCGCGTGCTTTTCTAATTTTTGTCGATACGCTACCGAAAATCCGTTGCCTAGCCTCCTTGTATTCTTTTAAACGAATATGCAGAGGCTTAAGCTCTCTAAGACGAGGTTCGAAACTTACTGTAGAAGCTAACCTATCACTATTTATTAAAACTTTGACTTTACTACCCTCAGACTCAATTTGTTGTAATGAAACTGGGTTTAGACATCGGTCGACCGCGCCTCCCCAGTTCGAGACGGGTTTCGGGACCGGTTTCCCTGACACTTGGGACATTTTGGTGTCACTACATTGTCCCTACCACAACGGAAACAAAACTGCCGAGTTAAAGGCTCTGGACAATCTACGAAGCTATGACCAACTACCTTACAATTCCAGCAAGTATAATGACTCGTAGAACGTACCGCATCCACTTCCAGATCAATCAAAGGCAAATCCTCATCTTCAGGCGCAATTTCGCTTACACGCTGCGTAAAAGTACGCTGCTGATAAAGCTGGCGTTGACCCGCTATCAAATTTTCGGCTCGTCTGACTTCTCGGCAAAATTCGGATAGAGTCCTAATGTTTACCGAAAACATCACCTGCGCCAGTGAAGGTTTCAAATTGCCTCTCATTATTTCCACCAGCTGCTCCTCATCATACGGGGTTTCTTGTTGATTTCTCAACTTTATTACAGCGTGGTAAAATTCATCAAAAGGCTCCTGCGGCAACTGACGGCGATTTAAAATTTGCATTTGAACTTGGTATTCTTTTGCATACTGGCGATACTGGGTTAGAAGAGCCTTTTCCAACTCCTCCCAGGTATTTATATTTACTATCTTTCGATAGTCCCAGTACCAGTCCAAAGCTGGGCCATCTAGTAGCAAATGAAATGATCGCAAAATATCGTTATCGGCACAGTTATAGTCTCTTCTCAGAGCTCCAACGCGGAAAATGAATTCCTGGACGTTCATTGTCTTGCTAGTGCCATCAAATTTAACTCCCCATTTGGCTAATTTAAACTTGTCAAGAGACTCTGGCTGACTTGGCATCGACATGGGCCTGTGATAATTCGGCTGTCGATCTAGGGGCTGATAAAAAGCTGCTGCAGACCAAGCATCCTGTGGATACCCGGCCTGAGAGTTATGTGAAGGCTGGTAATTTTGATGTTGTGGCATATGCTGATACGTCTGTTGATTATATGGCAGCGGATTTTGTTGTTGCAAGACGTACTGCTGCTGCTGATATGGTGTTTGTGGTTGTGGTGGAGGTACCAGCGACGCTGCTGCCCTCGATGGTAGTCTTTGCGGCTGCAGGCCAGGCTCGACATAATGTGGAGCTGGAATTAAAGGTGGTGGTTGCGCACATGCCTGCTGAATCTGCACAGAGGCATTTTGTGGCTGATTACACCCAGTCGCAACAGAAGGCCGGAAACCAACTGGCGGCTGGGTAAACGTCGACTGCACCTGAGCAGGCGTAGATTGAATTCTCTCAACGCTAGGGGCAGCACCAGATGTTTGTGCTGGCGGCGCATTGTTTGCTGCCTGTGATAATAAAACCTGCTTGATGTCAGCCAGGGCTTTCTCAATTTTGTTATCCACCTCACGCATAAAGTTAACTTGGCATAAACCAACCGATGCCTCAACAATTTGTTGAATACTGTTTGCGTTGAGCGGCCTTTCGGTGGCTGAATTATTGATTGTACCTCCTCGTAACTCCTGCCGAATATTTTGAGCGGTGACGCTACTAAAAGTCGGCGAGATAATCGTTTGTTCTGCATTTTCAGAACTTATAGAAAGATCGTGCGATGATGACATAATTGGGTCATTTCCAGTCGAAAAAGTTTGTACGCTGGTGGTAGTAATCACTGGATTTACCAGTGACGAAACCGTAGTAGTAGTAGCAGTATTCGTACTACAAGTCGCACTTGCTGTAGATGTAGGCATATTGTTGGGCTCTAACATTAGTCTACTAGTACGGCGAGTTAAAACCATTAAGAAAAGGTATATATAAAAAAAAGGAAAATAAAAATAATAAAAAAATAAAAATAATATAAAAATAAAAATAATAAAAAAATATAAAAATAAATATATAACCAACTAAATTGGGTTTCCTCTCACAGGACTCAAAATTAGGTTGGTAAAAAAAAGCAATAAAAAAAAACAAAACTTATATGCAAATATGTACCTATCCACTTGTGGTGAAAGGTATAATAAGCAAGTATAAAAACAAATAGAATTCCTTACAAAACGCCAAAAAGCAAAAGGAATCAAAATCTATTCCAAAAAAAATAAAATAAAAGCAAAATAAAATAAAAATCCTAAAAAAGGTTTTTGTATAAAAAAAATCCTCACGAATACAAATACGTAATAAGCGGTATATTTCGGGGAAAAATTCGAAGTAAAAAGGGTAAAGGTATGTATCTGAAATTAACTTTGTGTTTGCATTATTAAAAAAATCATAAATATTTTCAGGAGCTGAACAAAAGGCAAATAAAAAAATTGTTGAGTTAAGAGAAATAGTTGTATCAACCAAAACCAAGGATAGTTTTGCTGCAGCTGAAAGATTAGGAAGAAGAAATCCATTATTTTTCAGGACTAGCGAAAACTATAACTGGCATCTAAATTTTTTTTCTTCGACTAACACGGGAAAATGTGAGTATTAATTAAAAATTCAACTATTTCTTGGGCTATTGTATATTTAAGGAATAACACAAAATGGTATCTCCATCCTTTCCTCTCAACTTGAGCAATTAAAAACCATACTAAATTTGTACTTAATTATATTTAAGCCTCAAGTTGACAGCAAAAGACTAAGATATTAGAATCTGTAAATCCTCATGAACCTATCGCTCACACCATATGTCGCAACGCGATACCAGACACTACGTCTTAGCCATCGGGACTTACATATGTGCGAGAGACAGGTATCATGATGACTTATCAGATTCACCTGATTTAAATAAAAGGAAAATATTAAATTAAACCTCCTCTCTTGTTGAGCCACGTAGCTACAAGTTAGGGACTCTTATGACCTACCTAACTGGACATACGTTTCCCAACAAAAGAAAAAAATGAAAAAATCTAAGCTAATTCTGTCTACCAGGACTTGCTTCGGGCCCCACGTTGGGCGCCATTTTTGTAGCAGCTGTTGTGAGAAAAAAATGGTAATACTGAATATACCTTGGGTTACCAGACTGTTGGCCGCGCTGGTATGCTGGCGTAAGCACCGGCTAGGGCTCGCCGTCTTGGGGTGGTTCTTGCCAACCAGCCTAGCTAATTCAACAGCTACAAAAAACCATACCAGCTAATATGAAAAAGTAAAAAAAAAGTTTTAAAAAAAATATAAAGTTTGGAGCCCGAAGCAAGTCTAATCAGCTCCCTGTTAGCAAACACGCGTTAAACCTCCATGGCTGATGTTAGGCCATGTTTTTGCCCTCCCACAAGAAGTCCTTGGACTTCACCATGACATCGTAGTAAAAAAATTTAAAATATTAGATGTCCCGAACATCTCCTCTACCCGCTTTACCTTCTCCTTTTTACCCCTACTTACCGCTTATAAGATTTTTAGGCCATCATGATTAAAAATCTGCTGAAAATTTCATTCAAACGTTATAAAATTTTTCATTTTTTTATTGTTATTTTAAACATTAATATAAACAAAATTAATTTAACTCAATTATCTAATTTAAAATTAAAATTTAAAGACATATTGGCCTTATATTGAAAATTACTAAAATTACAAAATTTTACAAAATTAATAAAACAAACTCTTAACTATTTATTTCCTTCCACAGGCTTGATGTTTTTTTTTAAAATCTGATGCAGCTAATGGTGCAGGAACTGCCGTCCGTCCGTCACGTGTCCTACGTCCGAATTCTTTTAACGGGTAAGGTTAACACTCAAAAAAAAAAACCTATATATATATTTCACTTTTGCCTACGATTTCTTTTCTAGGTTAAGGTAAACACTTTCGTGGCTAAATTGCACACGCCCGCGAAACGAACCCTAGGTTTGAGCTCACCCCTATCCGCGCACTCTTGCCCTAAAATTTATCAAGAGGATTGGATTTCTTTACGGTAAGTATTTTCCCTAAATTTCCAAGGCTAAAGCTAATACATATAAATTTTGGTTTAGCAGTTCGTATGTCGTTCGTCGTCTGGTTCAATGGTCAAATGGCTGTTACCTGACACCCCGGGAGTGGTGGTGTCTCTGCTATTGCTGGTGGGTGAATCCCTCGTTGGAAGCGACAGCGATGAAGGTGATGCACAAAAATTTAATTACCCTCTTTTTTTTATTTGCTCTAAGTTTTTTATTTAAATTAATATTTTAATTTTAGCTTTTAGTGTTTCATTAATATTGACACTGGCTTTTAGTTCTTTAAATCTTTTTGATGGTAGTTTTTCTCAGTTTTAATAGTGTTTTAGCTTTAAGTTTTTTTTCTTTTTAGTTATATTAATATTTTAGTTTTATTAATAATAACTATTTTACTTTTAAACTTAATATTTCTTTTTTTTCTATTTCTTTTAATAGAAATTTCACTTTGATACAATAAAATTATTTATTCACCAAAAACTTATAATGGTATCTTTGTTTTTTTCTTTTTACGGGTATTCCCACAAATAAACTTTTAGCTTGGTTTTATACTTTTATTGTTTTTCTTTTTTTTTCGGATCACCACTTGTCGCTTCGTAAGTATCTCAGGAAAAGATCTAGATGTTTCGCCATTTGCGTCCAAGAAACCTTCTAGAAGCCACAATATGTCCTCCATCTACCGTTCCCTATAATTTTTGTTTTTTAATTTTATTTCGTGCATGCCGCTGCATGCACAATAATCTATCTGTCCTATTCTTTAATTTTATGTACATGTTACAGCCTGTTATCTCACGGTGTTACCATTCATTATGTGTACTGCCTTATCTCTACACCGTGTGCACACGACAGTGTTGAATAACAAATTTTTTTTTAACGATTTTTTATTTGCAATCTGTCTACTTAAGGACAATAAGCATATGATACATTAAATAACAGGAGTTATGTAGCTTGAATAAACTGCATAACTATATAAAACAAACTTATAATAAATAATTATTTTTACAAATCACTAGCTTCTAAAATGCAAGTCTAATATATGTGTACGTTTAAGTCTTCTAGTTTCAGAGCTATAATCTAAAAAGTAAAACAGCTAGAGGATTTCTGTGATTACTTAATCGTTCAATATAGTTTTAACAATCTTATTTTTTTCATTTCTGAACGGTTTAATGAAAACACCATACGCGTGTTTCGATTCGAAAGAAATCTTTTTCGAAACACAATGTCGAAGTCACATTTCAATTATTTTCTTCCAGAGTTTTTTTTGGATTCTGACCAAAAAAAATTTGGTAAATAGCATAGGTATGTAACCAAAGCGCCAGGGTGTGATTTCTTTCCTTAGCTTCCTCCAAAATCTGCAGCGCGACCTATACCTTCGTATAGGAAGTGAGACTCCAAATTCAGCTAGGTAAAATTAAAAAGAGTTTAATGGTGCTCCTCCAGTTAAAAAACTTGAGTTTATTGGATCTCCTCCAGTAAAAATTGAGTTTAATGCTGCTCCTCCAGTTAAAAGTTGAGTTTTTAAAATGGTGCTCCATCAAAGTCCGACTTATTGAAATTAAAATTTCTAGGTTATATACGATAACCAAACGATTACAGTGGCTGATTAAAGCAAACACCAATACAGTACAACAGTACAGCTATTCGAGGAAGCCAATCAGCCAGTGTGAGTGAGACCCAAACCACTCGAAGGCCGAGCAACAAGGACGGCCTGATGGACTTTAAGCGATAATGACAATGACGCAGGACTACTTTACGACTCTCTTCCAGAGTCAAATATTTATGATAATATTGATAGATTATGGTATAAACCAAGGTACATATGTATATTTATACAGGTAAAATTATTAGAACAGCTGTTTAAATTTGCTTGCCTGAAAATGTCAAACCTTGTATAAAACTCTGTTCGCGAACTTAAGAATTTGTAAAAATTCTGTTTTTTTTCATTTTTTTTGCATTATCAAGTAATTGCTTATTTTTCAAGCCTTTTTAACTTCTTGTTTTTTTTAGTAAAACTTTGCAACTAAATTTAAATCAGTTCTTGTAGGTTGGAAATTTGTTTTCTAGGAATTAAATTTATTCAACATTACTAAAAAATTATATCATTACATAAAATTATGCAGTCGAGTTTTAGTGGGATTCATTATTGTATCCAGCAATTAACATCATATAAATTAAAAAATTCAACTTTTCTTTAAAATTAATCACCTAATTTGTAAAAAATATTCTTTCAACTTAGAGAGAATAAAACGAACTTAATCCTTACATCAAAACTTTCTTTGTATGAAAAAAATAAGTGTAAAAAATTCATTGGAATTACCAGTACATCAAATACAAAACTAATGGTTCTAAAACAAAAGTTAATATTTTCTATTATTCAATATTCAGCCGTGGGAACATAAATTTTTCTGATATGTATTAATTTTTCTTTTTTCACAGCGCCCTCCTTCGCAGGTATTATCACATAGCAATAAATCGCCGGCGAAGTAAAATAATTATAAATTGGCTATGCTAGCTTCAAACTAATTCGCCTAAATAACACCAGAGGCGCTGCAATTGCAGTGTTGCAGGTGCGAATCTTTACTATCACACTAACAATCTGTCTTATCTACTCCTATGCCTTTAAACAGGCATTAATTGTCTGTGTTACTTCTCTTGTATAAAAAAAAATAAGTAAATACAGTTTCCAGTTTCTAGAATAAAATCATCTTTAGAAATTAAAAACATTTTTAAATATCAAATGTTCGTTTCGAAAGTGTCTGGTTTCCAGAAGGAAAATCATATTTAAATATGAAAAATAAGTTCAATTTCTTTGTTATCCATTTTGATATTCATTAATTCATTTTCTAATGTTGGCCAAACAAAAGTCAATGAAAATCGCCAACAATATCGCCAAATATTTTTAAAATCGCCAAAAAGCAGCCACGTTTGGCGAGAAATCGCCATATCTGACAAACCTGCTCAATAGTCGTGTATTGAAATCCAAACTATTTCACATCGTTATCTTTATTCACCTTGGTTATCTTTATATTATTTCTCGTTTGCGGTCCCACCCAGAATTAATTTAGAAATTTAACTTAGACAATTTGATCAACAATTTAAATGGTTGGAAATTTGTGTTTAAAAAATTTAATATGAAATAACAATACTGACGTTAAAAAATACATATGTATGTGTATGTATATTTGAAATCTTTTATTAATTTAAAAACACAAAAGAACACAAGAAATGTGACACAAATTTTCATATTATAATTAAAAACAAAAAATGAAAAATATTTAAAAGAAAATTGTAAAAATAATTTTCATTTTTGATTTTGGGAAGGTTTTGCATTTATGTATATTGTAGTTAGGTTATAGTTAGGCCATAAAAATTAACTTAAAGTGTGTTATTTTCGTAGTTGACTATCATTTTGCTTGTAGGGTAAGTGTGTGTATGTATGTATGTATGTATGTATGTATGTATGTATGTATGTATGTATGTATGTATGTATGTATGTATGTATGTATGTATGTATGTATGTATGTATGTATGTATGTATGTATGTATGTATGTATGTATGTATGTACTCTACAAGCAAAATCGTAGTCGACTACGAAAGTAACGCACTTTAAGTTAACTTTTATGCCCTAACTATAAGCTAACTACAATGTTAATGCAAAACCTCCCCAAAATCAAAAATAAAATTATTTTTGACAATTTTGTTTTAAATATTTTTCATTTCTTTTTTAAAATTATAAGATACAAATATGTGTCACACCCCTTGCGTTCTTTTGTGTTCTTAAATTATCGAGCATTTCATGTATTAACATTTTTAGTTAAGAAGCCTTCAATCAAAGATGCAGGAAAAAATTTATTGCACAATGGTAAATAAGTCAGTTATTTTTAATAAAAATAATTCAAGTATCAACTACTACAGGTTGCACAATAGTTAGCTTAAAGTGCATTAAAAGTTAGTTAAGTTGCTTATAGGGTATGTATGTATGTATATATGTATGTACCCTGAGGAAACCTGGGGCAAGTGCCTCCAAGTCACCACTATTTTGGTGACTCTTTGGCGACATTGTCTACATTTTTTAAATATTTTTTTGATGAAAAAAAAATCTAATAACGTACACAATTTATTATCAGATCTGTTCTAAAAATCACTTAAATTAATCACATAACGTTATATTATTACAACTACTTCAGAAAAGTACCAAAAGTGTAAACTAGAATTATTAAAATGTAAATAAACTAGTGAATCACTAGTTCCAATGTCTACATATGGTCCCAAAAGAACTACCTAGTCAATAGTACCAATGTCAGTAGTGCATTTTCAGGTTCCATGCAAAATGACCCTATGAAAAATCGCCCAAAAGCAAGAAATCTTCATACAAAATTGGGTAATATTTCATATGAAAAGCAACCCAAAAATGTTCGGTGTTTTTTCGTCATTTTTGGAGAATAATTCATTTTTATATTTTTCATTATAAAAAATCGCCCAAATGTTAATGAAAGATCACCCATTTTTGATAATAAGAGTGAAAAAAACAATGGTTTGTCTTAAAAGCGATATATTTTTAATAAAAAATTATCACTAATAAGAAGTAGGTATAAAGTTTACCGTAAACCGCAGAAGTGTTAACATTAAAAATTTAGGATTTAAACTTAAAAAATAAGCAACTTAGTTTCTGTCTCTGCTTTTCCAAAAAACTGATTAATTTACAGATAATTTTTGCAAAAAAAAACCGACTTCAAAACAGATAGAAGGGCACCAGTTATAAAGTACAAATGTAAGAAGTAATCTGTAAGAATTAGATTTAAACCAAATAGTAGATGCGCCAAAATTAGCGGAAAAAAGTAAAGACTATGTGAATGTCAAGCATCTACCTATTACTGTTCAAAATTTAAGCTATTTTCACCAGCATCCGTCTTTTATGGTGACACCATTCAAGTCTCTGTCTGATTTCAAAGATATGGTCACATAGATCAAATTATATCACCTATTCGGACACCCTTTAATTTACAATTTTAAATTAAAGACCTGTTGTTATAGAGGACTTGGCCACAACGATTCTTTGTAAATTTCAACTATCTGTATATAACGGTTAAAAAGTTTAACCATATATATCAAATTATATGAACTATTGGCACACCCTTTACATTATAATTCCAAATTTATACTTGTTATCATACCAGAGAAAGTAGTGGATATTCTGCCTAATTTTTAAGTGTTTGTGTTTAACGGCTCAAAAGATAGGGCCATATAGATCAAATTACATAATTTATGGGGACACTTTTTAGATTCTAAATTCAAATTGTATACTTGCTATAGTGAACTTTGCAATACAGCTTCCTTGTAAATTTCAGCTGTCTGTCTATAACAGTTCAAAAGTTTGGCCACATATATAGAATTACATTAACTATTGGGACACCCGTTTATTTCCAAATTCAAATTTGATACTTTTTGTTATAGCGGACTTAGCAATACAGGTTCTTTGTAAATTTCAGCGGTCTGTGTACAACTGTTCAAAAGTATGGCCATATACATCAAATTAAATGAACTATTGGAGCACCCTTTAAAATTTTGAATATTTATACATTTTATTATAACGGTCATAGTAATCGACATTCTGTCAAATTTTCAAGTTTTTGCCTACAACGGTTCAAAAGATAGGCTCAAATAGGTCAAATTACGTCACCTATGGGGACACCCTTTAAATTTTAAATTTATTTTTTTTTATTAATTTCTGCTGTTGGGAGCTATAGCGACACGCAATTTTTTAAAATTTTAATTTGGTGCCCTTTACGGTTCTTAATACACGTAAAAAACATGTATGTTGTATGGGGACACCCTTTAATTTTTAATATAATGAACTGTTTTTAAAATGGGACCAACCTGAAAGCATAACCTTTCAAATGAAGAAATTTTAAAATCGGTTCAGAAATGGCTGAGTTCTGCGGTTACATACATAAAAAAGCAACATTCAGACGAATAGATAACCTCCTTCTTTTTTGAAGTCGGTTAAAAATGTAGTGATATGACATTTAAGGTTGTACCAATGGCAGTTTTCAAAAGGCTTCTGATTATGTTAGTAAATTGTTCTGCCGAAAAATTACAAGCTGCTTTGTTTCTTTTATACTAGTAAATATTTCTAGTTATGTTGTTATAAAAAGATTAATAATATGATTGAAATATATAATTATTGTTATTAATGTGTTTATTGTTAAACTTTACAAAAAAATTTTTATAAAATATGAAAAATCGCTTGCTCGATGAATTCAATTAACGGTTCAATTAATTTAAATCAACGATTTAATTTAGCAACGTTTGTAGCGACTGTGACCATGGTTACTCAGAGTTCCCTTGGAAGAGCCCCCAGGAGCAGCAGGTGTCACAGCTTTGTTGGATTTTGATCAAAGATTACATACAAAAGTTGCAAGCCGAAAGCTTTCTCGATAAATTAAACCAATATCAATGCCCTTACTAAGACTATTGACATTTTTATATTTAATAAGAAAGCTATAAATAAATTTGGGCGATAATTCATCTATATTTGGGTATTTTTTCACAATTTTTGGGCCAAATTTCCATTTTTCTTTTTTGGGCAATCTTTTATTTCTTTAGGGTAATTATTCATTCGGCAATTTTTCTTTTTTTGTTTTTGGGCGATTTTTCATAGGCCCATTTTGCATGCAGCCGCATTTTCAATGACAAGCACATGTTAAATGTCTATAGTAAATAGCTTTGTCTGGGGTATTATAAGTCACTAGTACTGGTGACTCTGTCAATAGTAAGTCAGTACAGTTTCACTATTGACATTTCCTGCAGGGTATGTATGTATGTATAGGTACCCTGAAGGAAACCGCGGACAATTATCCCCAAGTCACCACTTTTGTCAACTATTATGGTGACTATTTGGCGACATTGTCGACAAATTGTCTACATTTTGATATTTGCTTCTTAATTTTTTATTCTTCGTATGTACATAGTATATACTACATACACATGTACATACATATGTACGTCAGGTGCAAACAAAAAATACGTTATTTTAAATATTATAAAAATCAATATATATTATGTTTCAAATCATAAAAACCATAAAACATCAAGAGGA
The DNA here is from genome assembly GCA_949628195.1 of Phasia obesa. NCBI lineage: Eukaryota > Metazoa > Arthropoda > Insecta > Diptera > Tachinidae > Phasia > Phasia obesa. Next base: position 61,190,668 of record OX451218.1, on the reverse strand, counting down.
AACGGAATTATGTATAAACGACAGATAAAAAAGCAATCGATCTATATATATAAAAAGCACAAAATGTGTTTGTTTGTTTGTTTGTCGGAAAGCTATAGCTGCCTACACCAGTGAACCGATCTTTCTGAAATTTTCACAGTTCGTTATTGGATATACGGATGGTAAAATATGGTACTTATTTTTTTGATATTTGACGTGGGCGTGGCACCTCCCATACAAAGTAAATATTAATCATCATATATCTTGGTAGAGGTAATAGGTAGCATCTTGAAATTTCTCACCCGTAACCTCTATGTTAACGTAAATAATTTAGCGTAACACAGATTTAATTGGAATAGTGGGCATGGTACCTCCCATACAAAGTAAATATTTATCATCGTATATCTTGGTAACAGTAATAGGTAGCGCCATGAAATTTTGCTACGGGAACCTCTATATTAACATGCATAGTTTTAAGAAAGATAGACTGGATTGGAATAGTGGGCGTGGTAACTCCCATACACAGTCAAGAGTTATTATCATGTTCCTGGCGAACTACAATATACAGAGCCTTGAATCTTTGCACGAGTAACCCCTATGCTAATGTGCATAGTGTACCAAAATACGAAATTAATTGGAGCAGTGGGCGTGGTACTTCCCATATAAAGTGAACAATTATTGTCCCGTATCTAGAGAACGGTAGGTGGATATTTCGCACAAATAACCATCATATTAACGTACATAGTAAGAATAGTAGGCGTGGTACCTCCCATATAAAGTGATAAATTATTATCGTGTTCTTGGCGAACTACAATAGTTAGCGCCTTGAAACTTTTCATGAGTAACCCCTGTGCAAATGCGTATAATATACTGAATTACAGAACAAATTGAGACAGTGGGCTTGGTACCTCCCATATAAAGTGAAAATTATTATAAAACAGATTGGTTGAGAACAGTAGGCGTAGTAGTATTATATAAAATAGAAGTGACAGAATTGTTTTTACATTCTGGTGGAGCATAAAGTGTTGCTAGACAGAATTGTTAAGCAAAATACGGTTTCTACAAACCTTACTTTTTCCAATTACGAGTGAGGAAAAATTAAAAGAAATGGACGCTATTTTAGCCACTCATTCAGACCCATACGTAAGTATTTCTATTTGCTTTGAAACGAAATTAATGAACAACATTGAATTTTCAATTTATATTTAATAGATTAGGCAAATCAACTCACTCCTTGCTGGTAATGCTGAATGTAACATTCACCAAGAATTTGGTCATACCATTATTATGAGCTTCAATACCCTTTGGATAAAAAGAGATTGCGTGAATATCCAAATGTATTTAAAGCTGTAATAGGTTCGTTGTTTGTTTTAAGTTTTGTAATATTTTGACAATTATTGTTTTTCATAATATTTAGATGTTATTTTAACTTTTAGTGAATTTTCGGATAAAACGCTTTGAGCAGTATTTCAGCGGCAAAAAATGAAATTTTTTAAACAAATAGGTCGAGACAAAACAAAATCGAACGGAAAACAAACGGATGAAGACACTGCCAACAAAGATGTATTTTTAAAATTTGTTTAACTGAAATTATTTATAATCATACTCTTAACAATCTTATTGAATTGTTTGTAATAATTAATATTAACTTAAATTTTATAATCATAGTCTTAACAACCTTATTGAATTGTTCATATTATCATACGAAAAATTGTATTAGAATACGACTGTTGTGAATTAGTGCTTTTTAATCATTTATTTATTTTTTAATAAAACTAGAAAAGTTAAGAAAATATGCATTTTCATCGTCCAATCTATTTCAAAGTACAAGTACAAAAAGTGTAGAATTTAGAATTACTAAAATGTACTAATGAATCACTAGTTCCAATGTCTACATATGGTCCCAAAAGAACTACCTAGTCAATAGTACCAATGTCAGTAGTGGATTTTCAATGACATGCACATGTTAAATGTCTATAGTAAATAGCATTGTCTGGGGTATTATAAGTCACTAGTACTGGTGACTGTGTCAATAGTAAGTCAGTACAGATTCACAATTGACATTTCCTGCAGGGTAATAAAAATAACTACATACATACATCAAGCCAAAATAATACCTTTTTATGATATAAAGGTACCTAAGACACTATCACGAAAATTATCTCATATGTTGGTTTCGAGATGAAAGAGTAATCAGAATACGTTGAGATTTTTAAACCAGATACATAGATATTGATGTTTTTAGTGGATTTATCGAAAAATTGAAAATTAAAATACCCTCTTGTCAATCAAGTGCGGTATGTATAATGTTAAACAAGGTATATTTATTTTACTAGCTAGTGTCGTCCGCCTAGCTGATTTAGTAGTTCGTTTGATATTTCGAACTACAAAGCAACAACAAAATGCCATGTTGTTCTTGTATTGTTGTATTTGTTGTAGGGATGCCACTACCTAGTAAAATAAATATTCCTTGATGTTAAACAATTTTGTGAAAAATTTTTGTTTTAAAATTCAGCTAATTAGGCCTACAGTTTCCAACGTAATTAAAACAATTTAATTACAATTTTACCGAACGTTTCGTCGATTGTTTGTCGACTTTAAACAATTTTATTTTATACTTATTCATTTAGTGGCGTTTTTTATTTTATTAAAAAGATCAATACTTTCCAGTTGTTTTATAAATATTTATTAGGTGAAATTCCGTCTTATTATGTTATGAAATGTTTTTTCTGGATAAGTTCGCGAGTACGCCTAAAGCTTTTTGTATTATTCTTTACAATTTAGTCAAATATTTTGACAAAGTCGGGCAAATTAAGGTAATTGCGTTGGAGAAAAAGCTAATAATATCTATGGAGTGCTATCACCTAGTATTAATTCGCCTTGGTATAACAAAACTGGGACGAACGACAAATCTCGCGCAGCACGACGAATTCGTCGGCAAAAATTCGTTGCGTAAATTCGTCCAACATAACACAATAAGAACGAACAAAATTTAATGAAGTGACAATTCTTTGCCAGATCTCTGTTTTTTTCTGGACATTTAAACAAGATAATGGCCCCAAGCACTGCTCACGTAGTATTAAAAACTAGGTTGCTAAGAAAAAAATTAAGACCATATATTGGCCAGCACAAAGACGTGAATTAAATCATATAGAAAATCAATAGGGAATTATAAAAAAGGGATAGCTACACACAAAATCAAAAACAAGCCCATTTTAATGAAAATGATGCAGGTGGAATGGGAGCAACTAAGTCCAGCCCAATGTGCAGAATTTGACTAAACATTGTGATGTCCCAGGGTGAAGTCAGTTGTCTTACTGACTACTCAGAAGTTAGCTTAAAGTTAGCAATTTGTAGTTAGCTATAAACTAAATATATATCATTTAGCTATAAAGAGACTTTGTAAAAATATGCAATACAATTTTTCCCTGTTTATAATATCCTGCATCAATATAATTTGTTTTTGATTGATACATTTTCTTCTGCATTAAAAATATAAAATATAACACCTAAAATGCTAAATAATCAGTAACATATTTGCTACCAAATAACATTAAAATAGAATCATAATTTAAAAAAACAAAAGAACGCAAGGAATGTGACACAAATTTTCATTTTATAATTTAAAATAAATTACTCAAGTGCGAGTTAGACTCACACACTTAGGGTTCCGTACTATGTTTAGTGGAACTTTAAAAATTCGAGTTGTTAATTTTTTCATGTCTTATGAGTCACCCTTTAATTTTAAAATTAAAGTCATAATTGCATCACTGTTGGAACACCCTTTAAATTTCAGCAATTTTTGTTATAGCGGCAATGGTAATACACTATCTATAGAAATATACATGAGCCTACCTATTGCGGTTCAAAAAATAAGGTAATATACGTGAAAAACATGTCACTGATGGAACACCCTTTAGATATTAGTAATTGTTACAGCGGCCGAAGTACAACATCTACTGTAAACATTTAAAGAGGCTACCTTTTAAGGTTCAAAAAGTAAGGCTATTTAAGTAAAAATCATGTCTCTGTCGGAACACCCTTTAATTTTGTTATTTGCTATGGCGGCCATGGCAATTCTCTTTCTATGAATATATCAAGAGTCTGCATATTACTATTAAAAAAAATAAGTTACTATACGTGAAAAACATGTCACTGTTAGAACACCCTTTCATTTTTAGTAATTGTCATAACGGCCATGGCAACACATCTTCTATACAAATTGGAAGAGTCTACTTATTACGGTTCAAAAAATATGTCGTTATACATGCAAAAGACGTCACTGTCGGAAAACCCTTTAAATTTGTATTCTTTTTATAGGAGTCATAGTAATAAACCATTTGTGAAAATTTCAAAAGTCTATCTGTTATGGTTACTATTTGTTAAAGTGGTTATAGTAATACACCTCCTGTAAAAACTTTAAGAGTCTACCTATTATCGTTTAAAACTTATGGCATATACATGCCAATCACGTCCTATCGGAACACCCTCTAATTTTTAGGTTTAAAATTGTATACTTGCTTATAACGCGAACATAGTTTGAATTACTGTCTGCAAATTTTACGTGGTTGCCTCCTATAGCTCAAGAAATAAAGACATAAAGGCAAATAACACGTCACTTTCGGAACACCCTATAAGTTTATGATTTGTTGCTATAGTGGCTACAGTTATACACCTTTTGTGAAAATTTCAAGAGTCTACCTATTATGGTTCAAAACTTAGCCCTTATACATGCAAATCACACCACTATCGGAACACCCTTTAATATTTAGGTTTATTTTTTTAGACTTGTTTATAAAGCGAACTAGGTTTTAATTACTCTTTGTAAATTTTGAGTGTATGCCTCCTACAGTTCAAGATATAAACACATATTCGTGAATAACACCTCTATATCGGAACACCCTATAAGTTTTAATTTTTGTTTCTATAGCAGCCACAGCTATACACCTTCTGTGAAAATTGCAAGAGTCTACCTATTATGGATAAAAACTTAGGCCTTATACATGCAAATCACACCACTATCGGAACACCCTTTAATTTTTAGTTTTTTATAGTTGTATATATAGTGAACTAAGTTTTAATTACTGTTTGTAAATTTCAAGTGTATCCCACCTACAATTCACGAAATATGCACATATTCGTGAATAACACCTCTCTATTGGAACACCCTATAAGTTTTAGTATTTGTTGCTATAGCGGCAACAGCTATAAATCATCTGTGAAAATTTCAAGAGTCTACATATTGCGGTTCCAGAGATAAAAGGCGCTGACAGACGGACAGACGGACAGACATTGTAGCGAAAACAATAGGGTTACGTTTTTACACTTTGTGTACGGAACCCTAAAAAGAAATGAAAAATATTTAAAAGAAAATTGTCCAAAACAATTTTATTTCATTTTTGATTTTGGGGCGGTTTTGCATTTACATTTTAGCTAGCTTATAGTTAGGCCATAAAAGTTAACTTAAAGTGTGTTATTTTCGTAGTTGTAGGGTATATACATATGTATATACATATGTATAAGTTTGTGACTAAAAAAACTTGCTTATTCAAAAGCCAGCACGTTATAATATATTTAAAGTAGGGCGAGTATACTCGTATTGGCAAGGCGTGACATCATGCCAAAGACGAGTATACTCGTCCTAGCAACGAATGGGTTAGGTTGAGCTACTTTTTATAGCTTTAGTTTTATGTGAGATTCTAATACCCTGTTCAGACATGTTTTCTTAATTGATACAATTAAATCTTAATTGAGTAATTGTATTTACTGCTCACACATCCTTAATTAAGCTTGCTCCATTAGTATTTGACAGCTGGAACAACATCGTTTTTATTATAATCGTGAACATTTTTTGTATGGAAAAAAAACTATAAAACAATTTTGCTATTTTATTAAATAAAATTTTATAATTTTTAATTTCAGTAAGCTGTTTTTGGCATGTGAAAATTAAATTGTTATTAAGATAATTCTTGCAAAAAAAAACCGACTTCAAAACAGACAAACTTAAAATCATGTTTCTTTAAGACGGTAATTATGCAATGATTATATTATATTCGAGGAAGATTGTAGCGGGATTTTTTAAATGTCATTGCACAAACTGTCAATTCAGATAAAAAAAACTAATTTTTGAATTCAATAATCTAAAACAAATATCAGTCGATTTTCTACCAGGGGAGCAGTACTTCCGGAGTATATAGGGGCACAAGACCCCAGGGTTCTGTGCTTTTTCAGGTCAAACCAATGCCAAACGACTGTCTGTATACAGCGAATAAAAAGTTTGGCTATATACATAAAATTACACTAACTATTGCGACACCCTGTAATTTCCGAGTTCAAATTTTATACTTGTTATAGCGGTCGTAGCAATACAGGTTCATTGTACATTTCAACCGTCTGTCTGTAACGGCTTAAAAGTTTGGTCATATACATCAAATTACATAAACTATTGCGACACCCTGTAATTTATAATTTTAAATATTTATACTTATTTTAACACACATAGTAATGGACATTCTGTCTAATTGTTAAGTGTTTGTCAATAACTATTTAAAAGATAGGGTCATATATATCAAATGACGTCACCTATTGGGACACCCTTTAAATTCAAATTTTAATATAAATACTTGTTAAAGAGAACTTTGTCATGCAGATTCTTTGTAAAATTTAACTTTGTGTCCATATACATCAAATTACATCAACTATTGGGACACCCTTTAATTTCCAATTTTAAATATTTATACTTGTTGTTATACCAGACATAGTAGTGAACACTCTGTCTATTTTTCAAGTGTTTGTCTATAACGGTTCCAAAGATGAGGACATAATGGTCAAATTACATCAATAATTGGGACACCCTTTAATTTATCCAAATTTTATACTTGTTGTAATAGCGGACTAAGCAATATAGGTTCTTTGTAAATTTCAACTGTCTATCTATAACAGTTGAAAAGTTTGGCCATATATATCACTTTTACATTAACTATTGGGACACCCTTTAATTTCCAAATTCATATTTTACACTTGTTATTTTAGCGGACTTAGCAATACAAGTTCTTTGTAAATTTCAACTGTCTGTCTATAACGGTTCAAAAGTTTGGCCATATATATATCAAAATACCCCAACTAATGGGACACCCTTTAATTTTTAATTTTAAATATTTATACTTATTATAACAGACATAGTAACGAACATTCTGTGCAACTTTCAAGTGTTTGTCTATAACGGTTCAAAAGATAAGACCATAAAGGTGAAATTACGTCACCTATGGGGTCACCCTTTAATTTTTAATTTTATTTTTTAATTACTTTTTGTTATTGGGAGCTATAGTGGTACGCACTTTTTTCTAATTTTAACTGGGTGACCTACAAATTTCATAATACACGTAAAAAACATGTATTTTGTATGGGGACACCCTTTAATTTTTAAACTTTTAAACTGTTTTTAAAATGGGACCAATCTGTAGCCATAACCTTTCTAATGGCGCAAAAATTTTTAAAATCGGTTCAGAAATGACGGAGTTCTGAAGGCACAAACATAAAAAAAAGCAACATTCAGACGAATTGATAACCTCCTTCTTTTTTTGAAGTCGGTTAAAAATACCTGTTGGGTTTGTTGTTGTAGTAATGCGACTACCTAATATTATTGTGTCATGAAGTGAACTCAGTTTTTCTCACTGAACATGCTTCTCAGTAACCATACTACAGGGTCGCATTTCGTATTTTATTCAATTAGAGGAGAAATTATGTACTAATTGCTCAATTTATTATTGAGTTCTCGTATGGTAAATTGAGCTCAATTAAACCCTTAATTGCGTAAAACATCTAATTACGCAATTAGGGCTTATGTTAGAACAGTGTATAAGGTAGATATACACATATGGCCAATATAATAGGTACACTGATTTGTCTGTCACAATTTCAAGTTTTTTTAGAAAAATTAAAATTTGTTTAAATTTAAAACAGTTTTCTTCACTTTAATTGTTAATAATGTTTTCTTTCGACATAAGAAATTCCGTTATTTTTGGTCTATTAGTTTCGAGCACCCCCAACATGACCTTTCTACGCCAATGCTGTGGAGAGATCTAAAAGCAAGGATTGGATAATAAAATATTCAAAACAAAACTTAATTTTGGCAGAAAGTGAAAGAAATATGTATGATACCCCTATTGACACCTGTCGCAAGATTATTTCTTCTATGCCTAATAGATTAAAAACAATGGAGGACATAGTGGCTACTGATGTTATTAAACTGTTTCAATTTTATTTTTTTTGGAAAAACGACTTAATAATCATTTTATTTTCAGGATCTACCTTTTGCGCCTATTTTTATGGCCAAGTGAATTTCGCCCTTTTTTCTTTTAATATGTTAATTAATTTAAAATGATACCTTTTAGGGTTCCGTACCCAAAGGGTAAAAACGTAACCCTATTGTTTTCGCTACAATGTCTGTCCGTTCGTCTGTCACCGCCTTTTACCTCTGGAACCATAATAGGTAGACTCTTGAAATTTTCACAGAAGGTGTATAACTTTTGCCGCTATAGCAAAAAATACTAAAACTTATAGGGTGTTCCGATTGTAACGTGTTATTCACGTATATATGTATATTTATTTCATAAACTCTAGGACGCATACACTTAAAATTTACAAACAGTAATTAAAACTTTGTTCGCTGTATAAACAAGTTTAAGCAAATAAATCTAAAAATTAAAGGGTGTTTCGATAGTGGCGTGATTTAAATGTATATGACCTACGTTTTAAATCATAATAGGTAGACTCTTAACATTTTCATAGTATGGGAGCTACAGCAACAAATACTAAAACTTATAGGGTGTTCTGAAAGTACCGTGTTATTTGCGTTTATGTCTAAATTTCTTGAGCTGTAGGAGGAAACCACTTAATATTTACACAAGCAAGTATACAAAATAAAACCTTAAAAATTAAAGGGTGTTCCGATAGTGACGTGATTTGCATGTATATGGCCTAAGTTTTGAATGATTATAGGTAAACTCTTAAAATTTTTACAGGAAGTGAATAACTATGGCCACTATAACAAATAGTGAAAATTAAAGGGTGTTCCGACAGTGACGTGATTTGCGTGAATATGGCCTAATTTTTGAACAATAATAGATAGACTCTTGAAATTTTTAAAGGTGGTATATTACTATGGACTCTAAGAAATAGTAAAAAATTAAAGGGTTTCCCGACAGGGACGTGATTTGCATTTATATGGCCTAATTTTTGAACTATAATAGGTAGACCCTTGAAATTTTTACAGAATTTGTATTAATATGGCCTTTATAACAAATAGTAATTATTATTACAGGGTATTCCGACAGTAACGTGATTTGCACGCATATATATAACCTTATTTATATAATACTAGCTATCCCCGATGCGCTTCTCTACACCCATCCACAAAAAATACAATAAACACTTGGAAGAAAATTATGACCAACCTTTAACGCGAAACGCTCGCTATTCTCATATCAAAAATGTTCCCATCCATCCTGTTTTTTGGTAGACTATACGCATTAACATGATAACAATTTTTTACTTTTAATGGGATGTGCCACTCCCAGTATTCTTATTTGTATTTTGATAGACTATGCACATTAGTATGAGGGTTACTTGTGCAAAGTTTCAAGACTATACCTTATGTAGTTCTCTAGGTACGCGATAATAATTTTTCGGCTGCATGCAAAATGACCCTTTGAAAAATCGCCCAAAAACAAAAATGAAAAATTGCCGAATGAATAATCACCCTAAAAAATGAAAAATTGCACAAAAAAGAATAATGGAAATTTGGCCCAAAACTTGATTAAAAATACCCAAATATAAATGAATTATCGCCCAAATTTATTTATAGTTTTCTTATAAAATAAAAAAATATAAAAATGTCAATAGTTTTAGTAAGGGCATTGATAGTTATTTGATTCATCGAGAAAACTTTGAGCTTGCAAGTTCTGTGTGTAATCTTTGATCAAATGGTGGTGCTGCTCAAGGAACTCTGCGTAACCTTAGTGACATCCGTTAGATGTCACTAAGGTTAGACCGTTGATTTAAATTAATTGAACCATTTATTTAGTTCATCGAGCAAGCTTTGAGAAGAAGTTGTGTGTAATCTGTGATCACAAGCTGTTAGGAAGCTTTTTGCTACGAAGTTAAATATATTGTTGCTAATGTATGTTTGCGTTCATTAAAATAAATAAATAAGGAAATATATGTGAATAACAAAAATAGTAAAGGTACAAAAACTTTGCTAATATAAGTTGAAGTATTTATTTGTTTTTTATTGGTAAATTTTAGAATTAGGCGCCGCAGGCAACAAATTTTTATAAAATAAAAAAAATCGCGCAATTTTTTATATTTTATAAACATTTTTTGCGCGATTTTTTACATTTTATAAAATGTAAAATGTTTATTTTTTGCCTGGGCCGCCTAATTCTAACGTTTTACAATAAATACATTTATAATAATTATATATTTCAACTCATATTAGTAACTTATTTGTAAAAACATAACTAGAAATATTTACTAGTATAAAAAAAACAGCTTCTACTTTTTCGCCAAAACAATTTCGTAAATAATCAGAAGCTTTTTGAAGACTAAAGACTGGTACAACTTTAAATGTGATGTTAATATATTTTCTGTAAATTTATTTATTTTTTTTGTTTGGAAAAGCAAAGACAGAAACTAAGTTGCTTATTTTTCCAGTTTGAATCGTAATAAATTTTTAATGTTAACACTTTTGCTGTTTAAGGTAAACTTTATAACTACTTATTATTAGTGATCATTTTTTATTAAAAAATATATCGTTTTTGACAAACTATTATTTTTTTCACTCTTATTATCAAAAATGGGTGATCTTTCATTAAAACATTTGGGCAATTTTTCATTATGAAAAATCGCCCGAAAATATAAAAATGAACCCTAAATTTTTGGGTTACTTTTCATATGAAATATTACCCAATTTTATATGAAGATTTCTTGGGCTATTTTTCATTAATGCTTTTGGGCGATTTTTCATAGGGTCATTTTGCATGCAGCCTAATTTTTCACTTTGTATAGGAGGTACCACGACCTCCATTCAAATTCAGTCTGTGTTTCTCTACACAATGTATCTTAATATAGGGGTTACTGATGCAAAATTCCAAGGCACTACCTATTGCAGTTCTCTAGATACAGGATAAAAATATTTTACTTTGTATGGGGGGTACCACGCTCACTGTCACAATTCAGCCTATGTTTTTCTAGAGTATATGCATCGGCAGTTCGCCAGGAACACGATAGTAATTTTTCACTTTGTATGGGCGGTATCACGCCAACTATTCCGGCTATAACTCCTGAACCAATACACATACAGAGACCGTTTACGCATAAAAACCTTGGTATTGACGTCACCTTTCATATAAAGAAAAAAAATCACGCATTCCAGAGAAGATCAATTACTAACACAATGCAACTTATTTTTATATATGTATATAGATATGTAATAGGTAGACTCTTGAAATTTGTACAGAAGATGTGTTGCCACAGTAGCTATGACAAATACTAAAAATAAAAGGGTGTTCCGACAGTGACATGTTTTTTAAGTATATTGCCTTATTTTTTGAATCGTAATAGGAATATATTCATAGATAGTGAATTGACATGGCCGCTATAATAATAAAATTAAAGGGTGTTCCGAATGTGATAGAATTAGGACGTATATGGCTTTATTTTTTGAACCGTAATAGGTAGACTCTTGAAATTTTTACAGTAGTTGTGTTTCTACAGTATCATTTTTACTTTACCATACGTAGTATGGTAAAGTAATTGACTGATTTATTTATATTTATTTAGTCTAATGCTGCAGGAAATAAATATTAATGAAGAATATTTGTTCACATAAAATCAAAAAATATCCCTTGTGTTTATCTAGCATTATTATGGGGTTTCTTCAAACGAGTTCAAGATGTGTATAGGGGTACCGAGAGGCTTTTTTTTAATCCTATCTACGCTTTTGCAGATGACAGAATTGTCATTCGAATGCATTCAGAAATAGGCCGAGTCAGAGATTACGGCCAAGTACAAAACATAAATAATTTCTCAATAATCTTGCAATGGGATCGTGCGAATAGCGTCAATTGTAAATTCCTATTGTTACTATATTGTAGATACCTGATACTCGCACGTTTTTGCGCTTAACGCAATTTGTGTTCGGTTGGCCAGTGAATCGCATAACCATTACAGGGAAAGTAAGTTTTTTAGTCGAACAGTTTGCCACTTCAATGGCAGCAATTACAATTCTTATAACCAAATTTCCTAGTTTCGGCACAATGCATTGCATGAGTCTGGGGCATCTCCTGAGTGCTAGCCCAACTAAAGAGTTTTTGGATTCCAAATTTTCTAATTTTTCGTACATTATATTGAAATCCTTCCTACTGACATTTTAAATTCAAACTCGTATTGATATCAAACTTTTATTTTATTAAAAACTTGTTCTAGAAGCTATCTTCAAGGTGAATTCACATAAGCAGCAAAAGAAACTTCGTTAATTTTACTCACTGTTAAACTTAATTTAATAAAAGTTAGTAAGCTTTTTGATCAGACGCTTTCCAAAAAATTTAATCTTATATGAATTCCCCTGAATATTTTATTTAAATAAAAATATGATACTTTTTAAAAGCAAAACTAAATATGTAAATATGTACACTATTTTAGCTAACGAAACAATATGAAATAACTAACCCAAAAAATGCAAATTTTATTAAATATTACAGGAAGAGTTGCCGTTTTAACTAATTAAAACTTTTTCTGGTCCTTGTTTGTACAGATCAACTATTGCTTTTTAGCGATGTAACGTAAAGCTCGTTTACGTGTATTAAGTAGTTGCTTAAATACTAATTGACTAGCAAATTGCTCACAGAAAATCGACGAAATCGTATTTAGAGCGGCTTGCATAAGTGTGTGAGGTAAATAGCCAGCTGTTCGTTCGGCTAAACCTAAAGTTTTCAGAGCCGATGCAACATAGGTATCAGCTGAGGGAGCAAAGGTTGTGGTTTTACGAATTTTTGTCATATTTGTAGCTACAAAACCAGGCTGAATACTTTGAACAAAAATTCCTTGTGCACGATATTCGGTTTGTAGATCAGCACTAAATTTGTCAACAAATGCCTGTTAAAATTAAAATGACCATTAAATAAAAAGAAAATTAAATAAGTATGTATGTATATGTACATATATTTGTATATGTACACTATGTTAATTACCTTAGTAGCACTATATACCGTCAGTAGAGGATTTGGTATAACGCCAGCCGTAGATGATATATTTATTACAGCACCCTTTTTTCTTTCCACCATTTGTGGCAATATTAATGCAGTCATTTGTAGCACAGAGTGGACATTAGCCGATATAATGTCTCTTAGGAATTGAGGATTGTTTTGACTTAGTTCAATAAAGAATTCGGGATGTGTATAACTAATGCCAACATTATTGACCAAAACACCTATCTCTAGGCCTTCTATATGCTGTTTAATTTTTGAATAGATTTCTTGACCGCTAGTGAAATCAACATCAACAATTTTAGTTTCAACATTGTAGGAATCGCCTGGTGGGGTGCGTCAAAATTGATATTAAATTATTATTAAAGTTTTATAAAGTTAATGTTACCCTTACCGATTTCTTTAGCTACAGTTTCCAATTTACTAAGAGTTCGACTGATAAGAACCACATTTAACCCTTTCTTGGCCAGCTGTAAATATAACAAGAGGTTATTATTAAGTAAGTACAAACTTTACACTAGAAGACATTTTGATTGGCATACCCGATGGTATGCTAGTCATTAAGTTAATAAGGTTCTTGATCAACTGTAACAGTTTTTAAGCAATTATTAATATATAATTTAAAAAAAATTAAAATAAATCTTGTTTATAAATGGTTTCAGAAAGCACTGGTTTTAGAATACTGTTTTTGGAAAAGATAAAAATAAAAACATTATTTGCGTTATAATCTCCTAATTTGTTCATAATTTCAGTAATAATGTACATACATACATTAATACATCGTTTGAATGGTATTTTTCAGTTATTTTCTCTGATTAACATACTCGAAATATTCTACTCGCAGCAGTAAGGTCCCAGTAAAAAAAAAAAACAAAAATTTTGTGTTTTTAAGCAGCATAATCTTTTTCTGCCATAGAAAAGCATTTAATAATAAGCACATAAATGTTGTCTAAATAAGTGCAATTTTGTACGACTAAAATGTTAAGTTTACAAGAAAATAACCAATTTTTTACACTTCCTCTTTATACTAAAATGCACTATTGTAAGGCAGAGATAAAAAAATTTAATTTACAAGAATTTACGACGTTTTACGAACTTAATACGGTATGATTTTAGGACAGCCACGGTGCGCTAAAATAATCACTTAAAAGGAAATGCTACTAAAGCCCCTTTCACACTCTAATACTGAGTATAAAAGATTTTCATTGGATTGTGTAAGATAGAAATCCAATGAGAATTGTGTGATTGTCAAAAAATCTAACGTAACATAAAATTTCGTTTTCACACTATCACACTTCAAATAATATGAAAAATATCAGCAAAGGAACAAGCCGTGACGAGACATTGAACGGCGTCGGCTGAGCAATTTTATGTGGACGGCAGAGGTGCCGGGTCTTTAGTTTGTTTGGCCGTTCAAGTTTTCGGTTAATAAAAAAATAAAAAACAAAACAAACAAAAAATAATACGTACATTCAACAATTTCTAGGCATGGCAGAAACAAAGTACATACGTAGGCGTTAAGACTGAAGGCAATTTCAGGCAGGTGCAGGACAAAGAAAATATTTCATCGGCGGCGGCGAACTATCGGCTGCGACTCAATCAGCTTGGTTCTTTGCTTTAAAAAAACACAACCCTGATAAAATGAAAAATGTTATCGTTTAGAAAATTTTCTAAAAATCGTGTGGTATTATGGGATGTCAAATTTCTTTCCGTATTATTTCACACTATCACACTTTCTCATTGGATCCAAGTATTTGACAAGTCTTAATACTCATTATAATAGTGTAAAAAGGGCTTAAAGGGCAGTTTAGACAGCAAGACTTTACGTACGTAAAATCTAAGAAAAAATAAAATGAAAATCAATCCGTATGAAAAAATAGAGATTAAAAATCGTATGTTTTTTTTCTTACGTTTACACCATTGGTGTTGAATGAAATGAAGTAAAATTAAGACAGCTGTTGTTAAAAAATAAAAAAGTGTAAACAAATAAATAGTGCGCGAGGTATATTTATCTTACTAGGTAGTGTCGTCCGCCCAGCTGATTTAGTAGTTCGACATGTCAAAAGTTGTATGTGTTCAGAAATTTTATAGTGTAGAAGTGAGAAAGCAATAAAACACATACACGCCTTCTCAATTTTCTTATATGTTTTTTTGACATTTCGAACTACAAGGCAACAACAAAATGCCATGTTGTTCTTGTATTGTTGCATTTGTTGTAGGGACGCCACTACCTAGTAAAATAAATATAACTTGAGTGCGCGTACTTGTGAAAAATATGCCAAAATAAAAAAAAACGTAACAAGGAAAAGGTTCTTGGTGTTGTACTAGCCATTGCCATGATAAAAAAAAAAACTGGAAACCAACAACTAAAATAAAATTAAAAAATTTTCACGTTCTCTTGCCAAAAGTTTTTTATTGTTTACAAACTTATTTGTGATGCCAACTGGATCTATTTTGCACTATATTCAGCGGATTTCTGCTATTCTGACGAGTTTTGCCTTTGAAAAGTTAGCATTAATAAGAAAAACGCAACCCTGATCTAATGAAGTAGAATAGTTTTTGAAAAATTTCAAAAGATAAATAGAGCCGTAAGACTATCTAATTTCCATCCGTATTTTCTCTTAATGTCGGACAGTTTCATTACATATTATGTTTAGACGATACCACTTGTACTCTTCTACACAAAAATTTGACATGTCGTATCAGTTGTAGTATAATGTAAACAGCCCTTAAAGGCCAGGCTTCACTATCCTACACAATCCTACGATTTAATCAACCAAAAATCTGACAGAATTCTGTCCTACTTTAAAAATCGTTTAAAAATGGCGTTGTAGATGCCACACTATCATACAAAACAATTTTTTGCAACTCTGATCGCATGGAAAAACAATATTTTATGAATTTTTTCAAAAGATTATCAAATCGTACGATTTATCAAAAAGTGTGTCACACACATACATTTCTAAGCCACACTATCATACTTTTTGAGCACACATGCATTTTTTTAAAGATCGTACGACTGTGTATGATAGTGAATCATGGCCTTAAATGGGACATCGCGAACAAATACCCCGTCATACGTAAGCAGGTTCGTAATCGATATCAACTCGTCACTGCTTTACAAACCTGCATACGGCGAATCAGTATTTTTTGCTCGGGTATTACTGGATACATTTTTATATTTCAAAGTTCTATAACTCTTAATGACTACCTGTACATAAAGCTAAGTATTTTTGCATAATGTAAAAAAAGGATTTAACAATTACAAAAAAAAAAAAATAAAACTGGAGTGGCCTACACTCAACTTTACCATACCCAATGGAAACAGATATTTTTATGGATATATTACATAAATAATAAAAGTTCAAAGTATATTCGAATCGAAAAAGTGTTAAGTAAACTACCCCTGGCCCCTTCCCGATTATGCCCAAAATTAACACAACTCTTCATCTCCATATACCAAAGGCACATACTAAATTTCGTTTTAATATGTCATACGGTATGACCAGTAGAGTGTTCACAAAATTTGGGGGTTAGAAAACTACCCCTTGCCCTCTCCCGAATATGCCCAAAAACTACACAGCTCTTCATCTCCATATACCAGAGTCACGTAATAAATTTCAGTTTGATATATCAAACGGTATGAATAGTGGCATACACACACTCCCACCCAACCAACCAACCCACCCACAGACATAATCGCAAAAATAGTCAAAATGGAATCAGGAGACCTCAAAACGTATAAATCCGTCAAAATCCCGACCTCGAATTTTTTCATGATTACTATACTTTACCTTATACTACGTATGGTAAACTAAAAAGAAAAATACAAAGAAGTTATAATTTTTACATAAAACGTTTATTTCGTTTAAATTTGTTTGCATTCGATATTAAAACAGCAAATGATTGATATTGATGTTGCGTTCGAATAGGTTACAACACATTCGAAGTAGAGAAATCGCATTTTTATGAAAACACTGCTTTTCCTTTCGTGTTGTCGTTCGAGTTATCGTTCGCAAAGAATTTTAGTTAGGGAAACCCTAATCATTTTTTTTTTTCGATTGGAAAGCGAACAAAAGCATTCTTTCGAAATTGAGAAACAGGCCATAAAAAAATAACAAAAATATAAACAAGTCATGTTTTTGGCAACAACTCTTTTAAATTATCAGAAAAAAATGGATTACAACTTATAACATATTATAGACCGTTCAGGCTGCCACGAAATTAAGTCATTTCGTGATTTCGGCCGAAATCAACTTGAAATTACGTAATTTCGCATACATTTGAAATTAATTCATTCTACTTAATTTCGTCGAAATTAACTTGAAATTACGATATACAACGCTGGTTTTGTATAAAAAGCTAAATTTTTTGCAACCATGACCATATTTACAACCGTGAAAGTGGGCTTTTGTCAGAAAAAATTTAAAAGCCAAATGAAATAATGGAAATATAAACATAATTGTACATTAATTTTGTTGTAGTGCTGTTTGTAATGTGTGTAATATTCGTGTATATTTGAAATTAATAAGAAAGTGTTGTGCAAAAGCTTTTTTCCAAAGAAAAAAATTATACAAATGTAACTAAACGTGATCATCTGTTTGCGAAATCATCTCAAATGTCAAAAAGCCCAGTATGAAAACCTTAGTTTTCGTTCGTAATTTCAGCTCGAAATTACTTAATTTCGTGGCAGCCTGAATGGGCTATTACACTTGAAAAAAACGATTATTTCCCTAAAATACTAGAAAAATCAATCAGAAAAAAAATAAAATAAATTAAAGATTAAAAAAAATCTTTAGTTTTGGTTTTACTACAGGCAAAAACTTGACTATTATTGGCCAATTTAATAGGAATCAAAACAAATTAACATTTTCAAGTCCGCTTAAACAAATATATTCTTATCGGGTTATACGTTTTATATATGCAAGGTCTTCAAGACAATGTGGCATCGTCCTACTAAGGACTATAGGATTTAAACTCAAAACAAGAATAGCCGTTTGAAATCTCAAAAGTGCTTTGGTACACCATGCGTTTTTTTATTTTCTTCGCTTCCGAAATAAAGCTTCAATGCTTTAAAATAATTTGAATAAACAATGATCTAAAAGGAGAAGCAATTTTAAATCGATTAATAATAATTTATTTGAATTTTACGGTATCACATTGGAATTGTGATACCGCAGATCTGATAAGTAACACAAGAGTTTATCACGGAAATAGTAGTACATAATTTCGAAACCTTTGCTATAGTACTTCCTAAGTTACATAACGTTAAATATTTACTTTATATGGGAGTTACCACATCTAGTCTTCCAATCCTTCAAATTTGTTTGTATTAACGCACACTAATAAAGGAGTTCCTCATACAAAAGAGTTCCTTTCAGAAGTAGCTGTTACAGTTCTCAAGCTACATTTCATTTTGTATGTTTCAATCCAGCTAATTTTGTGGTTCACCACTATGCATCTTAGTGAGAGGGTTGGTGGAGTAAAATTCCAACACACTAAGTGGTACATATTCACAGGCACACGAGAACAATTTTTAGGTTTGTATGAAAGGAACCACGCCCACTTTTTTAAACCAGCCTGTTTTGGCTGGATTATGCAGATTAGTATGAGATATTTACGAGCAAACACAACAACTAAGAATCTATTTCGAGTTTACACACATGTGATTGATGTATTTTTTTCGCTGCAAGATCAATCACTTGTTAAGTCGCTGGTAATTCCAATAAATCATTTATTGTTATTGTTTACAATTTTGTTTAATAAACAAAAAAATTGTATTCGTATTTTAGTTATTATTAGTTTTTCATTACAATAAAGACTCTTTAAGTAAATATATTTAGATAAAAGTTTACTTTACTAATGTGTAAAATGCATCTTTCTATTCTTTAAGTACCTTAGAATGACACTTCATAATAACAAATGAATATTGTATCTAAAGCTTAAAATGAATTTGCACATATGTTCATACGATATTTTAGTAGTACTTTTTATTTGTGACTTGTCGTAACAAAAATTTTGTTTGAACTTGTACTTTTGTGCTTAAAATTATTTATTTACAAAACTAATATGAACCTTGATTATTTAACATTTTTTTTTTTGTAAATTTAAAAATAATTAATAATTTAGCAAATACATAATGCAAAGTAAATGCAATCAATCTATTAGGAATTTTTGCAGTCAAGGGCTGTCTTCAATTAAAACTTAATTTTGACCTTGTTATTAGCAAAATCTTATAAAGACGGAATTATTAAAGTACTTATGACTTGCATAAGTCGGACACCGACACAACTTTAGCCATAACAAAGAAAATTTTCGATCCAGCAAAAAATGGCACATTTGGATTCAAAATGGATCCTGAAGCCTTAAAGGGGGAACCTGGAATTTATGAAAAGCTATTTGTTTTTGGAGGAATTACAAATATGTATTATTTATTAGAATGTTTAGTAGTAAATATATCGAAATGAATTTTTGTATACATTAATATGTACAGACATATGTATGTATATTAAATTGACAGATTGATTTAAAAAATAGAACCCAAATTCAAACATTAATACATTTGTTTAGATACATATGTATGTATGTGTATTCAAGAGTTGGCCGGTTTCGGTGCTAAAAATGTAGCATTGAACGTTTTTTCATTGCAAAACAATAGCCCAATTCACAATCTTGTGCATTTAAGATTGCAAATTTATGCAATTGTAAAAATTTCCAATGTATTGTGAACGGTTTTTTATTTCAGTTTGCAACACTTCTTTCAAAACAAAAAATTTCCTATTGGAATTTTTTCTACAATAAAAATTTCGTTAAAGGAAAGTACAAATAGTCAATTTTTTATAGATAAAACTGATGAAGAAGTTGTTTTCAACAAAGGTACATAGTATTTCACATACTCTAATTAATAAAATATTCATTCAATTACAAGCCAAGTGTAGATAGTTCAAAATTCTTCAGTAGTCCAGTATAAGGGGAGGGAAGAGTGTTGCATCGGAAGTTGCAAAAACAAAAAGACACGAAATTATCAGACTATAGAAGATGCTTTATGCACAAAAATCGACTAGAGATACAACAAATCTCGGAATTATCAAACAACCCAGGTAATAGAAGCAACTTGCCCAAAATAGTCTATTACTAGATTACAGTTAACGGCAACAGTATTTCTTTGCAATTTTTAGTGCAAGAAATACTAAAGATCACGGAATTATTAAAAATAAAATTCCGTACCCAGACACTCCAGCAAGAGATATAGAAACAAATTTTATTATGTCCATCTGGATCCATTTTCAAATTCTTATCTTCTTTTTTACGTTTTTTAGTTTTTCGATTATCATTTTTTCATATTTTTGTTGGTTTTAATTGTCTTGTTTTTTATTTAATTTGCATATATTGTCAGCTGTCAGTTTGCAAATGCCTAGAAACTATGGTTTTAGGCATGATATAATAATACAAGGTAGTTCCCAAGGTATATTTATCTTACTAGGTAGTGTCGTCCGCCCAGCTGATTTAGTAGTTCGATATGTCAAAAGTTATATGTGTTCAGAAATTTTATAGTGTATAAGTGAGAAGGCAATAAAACACATACACGCCTTCTCAATTTTCTTCTATGTTTTTTTACATTTCGAACTACAAAGCAACAACAAAATGCCATGTTGTTTTTGTATTGTTGTATTTGTTGAAGTTTGCCGGAATTATTGAAGTATGTTTTTATGTAAACAGCAAAAAAAGTGTTGCCACAAATAGAAACGAAAAAAAAATTATTTTGGAAATTATTTTAAAAAAGTAAGTAATTTACATAAATAACATAAAATAAAAACGTTCTTTGGTTTAATAATGAAACTTATGAGAAATAAATCTTGTTGTAGATTATGATTTCCTTAATTTTTTACAGGCATAATTTTATGCTGAGAAAAAAAATTATATTACAATCTTATTTAAGCTGCATGCTAATTGATCTTATGAAAAATCGCCAAAAAATAAAAATTAAAAATCCCCAAATGAATAATTACCGTAAAAAAATTGGAAAAAATGGATATTTGGAAAAAAAAATATAAAAAGTCCAATACTGGCAGTAAGTGCATTAATATTTTTTTTTTAATTCTAATAAATCTTTAATGTTACCAATTCTGTAGTTTTAGGTAGACAACGTAACTACTTAGCTAGTTTTTAGGACATAAACCGTTGTATTTACACTCTTATTGGTGAATTTCTTGATAATCACTCCTATTACATCTTGCGTAGTCGACTTAATACGACGACCCGTCACTAAATTAAATTGGTATTCCCTTTGTCGACATCAACATTTATCGATGACTTTTTAATTTTTTTATGGTATTTTGTAAGAATATGTGACGTTGAATTTTTCTTGTACTGACGGCGATTTCGTAGGCTTGGTTTTCTAAAACGACTGAAGTGACAACAAAATTTAAAATATAAAATAATTTAAATAAAGTTTGACCCAATACGGAAAATTAGTTGAAGAATTGGAAAATCTCGACGTGATAGAAAAAAACTTAAATGAGATTCTTATTAAGCATTTGAAATCATTCCAAAACACTAAATTTTTTTAAAAGAATATTTCTCTACAGAACAGTGTTATCGATAAGCAGTCGAGGTCGTCATAAGAGCATTAGGAAATACAAAATTATAATCAAATTGAAGTTGACATCAATATAAATGACCGGTCAAAAGTGACGACGATGTTGCCGTCGCCAAGTATAATAAGGGTGAATATAAAACCGCTCAAACATGGTATAACCATATTTCATTAAAACGTTTTGGATAATTGTCCATTTGAAAATTTTTAAAAAATTACGAAAAGCACTCAATATTTTGGGGTTACTTTTTATATAAAATATTACCCAATTCTGCATGCGAATTTCTTGGCTTATTTTTCAATTTTGCAGAGAGCTATCTTGTATGCAGCCCCCTCATTCATAATAAAATTAACCAAACTTTTTAATTTTAAGTTCCTATGATATTTAAATTGTCAATTTTTCTTGATACTCCTGACAGATTAGGTTCCCATCTAAGTTAAAAAATATATTTCCTTTAATGAACATACCAGGGGTGCCTTTGGTAATTTGTACATAATAAGAAAACGAGAATTTATACACTTTTGTCAGATATAGGGAAATTAAAACATCTTATTTGTCAATTTTTGCAAAAGTTTATTACTACCGTATGGAAAACAATTTTCGTTTGTTTATTTAGACACATAAACTTAAGGCTTGTTTCTTTTTTTAATTTTTAAAATTTCAAATAAAGGAAAAAACGCAAAGTGGGATTTCACAAAGTATGTGATATGGTGCACATATTGAAATAATTCCTGCAATTTTGTACAGGTAATAACAGTGTTAGATGTAATGATTTAAATAAAAAACATGGACGTTAAATTATTAAAAACCAAAACATATAAAAAGGTTTCTTACTAGTATGTACCTATGCAAGATGAGAAAAGAAAGGTGAGATTAAAAAAATGGCACAAAAACGCGCAACGTTTTTTTACAGTCTAAAAGTAGAGATCTCAAATTTTATAGTGATGTATAACAATTTTAGGATTGCAACGGCCCTCTCAATAACCTTTTCACTTTTTTCTTGACAAAAAGTGAATAAAAAAATTATTTTTTAATTTCAAACGAAATTTTTATCATAAAAATTTAAAATTATAGCTGGTTATATACAGCCTGTAGCCTTTCACAGAAAAAAATCGAAATCAAAAATATATTTCAAACCTCTCAAAACCATAAAGAGTCAATAAAAACGTTTGCAATTTGCTCCACTTCCCTGATTTTAACAGTGACCCAAATCGACAAATCTCAAGTAAAAGCCGTGAAAATTCACCATAAGATGCGGAATTTTATAGTCTATCTTACTTAAAGTCTTACATTTCTTAAATTTAATTTTTGGCCTAATGTCCGGCCAAAGTTTATGGAATATCTGCTCCAACGTTTGGGACTACCCCAGAGAGTAAATTCATGTTCGTACATCCATAAATTATTATATTAGTCTACAGAGTTATCAAACCTACTTTCGAAATATTAAAATAATTTTTCAAAAGGACTAATTTCGAAAATAAAACAAAAAATTGGGAAAGGCTGCAATATCTTATAACACACAAATCTTTTTTGTATATAGAAAAATCAAACGAAAATTGTTTGAGTTTTGAAAGAAAAATATTATATGCCCTTTTCCATAGGAATTTACAAATAAGATTTTTCAATATTCATATATCTGACAAAAGTGTCTAAGTTCGCGATTTCTTATTGAGTAAAACTTACCAAAGGCACCCCTGGTATGTTCATTAAGGAAAATATGACAATCTCGTAGACAAATAAAGTGCTTTTTCTGAGATAAGCGGTTCATATATAAAATTCTAATCTGTCAGGAGTATCAAGAAAAACTTAAAGTTGTCCAATCATAGAGATTCAAAATGAAAAAGTTTAGTTATTTTAACGCGAATAAGGGAGCAGCATACAAAAGAAAAATTTTGTTGTTGGTTTAATGTACGACAGACGCCAAAGGCACTAATTAAAATATCACATCCAACAACTGAAAACACTTCTTCCTTACCTTTTCTGGTAGTATTTTGTATTTTTTTTTTAATTTTGAAATATTTTTTTAAATACATAATTACAATTTTTTTTATTTTTTTTTTCAAATTTTAAAAAAATAAACGCATTTTTGACAGCTGCCATGCACAAACAAATAAGCAATAATTCATGCAAAAAAAACCGACTTCAAAACAGACAAACTTAAAATCAGGTTTCTTTAAGACGGTAATTATACAATGATTATATTATATTCGAGGAAGATTGTAGCGGGATTTTTTAAATGTCATAGCACAAACTGTCATTTCAGATAAAAAAACTAATTTTTGAATTCAATAATCTAAAACAAATATCAGTCGATTTTCTACAGGGGGAGCAGTACTTCCGGAGTATATAGGGGCACAAGACCTCAGGGTTCTGTGCTTTTTCAGGTCAAACCAATGCCAAACGACTGTCTGTGTACAGCGGATCAAAAGTTTGGCTATATACATAAAATTACACTAACTATTGCGACACCCTGTATTTTCCGAGTTGAAATTTTATACTTGTTATAGCGGTCGTAGCAATACAGGTTCATTGTAAATTTCAACCGTCTGTCTGTAACGGTTGAAAAGTTTGGTCATATACATGAAATTACATAAACTATTGCGGCACCCTGTAATTTATAATTTGAAATATTTATAATTATTTTAACACACATAGTAATGGACATTCTGTCTAATTGTTAAGTGTTTGTCAATAATTATTTAAAAGATAGGGTCATATATATCAAATTACGTCACCTATTGGGACACCCTTTAAATTCAAATTTTAATATAAATACTTGTTAAAGAGAACTTTGTCATACAGATTCTTTGTAAATTTTAACTTTGTGTCCATATACATCAAATTACATCAACTATTGGGACACCCTTTAATTTCCAATTTTAAATATTTATACTTATTGTTATACCAGACATAGTAGTGAACATTCTCTCTATTTTTCAAGTGTTTATCTATAACGGTTTCAAAGATGAGGACATAATGGTCAAATTACATCAATAATGGGGACACCCTTTAATTTATCCAAATTTTATACTTGTTGTAATAGCGGACTAAGCAATATAGGTTCTTTGTAAATTTCAACTGTCTATCTATAACAGTTGAAAAGTTTGGCCATATATATCACTTTTACATTAACTATTGGGACACCCTTTAATTTCCAAATTCATATTTTACACTTGTTATTTTAGCGGACTTAGCAATACAAGTTCTTTGTAAATTTCAACTGTCTGTCTATAACGGTTCAAAAGTTTGGCCATATATATATCAAAATAACCCAACTAATGGGACACCCTTTAATTTCTAATTTTAAATATTTATACTTATTATAACAGACATTGTAACGAACATTCTGTGCAACATTCAAGTGTTTGTCTATAACGGTTCAAAGGATAGGACTATAAAGGTGAAATTACGTCACCTATGGGGTCACCCTTTAATTTTTAATTTTATTTTTTAATTACTTTTTGTTATTGGGAGCTATAGTGATACGCACTTTTTTCTAATTTTAAATGGGTGACCTATAAAGTTCATAATACACGTAAAAAACATATATGTTGTATTGGGACACCCTTTAATTTTTAAACTTTTAAACTGTTTTTAAAATGGGACCAATCTGTAGCCATAACCTTTCTAATGGCGCAAAAATTTTTAAAATCGGTTCAGAAATGACCGAGTTATGAAGGCACAAACATACAAAAAAAAAAAAAAAAAAAAGCAACACACAGACGAATTGATAACCTCCTTCTTTTTTTGAAGTCGGTTAAAAAATAATTAACTTCGCCGTGATGCCACCTAGTGAAATATATTCGACTTGCCTTGTATTATTATATCATGTTTTTAAGGTAAAAAATATCATATATGTACATATGTATGTATATATTTGAACCAAAATGCTAAGGTGTTTGCCCAAAAAGATTTTATTGAAATTCGTTAAGTTATTTTTTACGTGATGCGAACTCAGACAGACAAAAAATAAATAAAAATTGTTTTGTATTCACAGCCTAGAGTTAATCCTATTAGCATATTGAAAGTGTATTCTTTCTAAAAATCAGAAATATGTTTGTTTTTGTAAGGATTAAAGAGGCTTCTCGGAGTAAATTAAGGTTTACTATTTAAGTAATTGTAAGCCAAAGTTAATAAAAAAATAACCAAAAATAACCAACTTAAACGGTAAAAGCAGTTAAAGAAAATTTTATCAAAACCTTGAAAAAAGATCACAGGAAAAAATCAAATCATGTTTTTATTAGTTGTAAATAAAAAAGACCTAAAAGTAAAGTTTGAACTGACGTTGCTTCGTCCAATTTTGTAATCCTATCTTTTCAGAATTGTCCATTGTGTGTGCAAAGTTTCAATAGAATCGGTCGAAGAAAACACGTTTATCTTGTATGGGTGTAGCTTCGCCCTGTTTTCTTATTTATAATTTATTTATGGTCAGGGTGTGAAGGTGCTGTTTTTGGTTGGGCACAATTCTGTTCGGCCATTAAAATCGTCGAAAAAATTAATTTTTTGTTTACATATTTTTGATCTAGACTCTATTTCTCCTCATTACGTTCCAATAAAAACATCCACAATAAATATAACCAAATTTTTGTTGACAACATCCAAAAAGTGCAGTTATATAAAATTATTAATATTAGCGGTCAATTTAAATACATATAAACTTTTATGCCAACACGTATAAAATATTTTTAATACAAAATTAGACGGTCAATCGATTTAACTTTAATATTCTTTCCGTGTGCTTTTCGTATTTTTTTATTTTTTTTTAGTTTAAATAACGAATAATTTCTCTAACTTCCATGGTGATTTTATAAAATTAGTATTCATGGATTTTTTTTAAGTTCATAGAAGTGTAGTTTATGCAATTGCTTAGCTCTTTATATTGGAAAAGAATTATTATACGTTTTTTTTTGGATTTTATTTACGTGTTTTACATAAATGATGAGTTAGCGTTTTTGTATTTTAAAAGAATTATTTGAAGAAATAAAAAATTATACAATTTAATTTTCATTTAGGACTTCAAAGCAGACATGGGGGGATTCAATTACATTTCAATTACAATTACAGGTAATTTGTAATTGAAAATTTCCAATTACTAATTACAAGTAATTGTAATTGAAATCAGGGACAAAATCAATTACAATTACTTGTAATTTAAAAATTTCAATTACAATTACTTGTAATTAGTAATTTAATTTTCCAATTACTAATTACATGTAATTTTAATTGAAAAAGTTCAATTACAAATTACAAGTAATTGTAATTAGGCAGTAATCATTACTTCCAATTGAACGAAATTCAATTATATCCCTAAAAAGTTCAAGCTTATCTTGCGTTGCATGATCAACTGTATTATTAAAACGAGCAATACGAAAACTGCATCCATGTTCAATTACGGTGAACACCTTCATAAAGGTAATTATCGCTTACAAAATTTTGAAAACTTTGCTGTCAAAAATATACATTTTTTCATTTAATATTCCGTAGACATTAACATTGTGAAAAAGAAAATAGTTTGAAATTTGCACTTCAGATTTACTTGCGTGGTCTAAATTCGTTTCTAAATTACCTTAAAAACTATCCTACTAAAGGCTTTGTTACGGTCTAATACTCTAAGGCGCCAAATTTATTTATTCAAATAGGATTCTTATTATTTTTCATAATTTATATGTAATTGAACATTTTTGTAATTAAATATTTTTTGACAATAATTACAAAAAAAAAAAGTATTTATTACCTAAAATTTTCAATTACATGTAATTTGTAATTGAAAAATTTCAATTACAATTACATGTAATTAGTAATTTAATTTTCCAATTACTAATTACATGTAATTGTAATTGAAAATTTTCAATTACAAATTACAAGTAATTGTAATTGATTTTAGTCCCTATTTCAATTATAATTACTTGTAATTAGTAATTGAAAATTATCAATTGCAATTACATGTAATTAGTAATTGCATATGTAATTAATTACAAAATGTAATTGATATCCCCCAAGTCTGCTTCAAAGTACAGTAAGCAAATGTTGTTACAGATTTAGATTCAGTTGATTTCGAAAATGTAGCATATAAAATCAATTTAACTTTAAATAAACAATTATTGTAATTTTTGACCTTTTTAATAATTATATAATTAAGTTTTTACGCTCTAGGTCTTTTTTTATAAAAATATTGTAATTTATTTTTAAATTCGATATTTCGCTACACCATTGGGTAGCATCGTCAGGAAGTAAATACAAGATGGCATATAGAACGTATAATACATTAAATAGATTATTAAGCAAGCCAAAAGATAAAAAAGAAAAATTAAATATGTCAAATTTAGTGTACAAAATACCTTGTAAGGGAAATGACAAAGATAATTGTCATAGCTGGACATAAATCAGACCAGAGATACAGGGATAACATCAGTTTGCAAAAAACAGCATTGTCTTCCCACTGTTCAAAAAGTAATCACTATCCCAACTTTGAAAATGTATCAATTCTAAATTTGGAAAATAATTATAAACGTCGTTATATGTTAGAAATGTTACAAATAATTAAAGTTCCAATTGAAAAAAGAATAAATTTTAAAGCAGATACAGAAAATTTTGCACAGAATTATAGACATTTAGTACATAAAAAAATAATAGTATAATAGGATCTTTAATGCTTTGTAACTTTTCCGGTGCAATTTATGTACATATGTATATGTATAAATGTGAAATTATTTATGTATAGGATTAAAAATGTTTCTTATCATTCGTAGTAACATTTTATTTGTTTTTGAAAATTTTGTTTTTGAATGTTTTGAAATGTTAGTTTTTTAAATTTGATTGACAAAAAGTTTTTTCAATCATTTTAATATTTTCATTCAATTAAATATTATAAAACTATTTTTATTTCCTAACGATGCTACCCAATGGTGTAGCGAAATATCGAATATAAAAATAAAAATAAATTACAATATTTTTATAAAAAAGGCCTAGAGCTTAAAAACTTAATTATAAAATTTAACTTTAAATATTTTTATAGTTGGAATAATCTCCGAACTGAAGTGCCGTCAATAAGAAAGATTTTTACAGTTCCTCTCTGTTTCTAAAGAGCGCTGGGGTTGGCCAAATATATTGACATACATCGGATATGAAAACCAAAATTTCGCACTTCAAAATTTTGAACAATGCCGAGTAAATGCAATCAATCTATTAGGACTTATGACTTGCAAAGACAAAGAAAATTGTTCGATCCAGAAAAAATTAATACATAATTTCGGATCACCTATTTCATTATCCTAAAGGGAACCTGAATTATATGTAAAACTATTTGTTTTTGGGCGAATTACAAATATGTATTATTTAATACAATGTTTAGTACTAAATATACATACAGTGGATTAATAAAGTTTAGGCACATCATGATTTTCAAGAGTGTTCTGTTAATAACTTTGCATCTGGATCACTTAATAAAATAATTTTGATATCGTTTTAAAGATTGAGAGTTATATTGACCATTTAAAACAAAAAATATTTTATATCTTATTGTTTCTAATATACAACGCTTTAAAAACTAAAAAACAAGCTATGTCTATCTAAAAGTTTAGGCACTTACTGCATTAATGCCCTTTAATCCCTTGTATAACGGTAAATTTTCACTTTTTTATTTCAACTCATGTTTATGCACATGTTAAATCCTCAGTAGGCGAGAGTTTTAAATGTAAAAAATATTCTTGGTATTTAATTCGTGACGAAAACAGCAAAATGAGCAATCGTTCAGAAATTTCCGTAGATGTCCGTAAATTTATAATAAATCTTCATGCACAGGGAAAATGTTATGGTTTGGGGATGTATGGCGTCATCTGGAGTGGGAAATCTTGTCTTTATAGACGACAAAATGGACAAGCACTCTTATTTAAATATTTTAAAAGAAAACTTATCTCCAAGTGTTGCGAAGCTGGGCTTAAATGGGAAATTCTTGTTCCAACAAGATAATGACCCAAAACATTCTTCAAATCTTGTGCAGGAATGGCTTATATACCACTGCAAATAGTTAAAAACCCCTCCGCAATCGCCAGACACGAATCCTATAGAGCATATTTGGCACTTACTAGAGAAAAAAATACGGAAACATCCTATTACATCCTAAGAATCACTTAAAGTGGCACTTCGCTTAGAATGGGAAAAAATTACTCCTGATGAAACATCTAACCTAGTAAGAAGTATGAGTAGACGTTTAGAAGCAATTATCCAAGCTAAAGGAGGTTCAACTAAATACTAGACATGCAAAAACCCCGAATATACCGAAAATTTTCACATGTGTGCCTAAACTTTTTTTACATAGACTTACCTTATTTTTTAGTTTAAAAGCCATTGTATATTAGAAATAATAAGATATGAATTATTTTTCGTGTTAAATGGTCAATAAACCTATCAATCTTGAAATGAATTATTGAATAGCATGAAAATAATTTTATCAAGTTATGCAGATGCAAAGTTACTGGCGAAACACTTTTAAAAATCATGTTGTGCCTAGACTTTATTGATCCACTGTATATCCAAATGAATATTTCTATACATTATAAAGGGTGTTTTTTTATAGAGGTATAGAACTTTAAGTTGCAATAAAACAACGATGGATTATTCAATTGACATGATTTTTATTTATCCGAAAAATAATCTTGTGGCATTACATCGTAAATATGATTTCTGGCATATGACCGCCACGGCTGGCGCGGATGTAGTCCAATCTGGACGTCCAATTTTCGATGACTTTTTCCAACATTTGTGGCCGTATGTCGGCAATAACACGGCGAATATTGTCTTCCAAATGGTCAAGCGTTTGTGGCTTATCCGCATAGACCAATGACTTTACATAGCCCCACAGAAAGTAGTCTAGCGGTGTTAAATCACAACATCTTGGAGGCCAATTCACAGGTCCAAAACGTGAAATTAGGCGGTCACCAAACGTGTCTTTCAATAAATCTATCTAAAATTGCATTATTTCCAAGCGTTGTTCAGGCATGAGTCTATTCATGATGAATTGACAAACCAAACTGAGAATAAATCACTTGACAGCTGTTAAATCGGTCGCCATCTTGAAAAGTAATGCCAACTTAAAGTTCTATACCTCTATAAAAAACACCCTTTATAAATTGACCGATTGATTTAGAAAATAAAACCCAAATTCAAAAACTAATACTTTTGTTTCGATATGTGTATTCACGTGTTGAAAACTTTATAATTAGGCAGTTACTTTTTTGAGCAAACTCATTCTAAAAGATGAGCGATATTTTTCCATAATGTTTTTGGAAATCGTCTTGAATTTCCCCTTTACAAAAATTAGATCGTGCTGCTAGAAATGAGACATTTCATGGTAAAAATATCATAAACATATATATTTGAACCGAAATACTAAGGTACAGGCAAAAATTAAAAAATTGGTATTTTGCATTTTAAATATAACGATTTCTAAAAAAGCTAATATAAAGTATCAATAAATATTATCTTATTCTTCTTCTTTCTTTGACATATACAGTGATGTGCCCAATCCGTAGTGGAATGTTAAATAAAGTGACGCGAGACACTAGTTCTATATTGCCACTTTTGAGTTGTTACTCTACCTCCTCCAGGATATACAACACGACTTATACCTTCGCATAATAAGTGAGAATTCCCAGATTCAGTTTGTTTGTACATGGCTGATTGATGTGACCACCAATAACTGTACCTCAGTATAGCTATTCGAGGAAGCCAATCAGTTAGTGCGATAACGAGAATGACGCGCGCCCGTTTTCCTCAACCCAGATTCAATTTACGACTCTTAAAAGTTCATCAAAATTATCCTAATTAAAAAATTCACAAAATACAAATCCAAATATCACAAACAAATTATATTTTCACCAAAACAAATTGAAATTTTATTATAAAATTTAGAACTGCAATTTTATAATAAAATTTCAATATTGAAATTTAACCAAAATCCGATTAATTATTTACAAGAAAATCAAAAATTGTCATAGAATCAAAAGTTTACTAAAGGATAAAGTTTTATAAAAAAAACACAAATTCACCTAAATATCACCACAATAAAAAAATGTTTATTTCACCAAAAATTACAATTTCGACAAAAAATAGAACTTTAATACTACTGTGTTTTATGGAAAGCTATGTATAACCGTCTTCAGACAACTAATAATATTATTGTTCTTTGCATTATAATGCCTCTAAGGACAGATGTGTTCTAGATTAACGTGGGTACCTGCCACGGTGACTTAACCCCACGGTGCTCCAAACACCGTGTGAAACTAAGACGTAGACTAGCACCCCCACTGTGTAGTAACGGCGCACCCTACGATAACGTGCCCCTTACACCGTGGGATTAAGTGCTTAGGGGTTGGAGCCTACCCAACTCCTTCTGTTGAGAATGCAACAGCATATTTTGATCAACAATGCATCCACCCTGCATACATCGATCTTAAACCACAGCCACCACGTGTACCCCCGAACGGGACCTCACCAATAACCGGTTACAGAGACAGGGGAGTCTCTGTGGGGCTACCGATTCCCGTGGTACCAGTCCTTTGGGCACTGGTCGGGCCTCGAACAGGACCCGTGTTTTAAAACAACAGACCTTTTCTTCCAGATTTGGGGTCCAGGATTCCTAGCGTCTGGTGCAACTATGTTCCTCGAGTGAACCGTGTCAAAGCATTTGCAATTTCCTGCAATGACAGTTGGAACCCCCGGGGGTATGCCTCTAAGGACGGTACGAAAGTTGTTCTCAACAAATTGGCATTTACCCGCCAAACAACTTGAGGCGATATGCTTTGAATAGACGCAATGAAAAATAGGCTTGTTAAAAATTCTCCACAAAATTCACTTTCCAAGAAATATGAACCATCAATCCTGAGTATATAAAGATAAGGAAATAAGTATTTATTGGTGCAAATAATAAAGCCAATGTGCTTAGATAAAAAAAAATAATCCTGAGGTCCTGGATCTTCTTTGGGATTAAAAATTTAAAACTGGTACAAGTACGTTACGTTTGGCTTACAAATTCTAAAATATTATAAAAAATTCTTAACAAATCCTAAAATACCTTATGCCCATTTAATGCATTTTTACATTTGTTAAAAATCAATATTAACTTACCAATTTTGCATATGATTTTCCAATACCATCAGTAGCACCAGTAATTACTGTAGAACAGAAAAGAAAATCAAGATTAAATATTACACATGATAGGTATTAACTATTTGGTGGTAAAACATTGTCAAAAAATGTTAAAATTTTTAAAAAGAAAAAATAAGTATTGCACGAAAATACACTAAAATTAAGACATCGTCGGAATTAATTTTTAAGAACTCACAAAACATCAATTAACATACCAGCCCAATTACCCAACCGACACACATCCACCTTAGGCCCAAAAAGCTTAGGGCCAAAAATATTAATATATAACCAGGGCAGGAATTTTGCTACCAACTGATAACCCACTATGGAAATGGCAGCTGTTCCTAAAACCCGCATGCATTTGCAGTCGAAATCCATTCGTATGGTTTTTCACTGATTTTTTTTTTATAAAATCTTAAGAATTTGACTTGAAGCGCACAAACTGTCTAATTAAAATTAATAAAAATATTTTTCTTGCCGTTGTGCTATTCCGTGTTCTGATGACTTTTTCTGTAAACTGACAGCTTATTTTTCTTTTTTAACGCACAGTAGTGCCACTGCTGGGTTTGAATTTTTAATGTTTAATTTTTGTATTTTTTTGTTTTTGTTTCAATTGATTCATTCAAAGAACTCATTTCTTTTCATTTACGAGTTTATTTTTGTATTTGATTTTTTATGTACAATATGATTTTTTCCTTAGTTTTATTTATTAAGCATTCGAAGTTCATATTCTATAGATAAGCAAATGAAGCACATTTGTATTGTAGATACATGTGTACATATGTATGCATGTAAGGTGCCATTCCGCTCTCTCCTCTATATGCACAAACGGTTTTAATTCTTCCTAATACATTTGTAAACACATATGTACATATTTATGTAATTTTTATGCCGGTACTCAATATGAATTTTCCTTTCATTATTTTTACTCATTTATTTACTTGCTAAAGGGTGCGCTTCTTTCTCTCCCCATATTATTGTGCACATACCCGACCGACCCACCACCAACCGCCTCAGCTGTCACGGTAATACCGTTATTCTCGCGAACTTATAACAGTGATGATAATATTGTGATTTTGTTGGTAAAATATAGCGATGTTAAATTTATTTTAATAAAAAAGCTTTTATTGGAAGTGACATCAAAAAGTTTGTCTGTTTGAAAAAAGTATGCTCTTTTAGGTTCGTAAGAACCTAAACAGTTGTTGGTGTTGGTGCAATTTTTTCTGAACAATCCCAGTGGTTTAGCTGGGAACCATCGCCACTACTGACAATCGAAGTAGTTTGCCCGTTTACACTTGGGGCTACTGATGTGTCATACCCAACCTTACCTTCAAAATTCTACAGACACTAATATCTTGTGTTAATTTGTTACAATTGGTAGCCACTATTCGCTAGTATATTCTTTAACCCTAAATAATGCAGAAAATTATATTTTTTACGATAAAAAGGTTCTGTGTTACTAAGAACAACATTCTGTTGAATGTTATAACCCTATTAGTGGATAAAGATTATGCAGAGATGCGTAAATTGCTCCCTTCGTAGGACAGTCCCATATTAATTTCACCAGGCATATGCATATGAAGTAGATCGAATTGGGACTAGCGGTAGAGCTGGCGAATATGCACGTGCGCAGCTAGCTACTTAAACCACTGGAATTTTTTTTCTAACAACAGACATTAGTGAATTTTTAACGGATTTATATAACAATATAATTTTTCGGTACATATTTTAGTCGGTATATATTTTAGTCGCCGCTCAGTGGAATACTTTGGTCAAAATTTGGGTCAGTGCAATTGGTATCATAGATTTCTGCAATTAAACTGTTATAGTCTAAGTCCCTTTAGCAAGTTTGACAATTCCCAAAATATGAAATTCTATAACTGTAGATTACAGTTATAGATTACAGATTTTTTTTAACCAATAAATGATAATTTCAAAAGAACATTGCTGAGCAAGCTTAGATCAAGCTTGCTCAGCAATAACAAATTATAAATGATAATATTAGGGCTTTTCATATAGTGCAAATTTGCATATAGTAAATTTGCAGTGCATATTGAAGTAGATCGTGAGCGTACTTTTTAAATATATTGCATTTTTGTAGAAAGCATTTAATTTTCTTTAAAAAATAAATACAATCTTTTCTGAATTTTACAAACAATTTTATTTAATATTTTTTCATTTTTTATATTTTTGCACAAATATATTTGATAAGGTTTTTTAGTGCAAACGAAGCAAAAGGAAGCAAATTTCAAGTAAGTATATTTTGTTGTTGTGTTTATAAAAACGAAACATTTTTGCTCACGTTTGCATCGTTTGCACAGTTTGCACTACCCATCGTGAAAACCCCTATTAAATAATATTATTTGTAAAAATCACAAATAATTTTCTTTATTGTTTTCCTTTTTGTATTTTTATTTTAAATTTTTCTTTTGTATTTTTTGATGAGTGGCCAGATTTTTTAAAGAAAATTAAATGCTTTGCACATAAATGCTATATATTTATAAAGTACAATCACCATCTACTTCAATATGCATTGCAAATTTATAGGTGAAAACCCCTATAAACTACAAATAAAACACAAAAAGGAAAATAATAAATAATTTTTTGTGATTTTTACCAACAATTTTTTTTAATATTTTTCATTTTTAAGAAATATTTCAAAAGTTGTTGTTTATTTTATTTACACTAGCAAATACTAATAACACTAGCCAACAAGGTTTTTGGCTGGAGCAACCAAATACCGTTCCTAGTGTAATTTGGTGCGCTGAATTCGAATCTGTAAATGGTTTTTCTCTATCACGTAAGGTTTTCGAGATATAAAAAAGCGTTTGTTGGATTTTTCCATAAAAAATTATTATTTTATTTAAAAATCAATGAGCTTTCAAAAGTGAATAGCGTTATATAATTGTCGTTTGTATTTCGTTGGTTCAGTTTTACGTATTAGAGTCCAGCAATAGTCTCCCAGCATACTTTTATCCCAAAATCCTTGATAGTTTCTTTCAATTTTCACTAAATCTTGATGGGCGCGCTCCCCTTGTTCATTGCTAACAGCACCTAGGTTTTGTGGGAAAAAATCTAAATGCGAATGAAGAAAATGTATTTTGAGTGACATTCGGTCACCCAGTTCATGATAATTTTTCAATAATTCAGCAACAATTTGTCTGTAGTTTTCAGAAAACTTTTCACGATGCACTTAAAAGACTCCCAGGCTGCATATTCTTTCTCCGATAAACATTGCGAAAAATTATGATCATTCATAAGTTTTCTGATTTGAGGGCCAACAAATATCCCTTATTTAATTTTAGCATATGAAATTTTAGGAAAAACTTTTAACAAATATTTAAATGCTGCACCATCTTTAACCAGAGCCTTGATAAAGTTCTTAAAAAAGCCCAATTTTATGTGCAGCGGTGGAAGAAGAATGTCATTTGGATCAATTAACGGTTTATTTGAAATATTTTGATTGCATGTTCAAGTGATTTGAACAATCTTTATACAAATTTATAACGAATGCAGGCTTTTGTCAAATTAATAACTGTGAAATTGTAGTGTCAGTATTAACCATTTTACAGTATTGCCAGCATGCGATAAAAAACGAACTGGACGTGAAGGCCCAACTTTGTTGCCAGATTCGCATTCAGCGCACCCAGATTAGCTAAAAAACATGCTTCGTTTCCACAGTCAAAATTTTTTGCCTAATTTGTTGGCCAGTGTAATTTGCTTAAGGTTTTTTTTAGTGCAAACGAAGCAAAAGGAATCAAATTGCAAGTATGTATGTATAAAATATATATGTTGTGTTGATAAAAACAATGCATATTTGTTCACATTTGCACTACCCATCGTGATAACCCATATTAATTTTTTTTCTAATAAAAGATGTTTAAAACAAGAATTATTAACACTATTTCCAATTTTTATTTAGTTTTATTTTATTCAAAATTTGTTTAATAAATCTTTATAAACCGAAAATATTTTGTATGAATTTGGACCTATAAAATTAAAAATAATTTTATTTAAAAAAATATTACCCTAAAAACCTGAATTAATTTTTAAAACAATTAATTAAGCAAAGGGGAAAGCTAAAAAACAACATAAAATCTTCCTGTTCGTTGAGAAATAATAAAAACCAAGTACAATAAATTGTCGTATGGGTTTTTTGAAATTTTAAAACAAAAGAGACTTGGTGGCGTTAAATCGCAATGTTCGCTACTGCTTGGTGCGATTACTTGCGTTAACAATTTTCGAGACAGTCTAACCATACTTGATTGTTTCTAATCTTTAAAGTAACTTTTTTAGTTTTAACTATTTCATTACAAGCAAATAAACTTTCAGGCTTAAGTTCTTTATTATAAAGAAATAAAAAAAAGAGGTACTAGCAGAATGTACCGTACCTTCTGAATCGTTACGTCCGTCTTCAGCATTTTTAGTATCTATCAAGTTTCAATTGTCAACATTTTCAACTTAAATGACTTTTATAGAGAAATATAATACGAGAAATTATTTTTAATTTTTTTAAACAATTTTTATTTCAAATAAGTTAACTTCCTTTCTTACAGTTTATTTAAGGCGAAATATACGGTGCCTTCATAATCATACGTCAGTAGAAAAATTGCCAATAAATCTGAAATTGGTAGCCGCTACGTCTAAAGTACTACTAACATGTTTTGGGGAATGTAATTCCAAACTATTCCAAATAAACTAGAATAATATAATGTGTTTTAATTAATTATATTTGCTTAATTTATATGTAGTTATAAATTAACATCGCCACCATGTGAGATAACACGGCCATTAAATTTGTCGCGCAAAAGAGCCATTGTTTCGTTAGATGTGTGGCAAGTGGCACCGTCCTGTTGAAACCACATATCGTGCACATCCATATCTTGCAATTCGGGCCATAAAAAGTTCGGTATCGTCTCACGATAGCGAACACCCTTCACAGTAACTGTCTGACCGGCCTCATTTTGAAAAAAATAGGCCGGATGATGCCGCCAGCCCATAAACCGCACTAAACAGTCACTCTATGTGGGTCCATTGGTTTTTCGACAATCACTCTTGGATTATCATTCGCTCAAATGCGGCAATTCAGCTTATTGACGAATCCACTGAGGAAAAATGTGACTCATCACTGAAGATGATTTTCTTTGAAAATTGATCATCCAAATCATAAGCCTGAATAACTTTACATTAGAATTGCCTTTAAATTTTTTTAAATCTATTTTATTTTATTTGAAATACATACATATACATACATATTTTAGAACAAATTTTTCATACAAAAGTTGTTCTAAAATCCATTTCCAATAAGTTTTATTTTTATAAATATGGGGTATAAAAATAAAAAATCATTTGGTACTGTTTATTATATTCACATTTTCTAAAGATATTACATTAAAAAATGTTACAAAATTAATTATTGTTTTTGTAATATACGATTATTAAAAAAAAGGGTTAAAAAATTTAACAGATTTATATGAAGTCGAATCGATACAATTAAATCGAATCCATAGTAAATTAGTTCTGAAACAGATTTCATTTTTTGTTAGGGTCGCATTGATACGTCCTTTTGCCGATTCTCAAACAAAAATATCGAAGATACGACTTATGTATTTTAATTAAAGGTAAAATAAATAAAACAATTTTATTAGGCAATTTTTTATTATCTTATAGCCTGAGAATATTAAGTTTTTAAAATTAATATTAATACGATTTTTTTAATAGTTTTGGAACGCAGAGTGGTATAAGGTTAAGTAGCTCAAGTATGACATATTACATTCGTAATTTGTATCAATAATCAAGTATTATTGATAAACAACATTTTATTATTTTCCAACCATAAAACCTTTCATTAAAATTCAGTATTAAGTCAGCTTGATTCAAGCCTTGAATTGCAGTCTATCTCAAGATTAAAGTAATAATACTTTATGTACAAATTTTCAATTCAAGATTCTTTTCATGAATAATTAATAAATAATATATGAGAAAAAATTTTATACAAATATCACAAATAAAAAAAATATTCACAAAAAACAAGTGGTTTAAAAAAAAAAAAAATCGGGAGTGGCCTACCCGTCCGCTTCCCGATTATACATTTTATAGAAATTTGCAATAAAATGTTTCCCTGTTTATTAAAACATCCGTAATGTAATAAATGAATGACTTTCTTTTTTCATTAAAAAATTTAATACATGATATCCAGTAAATTTTTTGTAACCAAATGACATTGAACAAAGCACATGGTGACCCATATTTTCATTTTAAAATTTATAAAAAAAATTCAAAATATGTTAAACAAAATTTCCAAAAATAATTTTGTTTCAGTTATCAATTTGATTTTGGGGCCATTCAAGGCACATTTTACTAGGTGACAGCACAAAGCGGAGATAATATTAAAGAGAAATTTTTTCAATTTTTTTATACATATGGAGTTTGACATTATTCATGTATTTTAAGACTGAATAAAATAGATATTACTGTCAAAATCCATATAGAAAAAAAAATCAAAATTTTTTTTGGTGATATTTTCTCTTCCTTACGCTATCACATCTATCACATTGTTAAATATGCCTTGGGTAATATTTATTTAATTTATTTGTGGAATCCAAAAAAAAAAATAAAATATTAGAAAAATATAATATGGACAAGTTGTTACTTATTTTGTTGTTACTTATTTTGTTTTTATTCTTATTATGTTTGAACAGTAGCCTTTTGATTTCCTAATAAAGCTTTTTTAATTTATATACATATGTATTTGTTATATAGTTACATATCTATATACAATAATTTAAACTTTTTTTTAATAGATACTTAAATTTTTGTTTGTATGTACTCTACTGAGCTTTTATTTTCCGCTTCCTGTTCTTTTCTTAATCCAAATGATTACACAGTTGCCAGACAGAAATGAAAATTATAAAATTATTTTGGAAAGTTAGCCAAAGTTCATGAAAATTTTGTTAAACTGTCTAAGTTTATAATATTTTTTTTACAGTATTATCATTTCAAAAAGTATATATACCTCAAGTACATCCTTCAATACATGGATAAATGTATGTATGGGTTGAAAAAAAAACGTGAAAATTTAAGGTTACCATTTAAATACGGGAAATTCCATTTCCAATCTGGTAATAAGGCAACATTTCTGAACTGATAAATTTAAATTTATAAAGTATATGAAAAAGTGTTGCATAGCTTAAAGCGTATTTCAGTAGTATTAATAAGTTGTGTTAATGTTATTTTATAATAGCATACCTTAAGGCATTTCTGTTATTAGTAGCGACAAATGTTAAAGCAAGTAATTGAAAATGTTAAGTAGGGCGCATATACAAAAAAAAAACATATTAGGTTATAATTTTAAAACAAATAGGGAAAACTTTGTTTTGACACTAACAGAATATAATGCCTTTTTTGGATCGCTACATTCTTCTGCAGAATTCTTCGTATCTACTATGGATAATGTTTCAGTTGTAAAGTAAACATCATCTATTTAACCAACCAAACTTAGATAACAGAATGTGAGAAATTTGATTATATGTACATACAAATATATTTAAAAATCCTTCGGCAAATTCATTAAAAACTGATGAAAACTGTTATTAAATTATAAAGCTTCAACATAACAAACAAACCACGTTTTTATTTTTCCTTACTGTCCTTCTAAAATTGGATGTTTTTTTGCCATCACTTAATCCAGACGTAAGGTGGAATGAAATGCATACACAAGTTAATTTTGTTCTCTGTTTTTATTTCAACTAAGTGCAAAAAACCCGTAAAAAATAAATTAAATAAAAGTTAAATGTGGCAGAATTATTAAATA
This sequence comes from Phasia obesa, assembly GCA_949628195.1. NCBI lineage: Eukaryota > Metazoa > Arthropoda > Insecta > Diptera > Tachinidae > Phasia > Phasia obesa. Next base: position 61,149,869 of record OX451218.1, on the reverse strand, counting down.
AACACAACTTAATTGCGGAAAGTCAAATAAGCCAAAACATAATTAAAGAGATATTTCTGCTTGAACTATTCTAGTGTGAAGAGTCCTGTAGCGCTGGAGGTGATATTTAACATTTGTATACATCATTGTAATAAATCAAAATAAAGTTTTAATTTATAGATCCACGCGCAATATCATCCTTTGTTGTCACTCAATTCGTAAGATTTTTTAATGCTCAAGTACTGCTGTTTTATACCAAGAAGTTAAATAAATAAAACTGACAAATTTCAGGACAAAATCAATAAATAGTTAAAAAAAAAATATTTGTTGTATTTAATATATGTACATATATTTTTAATTACACGCTCTTTTAAACTAAACAAACAAAAATCGAAAAACTTTCCGCTAACAAATTCACAACTGACAAAAACGAAGCTACGATCGTAATGCAGAATAAATACGAAGAAATTAAATAAAACGGAACACAGACTATAGGCAGAATAGAGGTGATTGTTTGTAAAAACGATAATTTTGCGATATTAAAATCCTATTGCTAACAATATTTAAATATAATATTTTAAGTTGTCCACATAGTTGTGGGTGAGTTCGAAAACGTCATTTGCAATGCAACTGAACAAAGTCATGCATTCCTAAACACAACCGTGTAAACTTTTAAAATATCATACATCCCAAAATGTATAAAAAAGTTATGGATGCGCATACAAAAGGCAAATTAATTTTATCATTAATTTTACTGATGCTTTGTTTAATACAAAGTAAACAACACATTTGTTTGCTTTGTATTGAAACAGTAGTAAAACCGTATCACAACAATGTGTTTAGACGTTTTGGAGCTCACCGTCTTCTTATTGCTTAATTTAATTTTAAATATCATTAGCGAACTTTCGATATCGATAGATATTTAAAACAAAACTAAGGGACTGAGTCCTTTTTAATTCTTATTTGATTGTCAATTTCAAATGTTTTATACGCAAAACGCTCGGAATAAGGTCGAAGGTAATTTTTTTTTAACTTTGGCAATTTGACCTTTAAAGCAAACATCAGCTATGTCGACTCTTATATACCCTTTCTCAATAGTAAAATTATATATTGAATTTTATTAAAATTCAAACGGTAGTTTTTACGTAATGCGGATACATCTGTCTGTACCAAATTGATTTTTTGTGTTCCATATTATATACTATTTGCACCAGCAGCAAAATTTTCAAATAATATATTATGTACAGACACATCTTACAGTTTTGTTATAGGAATTTTGTAATAATGAATTTCAGTGTGTTTACAAACATATTTGTGTAACTACAAACTCTACACATATTTAATACTTTGATTTATTTATTTAAAGCTACTTCCGTGACAAAAAACTAAAAGGAAATTAGAAAAAATAATATAATTTTAATATTTTCAGTTACAAACATGAGATTCACTTAACTAGATATGCCTTTACTTAAGAACCACCAATAAGAGCACATAAAGCACGTTTATAGTCTCCAGATGTTTCCGACTAAAGTTATAAAATAAAAATGTTGGATTACTTTCACTACACGTTTTTTAATAATAAAATTTACCTTGACTGCACTGACTAATGTGCGATTATAGATACGTTCAAACTCTTCTTTAATATTGCCCAAATCAATTTCAGAACGTGACACTATAATCCTTATCAATGTCGAATCATCCGTACCCATCCCATTCATAGCTTTAAAAAGACGATTTGCAAAGAAGGCAGGAGGCGATTGAACACATTCAACTGTAAGCAAAAATATTTTTCATAAAAGCTTAACTAGATATTTTGTTTCTTACCTATGGCCATCATAGCTTCATGTAATTCCCCACCCATTTCATGCTTTATGGCCTGTTCAATAGTTTGACCAGATACATTCTTATATTCCTCGAACACCAAACGCAATTGAGCAAAACTGCCGTGAGCCATTATACGATTGAAAACTTCCTCATCGGTGCCCAGTTTAGCTTCACCAGCAGTATACAAGGCCTCGGCTTGTTCCTTAGCTTCTTCTGGATCAACAGTGCCAGCTGGATCCCGTACCCCAGTAACAATTAAAGTCAATAATCGTCTGAAATGACCCGATGTTTCGCTGCACATATGCTCTGCTAAGGGACGATCGTACATGTTTTCATAACAAGTCACTATTTCAGCCATTTCCTCATTTGACTTGGTGCAAATGATTTCCACGAGAGAACATTCGTTGGTACCTAAGCCAGCCATGGCTTTGTGCAACTGCTTGCACAAATATTCAACGGGTGTAAGCATAAGGGCAACAATGACTTCTTCAAATTTGCCACCAAGTTCATTTTTTAAATCTTCAATTAAATCCCGTCCATATTCTCGTAAAAAGTTCTCTTTTAATAACTGACGCTGTGAGTTAGAACGAGCAGTTAGAATATCAATTATAGCCTGTTCATCTGTGCCGAAACCCTTCATTGCAGCACGTAGGGCAGCGGTATCCGCTTCAACATCTAAGGGTTCGGCAGGCACAACAGTGGGAATTGGCTGTGGATAAAAAATGTGTATACTTTATTAAAGCAATGATCAAATACTTTTAAAACTTATGTACATACATCATAATCCATTTTTTTGCTTCGATTTTGATTCGTCCTTCTTTGTGTACGCACGAATGGAAAGTATGAATTTTTCGTTAAATTGTTTGTTTGCTGTGCTCCTAACAATTTGTTTTTCGATAATCAGTACTGCTGTTTTTAATCAATTATTAATTGCCAAGTCGAAAGTATTATATACATATGTATGTACGTACTTGTTATTTGTTCTATTTTACTAAATCAGTGTTGCCAGAAATCCTCTGTCGAACTCAATTAAATTTGAAATATTTTTCTACTTCATTTCGGTAATTAAAAATAAAGGTAAATGTGATTAGAATCTTTTTGGCTAAGGTTCTTAAACTTTAAACGGTTTATTAATATAATAATTATATTCTTTTTTAAATAGAATCCAATTGCCACGTCAATCAGGGCTGCCAGGAGCATTTAAGAAAAAATCATCAATCTCCCGATAAAAAATAAGAAAAACGTATTTTTTAGCTGAAAAAAAAAAACATCGTAAAAAATCGGATAACTGAAAATATATTTTTTAGTTTTTTTTTGTATATATTTTTGCTTAAAAACATTCAAACGAAGTAATAAGAAATCACGTTTAAAGGTAGCTTAGACATATTTAATGTATACTGAAATCAAAATATTTTCTTTTTTTTATTTATTTGTATATCTTTAATATCAATAGTTTTTTACAGATGACTTAACTTGCTTAAGAGGTTAGAATTATATTATTCTTTTCTACTTAGACATTTTGAATGAATATAATATACAAAACAGTTTTTTGTATAATATTATGACTGGAGGAAAAATTAGAGAACAAAACCTTTTTGAAAAAAAAAAAATTGAATTTAAAATAAAAAGTAAAAAGAAAAATGTTAGAATTTTAAAAACTGTAGATTAACTGATAAGATCATTTAAGTGCAGATATTGAAAATTTTGACATCTAGTCAGGAATTTTTCAATTAAATTATTTACTTTAACGTTGACTATTGGAAAATCAGCAAGGATATGTAGACACTGTGTTGAATAATGCCAGGGAAGATTAAAAATCATTTTTAAGAGTTTGATTTGTGCCACTTGCAATTTCTTATTGTGGCGATTTGCTACAGAGCACCAAACCGGTGTACAATAAAATATAATTGGGTGGAAGATGGTTTTAATGATAATCTTTTTGTTTTCTATTGATAGGTCCGATTTCCTGTTAATCAATTTGGATTGTTTTATTGATTTTGTTTACTATATACGGAATATGGTTATTAAAGTTTAATTTTTGGTCGAGAATAACGCCTAGATATTTAACACTATCTTGCCATTGGATATCATTATTGTTGAATTTTAGTGGGTTTTGTGGTGTGTAGCTGGATTTTCTTTTCCGTGTAAAGTAAATGGCTTTAGTTTTCTCTAGGTTTATCAGAATTTTCCACTTCGTAAAGTATTTGTTAATTTCAACTAAGGCGGATTTCAAACTGCTTATAATGTTAGTGGAATATAAACTTGAACAGAGGATTGCCGTGTCGTCTGCAAAAATAGAAGTTGAACATCCAGAAAAAGTCGGAATATCTGCTGTATATATATATTATATAAAAGAGGGGAAAGAAAAGCTCCTTGCGGGCATCCTGCTTTAACTAGTACTTCCCGTGACTTGGTTTTACCAATAAAGTCATAAAACGATCTTCCGTTTAAAAAGCTTTGGACGATTTTTATAATTCAAACTGGGAAATTTAATTTTATTAGTTTGAATATAAGCCCATTGTGCCAGACAGAGTCAAAGGCTGATTTTATGTCAAGTAGGACCATTCCTGTAGAATTTCCTTCTTCAAAATTACATTTTACCGATTTCCTGATTTTAAGAAGCGGATGGGTTGTTTTGTGTTGAGCTCTAAAGCCATATTGGCAAGAAGGAATGATTTCTTTTTCTTAAACATAATTAATTAATTTTTAATTGTATGATTGTGGAGATTGAGCAGGTTTATTAGGTTTGAGTATGGCAATAGTTTTTGAAATCTTCCAATCGTTGGGAAAATAGCACAATTTAAGATAAGCATTAAATAGGTTCTTTAGAAATTTAATACCTTTAATCGGCAAATTTTTTAGACACTTGTTATTGATTTCATCTAAACCAGGGGATTTTTTATTTTTTAACCTTTTTAAGAAATTAGATGTGTGCGCATAAGTTATATAATAGTCATGATTTTGAATGTTTACTACAACATCATTTATATTGCCTACTGCTCTGTTTACTTCTAAAATTATGCTATCATCACTTAGATGGTTTGATGCATTGTTATTGGAATCAAAAGTTTCTGCCAATATGTTACATTTTTCTTCTAGAGTACAATATGACGTGCTATTATGATTTATTATAGGTATATTTTTATGTTTTCTTTTCAGGATTTTTGTTAGGTTCCAAAAAGGCGTTGAGCATTGATCAAGTGTGCGTAGAGTATTGTTCCACGAGTATTTTTTATATTTTGTGATTTCAAACCTAATACATTTATTTAGACGAATCATTTCTTGGTGATCATTTATGTCTCTATACCTAATCCAGTTCCTTCTGTAAATATTTCTGAATTGAATCAGTATTTTAATATTATTTGGCAATGGTGTGTTATGACTAATTTGTTTCTTTTTAAGGACGTTGCATTCGATTGCAGATTTAATTGAATTTGTAAAAGTTAATGCCATGTCGTCGATTTGTGATTTATTCGATATATCGGTACAGTTTTGTTGAATCGGGAGATTTCTGTTTATATGCTGAGCAAACTTAGACCAATTCGTTTTGTTGAAGTTGTACATTTTATTCTCAATCACGTCGAAATTTATGTTTAAATTTCCAGTAACCGGGAGATGATCGGAGCTTAAGTCATTTTTTACTCTAAGTGAAGATATTATTTGCGGATTATTTGTTATGAGAAAATCTAGAGTCGAAGGTCTTCTTCTGGGATCTGATGGAACATAAGTAGATTCGTGAGAATAAACCACTTCCAACTGGTTAGGTACAATTTTTTCATATAGAATATTACCCCATCAGTTATTAGTTTGACAGCCCCAAAATTGATTTCTTCAATTAAAATCTCCGGCTAGTATATAATTGTAATTAGGTTTTGTTAACATACGTAGATCTGAAATGAAATATTTTCTTAAATTAAATTGTTATATGCATTCATACAAGGCATATTAAATAAGGAGTCTCCAGTAGGAAGAGGGAAATAACAAGGGATAAATTATTATTTTTTATTGGCAGTTAAACTTACTCTTTTTCCCCTTAAATGATAGTTTAACTGCCAACCTCCATATAAAAAATTAAAAATAGTCTTCTTAATATTTATCTCCTCCTACCGAGGGCCCTTTATTTAATATGTTTACAAAAGGATACAAAAATTATATTTGTAATACATTTTTAAAATTTTACCATTAACTATATGTACTTACAAAAAAAACTTTAAATTTGATTTCGTTAGTATTTAAAATTTCGAATTATTAAATTTATTACCCGATTTTAAGTTTACATAAAATATTGGTGTCAGTTTGATATACTTTCAGCAACACCAAAAACTCTGTACATCAAAATTAGTCATATTTTTGGCATTGTATAAAATCGTCACTTTTCACGAAAAAATCGTCTAATCGGAATTTCTAAATCTTTTGGACAAAAATCGTCAAAACAACGATAAATCGTCAAATCTGGTAGCCGTGACGTCAATCATTATAGCGAAAACTAAAATTTTCGAAAATGGTAACACCAGTCGCAATTATTTCCAACCAACGTTGCCACAAAGAAAAATATTTTCCTACTATAGTCATCCCTAAAAACCAAAGGCCCCTCAACAAAAAAAAAAACATATAAGAGTGCTATATTTGGCCGTGCCGAATCTTCTATACCCTTCACCACGGTGATTTGTCGATATGAGACATTTTTTTTTCTTTAGTTTTACCACTCTAACACAATACAGGGCCCTATTCCACAAAGCAACTTATCAACTTTTCACTTTGCACTTATCAAATTTTTCGTCAATTTGCAAAACTTTATGTTCCACAGAACTATAAAATTTGATAAGTGATAAGTTGAAATTGATAAGTGTAATTTGCAAAGTCTTTGCAATTTTTATATTCTCTTTGCAATTTCTGTTCCACGTACGCTCTCTTCTGCAAAGTGCAAAATTAACTATTGAAATGTGTAATTTGCAAAGAATTTGCAAAAATTATGCTGTTTTGTTCCACAAAAATATTAATTTCTATTTTTGCAAAGCAAATTTTAATAAGTTTGTCATAAATTTGCAAGGTAAACGATCGCTTTGCTAATTTATATTGCTATAACGTTAATAAGGTTTTTGTTCGACAATAATGAAGACCCTGTTACAGCAACAAATTATAGAATTAAAAAAATATTTTATAATAGTCATTTTGAAAATTTAATTAAAAAAAATCCATCTAAAACAGTTATATTTCAAAGTAAAACTAAAAACTTAAAAGGAAGAATTTAATTTTGCCGTACTAAAATAAAACATTTTTAGTAGTTTTATTTTTTTCGTCAGAAAATAAAACTCATTTTATGTAAATTGATAATCAATACAATCACCTTGCCATTCAATTGAATAAATCGTCATTAAAATAATGTAAGTTTTTAAATTGTTATTGTTTGATTAACGATTTTCACCGGATGTTTTGGTATTGAGCGGCCTCCGTTCAAATATGTCAAAAAAAAAAAAAAATCATGTAAATAAACAAAAAAAGTTTTTTTTTTATTGCGGAAAAATAAAAATCTCTTTTTAGAAGTTTCATTTAAATTTTTATTTTTTTATTTTATATTCGTTGAAAAATAACTCTTAACTATGGAGTTGAGAATGATTTTTTTAAGATCACCATAGATTCTGAAAGAGCTCGTCAATATAAATCTATTAATATATGACAGTATAGATCTACGTTGACCTAACATAAAGAGTATTTCAGTTTAATTTTTTTGACAACTGTTATTTAAAGTGCCTGAAATATTTACAATAATGCAGATGAAATTTTGTAGTCAGGCTTACTTGAAGAAATATTTTTAAATAGACTTCGTTCTCACTAACTGACGATAGATAATTGAATACAAGTTTTCTCGAATTCCTTCAACAGTGTTTTGTTGGTTAAATATATGATGTTTTCAACTAAAACACCACTTATAGTAGATGGATGCGAAGAATGCTGAAGACGGATGTAGCGATCAAGAAAATGCAGAAAATTTTCAAATTTTTTCTTTAAAATTAATCACTTTGTTTTAATAAAAAACTTTCCCTCAATAGACAGGATAAAAAGAATTTAAGCCTGACTTCAAAATTACATCTGTATGTTAATAAATAGTTCGACTAATAAAATTAAAATATTATTTACAATAAATAAAAAAATATATTTACATTTCTCTACCCTACTGATTTTAACAAGTTATATTTAGAAATGCAAAGTGAAACGTTATAAGACAGAAATGCAAAGATGATTAAATGCTTTGTGGAACACTTTTCACACTCACTTTGCAAGAAAACGCAAAGACTTTACAAAAGATGCAGTCTTTGCAAAAATTGCAAAGTGTTTGCAAAAATTTGCTTAGCGCAAAGTGAGATTTGCAAAGATAATTGTGGAACAGAAACACTTATCACTTTTCCAAAAATTGCATTTTGATAAGTGCAAAGTGAAAAGTTGATAAGTTGTTTGTGGAATAGGGACCAGATTGCAGGAAGATCTGAATTTAAAAAAAAATAAAACAAATAAAAAAAAAAAAATTTTAAAAATGTATGAAAAAATGCTTCCAAAAAAACTTTCAAAAAAATAAAAAAAAACTTACAAAAAATTTTCCAAAAAATTAGCAAAAAAAAAAAATTAAAAAAAAAAAAATTCAAAAATAAATTTTTACAAAAAATTTTCCTAAAAAATAGTCCAAAAAATTCAAAAAATATAAAAAAAAATTTTCATTAAAATTTCCAAAAAAAATTTAATAAAATACTTAAAAGAAATTTCTATTATATTTAAAAAATATGTTCCACAAAATTTTTAGAAAAAAAATTTTCTATAAAGTTTTAAAAAATAAATTCTACAAAATTTTTATAAAAAACTTCTATAAAATGTTTACAAAAAATTTCTATACAATTTTTACATGGTTAGGAATTTCAGGTGACGATATACATATACCGTATAAGAGATTTTGCTGATTAGTGTAACAAAAAAGCGCAATTCTTTTTTTAATGACTTTGTATCTTAAATTAAACCAATTTTTTCCTAATTCTGTATCCGAGGTAAAGGGTATAGAAGATTCGGCACGGCCGAATATAGCACTCTTACTTGTTTATCTTTAAATTGTATTGAAATACAAAATTCCGGTTTTCATCACACACTTAAATTAAACTTAAATGACCATAATACATGAGCAATTAAAGTCTATTTAAGTTTTCACATAAACATGTGTTTTTCCCAGCGTGTTTTTTATTATTAAAAAAATGTGTGGCCACAGATAGCATTTTCATGTTTTACATAAATAAAGTAAAATATATTGATACTTGGCAAAAAAATTAAAAGAGATATTTGTGAAATTTCATAAACAATTTTATTGTTTTTTTTGTACTTTTCATGTAATTTTTATTTTCTGTCAGCAACAAAAATCAAAAATTTTTCTGCTGAACAGCTGTTTTCTGCAAAATTATCTGCAATTGTTTTGATATTTTGTAATGCTACCATATTTTCATTACAATTAAATAAGAACAATTATATAGGATTGAAAACCTGAAACTCTATTTAAAAACATTCACATTTAAATACGAAGTTAAAAGTTGGTCACAAGACTCTTACTTTTATAGTGGTTGAAATATGGTTTATATATTTTCTTTATATAAAGGTACCCATCCCTGGATTCAATTATAAAATTTATACATATAAAGTTCTATAATTATTGTAGAGTTCTGTAAATAGTGTTTAAAATATCCTGTTTTCAAAAATAAAAGGTGCTGTGAAGTTCGGAAAATTGCGTACTTTCACTACCTTTTCTCTATTTTCTCTTGGAAATGCTTATCATCAGTCCTTTTGGCAGCGCTTTTAGTTAAACCCTTCCCTACAAGAAATGGATGATTAAAACTAACACATGAACAATGAAAACTCATACATAAGCAAAACAATGAGTTCAATATTTTGTAAAATGCAACTCTGCCATTGTAAATTTAGTCCTGAATTGTAAAATATATCTGCGTGTTTTCAAAATATTATAAAATATTAAAATAAATGTAAAATATGAAAAGAAAATAAATATAAAAAGTAGTTTAGTGTTAAAAAAAAGTTATTAAAAATATAGAACGTATTAACATGCAGTCGCCAGCATTCTTTCCTTGAATACCCTTGTGGCAGCGGAAGAGGTAGAGCTGACATTAGGGACAGTAAATTTCACTCAAGCAATAGTAACTACCTCAAATTTTTACTTTATTATTTTATTTTTCACAGAATTCATATTTGCATAAGCTAAAATGAACATCGGGGAATACTGCTGACAGCCGCCCAATCTGTTCGGAAGACCTGTTGGAGAAGTACAATGAGGGAGGTAGTTGAGAAAAATATGCTTATGTGAATCGATAATGATCCTCCAGGTATGTACATACTTTGATCTATCTGAAAATATATTATAATTTATATATTTCAGATGTTTTACAGCAAAAACGTTTTATATTATGACGGCAAAATCGAATTCTTTTTTTAAAACTTTCATTTGTATTTGTATTTGTATTTGTATTTTTTTATTGAGTGATTTTCTAATACAACAAGATGCAACATCTTTTAATTTACAGTATTAGAATCAGTTAAGTTATAATCAATTTAATTAAGACAAATAAACATATATATGCTTGTGTATAAAATAGATATAAATATATATACGAACAATTTTGACAAAATTAAAAGAAAAGAAAATTTTAGTGTTCAGTTTAATTGTTACCATTGTAATATTGGAACAAAAGTTTTTTAAATTTATATGCGTTGCTGGTGAATTGTAGGTATGAGGGAAGACGGTTCCAGAGATGTATGGTGAAGATGAAGAATTGATGGTAGGATGCTGTATCACGATATTGGAAGGTCCTAATTGAATTATTCCTAAGTGATGTGGTAAAGGTCAATTTGTTATAAAGATGGTAAGGCTCCTTCGTTGTGATAATTTTATGTAGAAAAGTTAGATTTTTTAGTTCCAGGTAGTTATCGAGTGTAATTCCAAATATACGTTTTGAGAATGAAGAAACACTTTCAAATCGTGTTAGGCCATAAACATAACGTGTAATATTGTTAAAAGTAGTGGTAATCTTTCTTTTTTCCTTTAAATTACAACTTGCAAAAATTTCTGATGAATACAGCAGTGTGGGTATAAGGAACGTCTTTGCTAACATCATCCTTATTTTCGGTGGTGTGTAGTTATGACTTGGCCATAGACTTCTGAGCATACCATATGTTCTTCCACAGGCTTGTGTAATATGATCGGACCAGTTAAGCGACCGATTGAATGTGACTCCAAGGTTTTTTATAGTGGTTACAATATCAATTTTGGTCTCTCCCAGGTAGATATTAATGTCATCACTGAATGATACGGATTTTTTGCAAATGATAATACATTTTGATTTCTTTGGATTTAATCGTAAACCATTGGCAGACGCCCAGGTAATAACTCTATTAAGATCTTGATTGAGTTCGTTAACTTTATCATGAATAAGATCCTTGGGACTACTGAGGTAAATTTGAACATCGTCTGCATACATACGAATACGACAGTGTTGGATTTGCTCAGGTAAATCATTTGCGTATAATGAATACAATAATGGACCAAGTATAGACCCTTGAGGAACACCTCTAGGCAAGTGCAAAGGCCTTGATGTTCTGTCTTTATTTGTAACTGATTGAAATCTATCCGTCAGGTATGATTTAATTAACTTTGTCGCTGTGGACGAAAAGTTAAATATTTTTTTGAGTTTCATAATCAATGTATTGTGATCCACAGTGTCGAATGCTTTAGAGTGATCTAACAAAACTAAGAAGGTAATTTTGTTGTCATCAAGATTAACACGGATATTTTCAACCACTTCCGTTAAGGCTGTGATACAACTATGATGTGGCCTAAAGCCAGATTGCCGATCAGTCAAAAGCTCGTTTGAGTAGATATATTTGGAAATTTGTTTATGTAAAATCCGCTCGAAGACTTTAGAGAGATAGGGAAGAATAGATATAGGTCTATATTCTTTATCTGATTTTAGCACTGGTATTACTTTGGCATACTTCCATTCTGTTGGATATGTGCTGGTGGTGACTATGGTATTAAAAATATGATATACATAACTTATGATCCAAGGGAGTATAATTTTTATGAATCTAGGATGAATATCATCTGGCCCAATGGCATTGGACTTAATTGACCAGAAACCTTCAAATACTTCATTTATGTGAAAGCACATAACGTTAAACGGATTTTCAGGCGACGTAACAGCAAGATTATCTGTATTATAAAAGCTATGTTGTACTGGAGGTTGAGGTATATTCACAAATTTCTCATTTAGGGAACTGACGTCTATTTCATTAGTATGAACTTTCTTTCCAATAATGCCAATATCACGGATTTGCTTCCAAGTTTGTTTTGTGTCGATCGCATTGTTGAATTTACTCCTATAATATGAAGACTTTTCTTGCTTTATTTTGGAGGCAGCTGCCTTTTTTGCAGCTCGAAAATTGATAAACAATTCATTTGTCCGGTAGCGTTTCCATCTGTAATATAAATTATCGCGATTTTCAATAAGTAGCTTTATCTCCGCTGTGAACCATGGTGTAATTTTTTGTTTTGTATATTTTGTTTTTAATGGGACGTGTTTATTAAATATCGATAAAATGATGCTGTTGAGTAACTTTACTTGATCATTGGCAGATTGGATATAGTAAATATCATTCCACGGAGCATTACTAAGATCTGCTACAAGAGATGCCATATATATTTTATTGTAATCTCGAAAGGAAAACTTTTCATTGTACCGCACAACGTTAAAATTGTAAGACATAAAGATAAGATCATGCTTGGAGTAAACTGGTGCAGCTAACTGGTCGTAGTGCAGAACTTTACTACTATTATCAACGAAGAAAATGTCAAGCAATGTAGAATTGGTCGCTGTATAGTGTGTTGGTGTTGAGCTGTTTACAGCAGATAAGTTGAAGGAGGCCATAGTAGAACAAAGATTCAATCCAGTTTGAGTTAGTATATTACTATTGAAATCACCTGTTATTATTATGTTAGAGTATGCCACAGTATGTAATTCTAGCTCAGTTACAAGGGAATCAAGCTTGATATTATTATTTGGTCTGTAGACATTACCTAGCAACAACTTCTCATCCTTTGAATTCAGCTCTACAAATATGTATTCAACATCATTCTTAGCTTGAAATTTTGAGATAAGCTTACACGATATGCTGTTTTTAATATAGATTGCCACTCCTCCAGCATTTCCATCACGATCACATCTAAAGATTTTATAACCTCGTAGTTCGATCAGTTTGTTATTATGGGCTTCGTTAAACCAAGTTTCTGAGATGCACACAGCATCAATACCAGAGTCTTCAAAAATGTAGCGAAATTCATCGATTTTTCGATATAAACTTTGTGCATTTATATGACAGATGGAAAAACCAGAATAGCGTTTTGCAAATATTCGCACCATATTATAGTTACCTTCCCTGGAACCAAGTTGATTAGTTGAAGAATTTATAACTAAAAAATTGTGTAGCAACGCAATAAGTATTAAAAAACTTTTTTTTGACAAGTAAATTAGTTAAAAGGTTAAAAAAATGTTTGTATGTCACGATATAAATGATAAATAATAAATAATAAATGTTTAATAAATTATATCTATCATTAAGAGTAGCATTAAAAGTTATGAGAGAGATTGTTCGGCTCCAAATCATCTTAAAGAAAAAGCTGGTCTAAATTCTCTTGAAACTCTACTAAAATTGGGTCGTCATTATGAAATTTCTTAATGTATACAAGACCTATGAGCGTATAGGCCGACTGAATTTTATTATCCCTTTTCATACGCAGAGCAGCTTTGAATATCCTGTAGTTATGTGGTGTTAGATTTTCATTTATGTAAATTGGTTGATCGCTTTGTATATCAGCATGGTTTAAGGTTAGTGCAGTTCTGGTTTCACGCCTAAGTTTGGCTATAGACTTAAGCAAAAAATTTTTTTCAAAGGGTGACTGAAGTTTTGCAACAATAACTTCATCAGTTGGCACGTATGGTTTGTTGTTCCTATATATCTTTTGAAGTCTATATATCTTTTCAAGTTTCGGAGTGGGGATGTTTAAATTTCGGCAGATAGACTCGAAAACACAATGTAAATTTTCATTATCCATTTTGGGTACGCCAGAAATTCTAATACTACTTGCCACAACAGAATTTTCATGGGTTAGCATTTTCTTCTTAAGGTCTTGAATTTCAGCTTTCATGCTATCTATTTGGGAACATTTGGCCTCAAGATTACTAACTCTCTCAGATATATTATTCAAGATTTCCCTGAAACTTTTAAATTCGGTCTCAACAACTTCACGAATCCTCTCTTCACTTTCACTTATAAGACCTTTCATATAACTAAAATGCTTCCTTTCACTGTCCTTAATGGATTCATCAATTTTCTGGGCAGTTAGTGCTTCACTTTCACGTATCAGGGCAACAAGAAAACTTCTGTCACCAGTAGACAAACGTGGGGTTTTTACACCATTTTCAAGTGGAGAGTCCGCCGCGGGATCTCTGGATCTTTTGGCTGAAGATGATGCACCAGATCTAGTCGTTATGGTATTATTCATGTTTATTTTTGAATATCTGTAGTTGAGTTTGGCAACACTTTCACAAACCAGTATTTGTTCAAGTGAAACAGCTGGTGTTGTTTACAAATTTAGTTATTTTTTTCCGGCAATAGTTGTCTCGTTTGTGTAGTTTGAGTGAAATTTAAATGATTTTTCTTTTTTTGTAAATTAATATAATTAATTACAAATTATAATTTTGTCCAAATGCAGGTAACTTCAATTTCCCGGGATAATCACAAAGTGCACAATTGTTTTCCCGTAATTTTTGAGTTTTAAAGGTAGAGATTATCGGACTTTTTTGCAAAAAATGTGAGAGCCCCTATCACAGACGTGTGTTATTTTGTTACTTTTTTTGTTGTTTTGATTTCAGTAATTATTTTTACGTTAAAAAATAAATGTTTTAGATGAATTTTTTTATTTAATTCTCAAAATAACTGTTATAAAATAATTTTTTTAAAACGATAACTGTTATTTACGGTCCCTGAAAAATATTAATTTTATATTAATTATTTAATATTATGCTAATTACCCATAACGTTTTATAATAAAAATGCAATTTATTTGTTGGAGGAAATTTTATATTAAAATTATATTAAATTTTATTTAAATAATTTTCTTTAGTGGTGACTTATAGTATACATAATTCATATAGTTCAGAAATGTTTTATTTATATTATTTAAAATGAAATTCTATAATTAGACTAATCGGTCTGCATGGGCACGGGACCTTATCCAGTAAACAGCAAATAGGGTAATCGTCAGTAACTCGTGGCATAAACGAAAAGATTTTAAAATTAGGAGATATAACGAGTGATTTTTTAAGAGCTTGAGAACTTTTTTTAAAAAAAAAAACGCATAAAATTTGCAAAATCTCATCGGTTCTTTATTTGAAACGTTAGATTGGTCCATGACATTTACTTTTTGAAGATAATTTCATTTAAATGTTGACCGCGGCTGCGTCTTAGGTGGTCCATTCGGAACGTCCAATTTTGGGCAACTTTTTCGAGCATTTCGGCCGGAATAGCCCGAATTTCTTCGGAAATGTTGTCTTCCAAAGCTGGAATAGTTGCTGGCTTATTTCTGTAGACTTTAGACTTGACGTAGCCCCACAAAAAATAGTCTAAAGGCGTCAAATCGCATGATCTTGGTGGCCAACTTACCGGTCCATTTCTTGAGATGAATTGTTCTCCGAAGTTTTCCCTCAAAATGGCCATAGAATCGCGAGCTGTGTGGCATGTAGCGCCATCTTGTTGAAACCACATGTCAACCAAGTTCAGTTGTTCCATTTTTGGCAACAAAAAGTTTGTTAGCATCGAACGATAGCGATCGCCATTCACCGTAACGTTGCGTCCAACAGCATCTTTGAAAAAATACGGTCCAATGATTCCACCAGCGTACAAACCACACCAAACAGTACATTTTTCGGGATGCATGGGCAGTTCTTGAACGGCTTCTGGTTGCTCTTCACTCCAAATGCGGCAATTTTGCTTATTTACGTAGCCATTCAACCAGAAATGAGCCTCATCGCTGAACAAAATTTATCACATTTGAACATTTCGAACCGAACACTGATTTTGGTAATAAAATTCAATGATTTGCAAGCGTTGCTCGTTAGTAAGTCTATTCATGATGAAATGTCAAAGCATACTGAGCATCTTTCTCTTTGGCACCATGTCTGAAATCTCACGTGATCTGTCAAATACTAATGCATGAAAATCCTAACCTCAAAAAAATCACCCATTATAAGACTTTTACTAGGTCAAACACTCATTTTTTTTAACTTTTAATAGCACTAATTATTTACATCTTGGAAATTAATTTGGAAAAAGCAAAAAATTACTAAAATTTGCCTTACGTAATTTTACGCTTTTTATTAGAAGTTTCTTCTTGTGGAAGCAATTAACCCATTTTTATTCCAACAAAAAGGTTCCACATTACAGAAACATGCTTTCCTCTACTTTTAATAGTTTCCGTCATTTGCTTGACTATCGAAACTATATCCTAGATCTCTTTCCTACACTCAAAATATTATATACATACGTTAAAAGAACTGAAAATGTAATTTAAAATAAATTAAAAATCAGTTAAAAACCGGTCTACTCATTATTCATTAAAATCAAATGAAAGGTGTTGTTAATTTTAAATGTTAAAAAATTAATTGGTAAAATCAAATGTTTTTTTTTATTTTATTGAGTCTACAAGTCATATGTACTGTTAAAATTGCTATCCATATGGAATTTCATGTGTATGTCAAAATCAGTGTTTTACATATGGTTTATAATTTTTGTGTTCATATGACATAACCTCCTGTTATTGAAAACAAAAATCAAATATTTAAAACAGCTGGTCTTCAAAGTGTTGTTTAGATGGATTATTTTTTTAATTATTAGACTCTATAATAAAACTAATTATAATAGCTTTATTGGGACCTGCTGTAATAAGTTATTAGGCAGTTTTGCATATTTTTGCTGCCATTTCATTTTATTAGAAAACCGCTAGTGATGTCAATGTATGTATATAAAAAACTACCGTTTTGTGTTATCATTTGGGAGCTCTACAACAGTACAGAAATCAATTTATAAGAGAAAAATTATATCAAAACAAAAAATAATTATAATAAATAATACAATAAGTAAAATTAATATCATAGATAACACATAGATAGTCAACTGAAACGTCAAAAACCTAAGTCTCTTGTCAAAAAACCTAAGTCTAAGAATGTATTGGTAGGCAAAATTGTATAAGTGTTGGTTTAAAAAAAAAATTCCCCACAGCACCTAAACTGCACATAGTTGTATAAAATATTTTTTAAAAACAGAATATTTTTTTACATTCAATTTTAGATGTTAAAATTAAATAATTCTTTTGCTTTTTAATAAATTTATGAATTTTGTATTTTTCTAATATATTTATGTGCGAAAAAAGTTAGATTGAATGCTAATTTTAAATATTTATTATTTTGATTTGTAAATTTTTATCCCCTAAAAGACAAAAAAATACAATACTGCGTAGAAATAAATTTCACCAAACAAATGTCAACAAAATTAAATTTATTTTGTATTAAAAAATTTAGAAAACAATAAATTGTTAAATAATTGTTTGTGCAAAAATTAAGAATTGTTTAAATATTTGAAAAGTGCAATCGAATATCGCGTAATAGTGTCTACAAGTGAATAAAAATTTTACTCCCCTAAGTGTGTTGAATTCACACCGTACCCGTGTGTGTGAAGACATTTGTAGCCACGTTATTGACATTTGGAGAGTTGGCCATCTATGTGTTATCTATGATTAATATCATTTCAACTATATCAGCAACAATTAAATAAATAATTTTGTTCATACATATGAAATTTTTGTTAATATTAATGTCAATTTATTTTCACTCTTTTTTATTATGAATAAAATATTTGTTATCCTAATTCTTATGACAATAGAAAAGAATTAAATTTCTTTAAAATAATTTAGCCGTTGCCGTTTAGCCGTTTTGAAAATCAGAGAATTCCATTTTATTTTATTTAATGATTTGCATTTGAATCGCGTTAAAAAATTCACAAGCCGTAATAGACATCTTTTATATTTTTTGTGGCCTTATTGCATGTAAGTTTGCAATAATAGTTATCCATTTTAGCTGAAAAAAAGGTTATGGTATGCGCCAATGTAGTTGTCTCATTTTCAAAGGCAATGATTTGATGAAAACGTTGATTTTCTTTTACTGGAATGTAATTATAGTCATTTATATTGGCGTTGTTATATAAAATACTAGGCGTTTTGAAGAATGCGTATTGTTTGAGGCAATAACGCCATAAAAATACGACTTAAAATGTAAATCTACTACGATTTTCCGTACCGTGTAAGGCGTTATTGCCTTTAAAATACGACAAAAACTACCGATTGAGTTTTTCAACAAGTCTGAAATAAAAATATCAATTTGAAAAATTGAAAACAAGAAGTAACTCTTGCAACCGTATTAGTTTTCAAAAGTATTTTTTAAAACTATTTTGGGTAAAAATGCGGAGATTCTTTGATTTTTTGTATTTTTTTTAAATATTTCTGTCGTGTAGGTAATTTTTGTTTGTTTTTTAAGCTACTTCGCTAATAAGATTAAAGCGTAATTTACTTTATTAGATTTCCTTTCTTAAAAAAATTCGTGTGGATCGGTAGAAAAAAGCATAAAGTTCACTGAAGAATACTGCAAATTATATTTTTTGAGTGAATCTCTAAATGTAACATTTTCTACAACTTTAGAAATTCGCAACAAAATATCCTAAAAAAGATACACAAAAGCTGACCACTATAAATGACATTCGCTCCAATCAAATGGTCTAATATGAGTTATTAGCAAGGTAAAGCCCGCATTTAAGGAATTCGAAAGGTATAAGAAAAATATTCAAAATAGAAAATGAAAGGTAAAAATGTATAAAAATTAAGGTAAGTGTTGAAATTCTGTATATCAGTTAAGAAAATAGGAAAATGAAGGCCCATTATTATAACTTGCCATTAGCTAAAGTTAGGATTTTGTTGGAAAGTTCGTACAACTTTGTACAGGAAATGAAAAATTTTACTCTCATATTTTCTCTCAAAATTGTACAAAAATTGTTATACGCTTTTGGGGTAATTTGTGCGAGTTCGGACTGTTTTGTTATACACCTGGAACAGACCTATAGTTTGTTATACACATTTTTTTCTTATTTTGGGTATAATAGAATTTTACAAAAACAAAAATTCAACAAAAAAAATGATAATATTAACAACTACAGAAAATCAGTGTTCATATTCAGTTTTTTCAAAAATAAATGTTGCAATTAGACAAAAATAAAATGCTTTCCATTTTAAATGTTTATTCATTTATAAATAACTATACGGAATACTTTTTAAATAAACAACGGTCAGTTACTGTACAAATATTTTGAGTGTATTAAAATTACATTATCCTACCATTGTGCAGACTCTCTCTTATACTTCCAGGCCACCTATAAAACTTACTTAAAACTAAGCAATAAATAATGAAATAAATGGGTTTAAAAGAAAGTTTTTTAAAAAACGAGCCATTGTTGTACCATTGTTCTTCTTCTTCCTTAATTATGCCGTTCAACCTAGAACGGCAGTATGATGAAAAAAAGGCTTCTGGAGACAATAAGTCCATAGTGAAGCCTTTACTTAATTTATGTTATATTTATTTATATTTTATATTTTTTCGTTATTTTAGTTTTTGTTAGTTTGTAAAATTTTCTTTTTTTCTCTTTTAAATTAGTTTATGTGTATTTTATTTATTATTTTCATTATATGTTTTAAGTTTCTTTTCATTTATCAAATTTTGAGGTTATACACGATAACCAGAACGATTGCACATGGCTGATTAATGCAACCACCAATTAACTGTACTAAAGTACAGCTAATCGTGGAAGCCAATCACCCAGTGCGAGAGTGAGACGTAAACCACTCGAAGGCCTAGCAACAAGAACGGCCTGATTGACTTTAAACGATAACGACAATGACGCGCGCACGTGTTCTTCCACCCAGAGCTACTTTACGTATCCGTTGTACCATTGTACTTTTCAGGTTAAAATTGTACCGAAAATCGTACAATTGTACAAACTTTACCAACAATGGTTCAAATGAAAAGTTACTGTTAATCTTAAACAAGGGCGTAAGGCGTAAAATAACTGTCAAAAATTCTTATGTACATACAAAACGTATGAAGCAAACCTAAATAGCGCGGCGTCAACGCTTCGCAATTGGAAAATTCAATTTCGACAGAGCATTAGGTAGTGAAGTTGGCTGCAAACAAAATGTTATTGTTTTTTTGTGTCTAAGAGTGGTGCTATTTTAGCTGTTTTCTGCTTTATCTAGCGATTTTATCCCTCTTTTGCGAATAAATTTATTAGATTTTACTAAACAAAATGTGTTAACATTACTGTTTATTACAAAACTTTGCGCTCTTATTTACCCCCCGTCTCTATTATACATTAACATCAAAGGTCCCCAAAATGGTTAAAATGAAAATGCATTGGTTTGCTAAATATTTATCAAAGTCACAAACCTACCTTGTTGAAAGCTGGTATGCTCCTGGTTTAAAATTTTTACATGTTTTGATCTCTTTGTGAGATTCTGGTTAAGATTGTGTATGTGCTCACAGACCCTTAGGGGTTTGCGCATGATTAACATGCGTTAAAAAAGTCAAACTTCATATGAAAAAAAAACATTATATTTAATACTGTTTTTTTATATGAAGTTTGACTTTTGTTAAGACATGTTGACAGCAAATGAAGACGGGGTTTAGGTTTGTTGAAAGCTAGGCGCAATACGTCGTTACGCCTTACGCTCTTGTTTAGGTCAGTCAGTAAGTAGTTTCTTTTGAAATGTTTGATGGAAAAATGGTCCAGTTGTACATATGCGCTATTTGTGTTGTTTGTTTATGATGTACATAAGGTTATCTTTATTTTCATCTAATAATAAATTATTGGTTCCTTTCCTTGGGAGCGAAACTCTAACAGACATGTCAATCTTAAGTAACAAAATACTGTTGAAGATCTAGAAATCGATTAACTCAAACTGGCTAAGTAAGAAAAATCTTAGTTTACATAAACAATATGTAGATAAAGTGGCAGCTCTTGAATCTCTTCAGGTTGCTCTTCGTCCCAAATGCGGCAATTTTGTTTGTTTACAAACCCATTGAGCCAGAAATGGGTTAAACAAAATTTCCCTCGAAAATGTCGAATCTTCTTGGAACTTTTCAAGAGCCCATAGAGCGAAGCGATGTCAAGCTGCATTTTTTATGCTTTCAATTTAAGATCTCGACGTAAAATGCGCTATACGTCAGTCTGAGTTACTGCGAACGGCGGCGAATCGGCTCTCCACGGTCTTCGTGGACACTATCAGCTATTTTCTTCACAGCATGCTGGACGTGGTATATTCGGTTGAATATTATCCAATAATGAATGCTGGGTCTCAAAATGGGTGATGGTGTTGCGAATAGTACGCTCACTCGATTATGTTGACCATAAGTTGAGCGAAGTGCACGAAACACTTTCCTCACAGAACGAGAATTTTCGTAATAAAGTTGAACGATTTATAAACGCTTTTCAGGCGTAAGTCTTCCCATTATGAAAAATGCCAAACAATACTAAACAAAAATAGCATGACAGCATGACACGACTCACTCGTGATCTGTCAAAAAAAGGCTATTGAAAAACGTATCTCTACTTGAATCACCCATTACTTTTAGTGCAAAAATGTAAAGTTAAGAGTAAAGAATTAGCCGAAAACTTTTTTTTGGCAATAAAATGGACGTAGTACCTCATCTGCTTGAAAATCATAGCGAAGATAGATAGGTTCTGCTTCTCCGCTCGATAAAAGCATATTGTCAAATTACTAGGTATTACGAATTTTGTAGAAATAAAACAAAACAATTCAAAAGTATAAAAACGATTAAAAACCCTTTTAGAAAACATATTAAAATTTCATACATTTTTTTTATGATTTCGTATGCGAAAATAAACCCCTAAAACAGAATTTTAAGATTAAACGCTTCTAAAATATAATCCACACTGTAAATATTGCACAAATGCATTATTAATAGTTGCATGCGAGTATGTTTTGCTGCAACAACTTCATGAAAAAGTAATAATAAACAGAAATATTGTCATTGATACTCAAGAGCACTTAAATTTTACACACAAATTCACATAGTTTTTTGCGGTGAAAAATATCGTTAAACTATTCAAATATGTACTCGTAACAGTTAAAAACATTATAAACAGTTGCGTTGTCATCCACTTGTATAACAGTTAAAATATTTAAAACATGCATAATGCAGTCTTACTTATATTTTATGACGCTCATAACCACTACACATCAATTGGGTTAAACTTAAAAGTTTTTCTAAATCGTTCGATATGTTTCCCTCCTATTAATCACTCAAAATTGTTTAACATTGGATATGATGACGTTACCAATTTTGTAGTGCCGATAGTTACCGTTAATAAAACACATTTTTGATGAAGATTTAAACTATTTTTTTATAATATTGTTACGAAAGAAGAATTTTTCTCTTTATAATCTCTGAAAACAAATACGCAATAATCATGTAAACTATACAAGAAAGGTCTATTTACGGAATAAATACCGAATACATCTAGAATAGGCCCGCCAGTTTGTTCGCCTATAAATAATATTGATGCTTGCGAGCTGTATGGCATGGATGCTTGCGAGCTGTATTTTAAATGTCTAATGTGTTTTTGTAATTTTAACCACACTGTTAAATCTGAAGGGAAAAACACGAACAACGAACAGTTCAATATTAACTCATTGTACACGAGCACGTATGAGAACGGACGGATAAAATCCAGATGCAACAGATATTTTTAATGCCTCTCGCACTGTTTTTAGCTACACACGGACAGTTTTTCCCGTACAGTTTTAACCGTACGGACTGTTGATGAGAGGAGGGCGTGTGGTTTAGTACGTAGGTGCCATTTGGTGAATCGTGCATGCCACTGGTACAGACCTCTGGTATCTATGAGATATTCCCGCACCTCTGCTACGAAAAAAGAACGACATGTGTGGGCGCCTTAAGAGATCGGTTGTCGTGTTTGTAAGAGAGTGTTAAATAGTTTGTGTATTTTAAATAGATGTCAGATGAAGCTTTTCAAAGCTGAGTAAATAAAGTTACTTACAGTAAAATTAAAATTGGTGTGTTTTTATTTTGCTATTAGCAGAACCAAACGAAAAGTAAAAACATAACAATATCATTTGAACAGCGCCACTGTTTGTGGAATATAAGATTATCCAAGTCGTTTTCTAAACGTCATGTGTTAGGGGCGTTTTCGCAAAGCCTAATCTTTTGGGTAACCCAAAAA
Organism: Phasia obesa; assembly: GCA_949628195.1. NCBI lineage: Eukaryota > Metazoa > Arthropoda > Insecta > Diptera > Tachinidae > Phasia > Phasia obesa. The sequence continues at coordinate 61,126,607 of OX451218.1, read as the reverse complement.
AGCCCAGCATGCTAGCTATAACACTAGCTAGCTGGCCAGGATCTGAAGACTAAAACGAATAAATAAATAAGACTATAAAAGTTAGGAAATATTTGATTAGAGTATTCGAAAAACCATTAATTTCAAGAACTCGACTTGCCGGATATTTTTCATTGCAGTTTTTGTCGAAGCAGACTTGCGAAACGTTATGCGAAATAAATATTGTTTTCTAATACTAATAATCTAATTTAAAATTTTCTATAATTGTTAAAAAGAATTACCCAACTTGTGTTTTATTGATTTTACTTTCAATTTAAATTCACAAGGCGCATCGGTATCGTTGTCGGTACCGCTTATGCTTTTATTTTAGTGAGTATCGAAATTCATATTGATAACCTTCCTCCGAATTACATGCAACAGTTCGAATATACGCTTGTAGAATAAAAGTATGTTATGTACGAATTAAAGGAAACATTTTTTTATATTAAAAACCAAAACATTGTTTGATGACAGCGTTTTCTATCGAAAATGTTTTTTTTTAACGTAATGAGTCCACCCATTGTTGAACTTGAGCTCGTATTATGCCATTACTATGGGTTCATGGGTCCACAGAAGTTCACAGCAGATCCCCTATTGCTACTTGGTCTGCTGCTTCATTTCCAACAGTGCGTTACTTGCCACAAAATCTGATTGACAATTACGAAAATTTTCTCATAATCGTTTATATACTTATACATTTATTATGTATTTATTATATAATAATTATATTATTATTAGCAGTGGCCGTGACGCACAGTGCTTTGTTCGCATAAAACGATGGGACAAAAATAGAAGGAGATGGCAGAGACTTTTGAAACTTTGCAGAGCAGTTATATTTAGTTAATTAAGAAAAATTTTAGTTAAAAAAAATCGGAACAAGAAAACGCCTACCGCCCATGTTCCGAAAAGCAAATGTTTTTATATTTGCTATGTTATTCAAAAAAAAAAAAAAAAAAAAAAAAATGAGAATTCGTAGGTTTGATAAACCCATCATAATCGCTCTTAAAAATGGACTCTTGATCCTGTCAAATGTCCTTTATAAAAAAAAAATGCAATTTATTGCATTTTTTTTTACAAAAATTATGCGAATTTCATCAAACTTATGAATACCTATTAGTACAGAAGTGTACATGACTGTTTTAGACTCACGGTCTCGCATACTCACTCGCAATTAATTTTAGAAAAAAATCCTTTCAGAGCTCATCGCCACTACTTGAAACGCTCTTTAATCATTAACGACAATATTTTTTTGTCTATATAAATATCTGCAAAATCTATATTATTTTCAATCTTAATATTCCCTCTTGTAAACATAAATGGATCTGTGGATATTAACAAATGAGTCATCTAATCCTTATGCGTGTCTATTTGAGTATGCGACAACCGTACTTTTCTCACATTTTTGTGATTTGCTTGTAGACTTTTTCCGATAACCAGCCTAAAAAGGTTTCTTTTGATTTAAATATTATTTGAATTTCAGAAAGGTGTTCTAAATTATATGTACTTATTCGCAAATTAAAATATTACGTCAATTCCGTGGATTAAATTTTATTTTCGTTAGAGTTACCAGACCACTGACACTTACTTGTAGTCACCTCAGAGTACAGTATTTATGCCCATATTCATAAAATTTAGAGCTTAATTAAAGTTTACTTTATGACAAATATTTTATAAAAATTACTTCAAGTAAACCTTATTGTTACTTCGAGTAAACTTTATAATATCGACCCCAATGAAATTTTTAAATCATTATGTATTTATATACATAAAATTACTTTTATAATTGACTAAAAATAATATTGAATATAATCACAGAAAAAGGAAAATATACTTTGTATATTGGATCTTTTCGAAGTTTCGGTTCGAATTTGCCGATCAATAGAAGACATTATAATAGTACAAAACCGGAAAAAACCAGACCATATTTTCTCCTTTTTTGTAATGTTCCATAAAATTTTAGCAATTTTTAAGCCTCAATTAAAATAATCGCAATCTTTATAACAAAAAAAAAATATTATAAACAAACTTTATATATATTAAAATTAATATATTTTATAGCAAAAATACTAAGCAAAAAATAATTATTATTTTTGTAAAACCATAAAAAAACTACTTAGTTTCAGCAAAAAAAGGAGTTAAATTCAGTATTTTTTTCCTTCGGCATTTTCTCGATTGTAGTTTTATGGAGAACAGTAAAAACCAACTTATATTGAGACTTTTGTAGTTTTTTTTTCTTAAAAACCTTTAAAAAGAAGAGAAGTTCGATCCAAAATCAAATAAATGGATTAGATAAATTGGATTGGATAAGAAAATACAAAAACAGGAAAAAACCAGTAGACCATATTTTTCTTTTTATTTTAATATTCCATCGAACATAATAGTTATTTTAATTTTAATTGGAATAATATGATTTTTTACGTACAATAAGAAGTCACTTTAAAAAAATGTTTGTAAAATCTTCTAATAACTTTTTATTGCTAATAATGTTAGCTACCAGAAACACCAATTTCGATCTTCTGCTTCCAAAATTTAAATGTGTGTAGCTGTTTTTAAGAAAGAGTCTAGTTTTATTTTTAATAATTAAAGCACATTATTGTCTGACTGTTGAGCCCTCTGGCGCCGTCAATAGTAGCTAAAACTTAATAATTCTTTCACGTGGGTTCGAATGATGGTGTTAGCTGTCGAATAGTATAACTTTCGTTACAACACAAGATATAGTTATTTTTTTATATTTATGTCTATGGAACAAAGCACTGTGCGACGTTGTCCATATCTGCATCTAAGTTTTATAGTGCTGCAGATATGGTTTATGTATTTAATTTGTATATAGGTTCCCGTCCCTGAGCAATTACTCATGGTATTGCAACATAAGTGTTACATAAAATTATATTATTATAGAGTTCTGTAAATGGTGCCTAAGATTTTCCGTTTAAAAAATAAAAGGTGCTGCCAAAGTCATTCAATTTCTCCAGTACTTTTCACAAGATGCGAACAGAGTGACAAAGAGACAGACAAACAAATGTTTCAAAATTTGGTGTTTTGTATTGCACATCAATTACTATCTGCACCAACGACAACTTTCTATAAAATATTTCATGTGCAGACACGGTCATGTTACCGTTTTATTATATATACATATTTATTACTTTTTGTAATCAAAGAAAAAATATTTTTATTAAAAATAATATTAGGACTTACTACTGGTATATTCTATAAATATGAATTTGAAATTAAAGTTTGCTTTCATAAGAGAAACAATCAACTTTCGAAAATAGAAATTGAGAAAAATAACGTATGTTTGTATTACTCATACGTTTAGATGGTTATTACCAAAAACATAATTTTAATTGGAATTAATATTAATACAAATAATTAACTTTGGATTGAGGGCTTTCAGTTAATGTGTGCAAATATATTTATTTAAATTAAAAAGGGGTTTTAGTTTTTTTGCTTAATATCGTTTCAGTAAATTTTCGTTTGAATTTGTAAGATTTCGTTTAAATTTGTAAGATAATATCCTGTGCGAAACTATTGCAATGGCGGGATTAAAAAGCGATTTTTGTCAAGATTTTATGGATTGCAAGATGTCAAATGTAATGTAAGCAATTTTCTTTGTTGCCAATATTTCGTTTTAAACGTCGCGTAGCATTTACAGGGTAGAATATTTTATGCAAAGTACAAAAGCTATCAATAAGAAGTATTTTAAGATCAGTATCCTTAACAAATAAAAGACATAAAAATTATTTTTTATGTTTTTGTGCTTAGCAGCCGTCAAATTATCATGGTTCAGCGATGAAATTAAATAGTGATACCAATAGATACCAAGAATGCTGAATAAGGATGTAGCGATTCAGAAATGCATTACATTCTTATAATATGTAACTTTTCTTTATTTCTTTACAATAATGAACTTCAGCCTGAAAAGTTTAGAAAACTAATGTAAAAAAATTGTTTTTCTTAAAAATTTTCTGCATGTGTTCTATAATACTGTTATTTATTTTATATAAATAATATGTGATGCAAAAAATTTATAATCGAAAGATTTTAGAGATTTTAACACTCTAATAAGGTTCACAAATATATATCTTTAAGAACAAATCTGTTTAAACTATAAAACATAAAAAGGAGGAAAATTGTAAAAGTGTGTATTTTTGAAATTAAAAATCTGTCTAAAGTGCGATATTAGTATAAAAAGCGGGTCATAAAATTTAAGCGTTATCGACCTTAAAAAATAATAATAATTCAGACAATAGTAGGAGTACTGGTAGCTGTATATATGTATAACATAAATATATATGTATAATATAAATAAATAGTATTGTGGATAACCTCAATTTTAGTTAAATGAAGTTCTAAATATTTTAAATGGTTCGAATTTGTACAACCTAAATGAATATTTAGAAATTTATTTAAAAAAATATTAATAAGCTATTTTATATTCTTGCATTCCCATAAACCTGTATATACGTAAATCTTAAAATATACCTTAATATTGTATTTTAAATACTAGAAATCTTCCAATTTTTTGTCATAGATTTTAAATATAATTTATTAAAATAATATGAATTTGTACATATAACTAAAGAAAATTATTTATAAATAAATAATTAAATAAATAAATAAATATTAATAAAAATTCATCAAACTGTCCTCGTATTGCTTAACCGTTTACCATTGCAATGGTTTTATTTCATACATTATTTACTCACACTAACTCATTCACAAATACAAACCTAAAAATTCGTGAGGTTATAATAAAGACTTAAATATTTATAAATACAGCAATGCTTAATACAAGTTTCAGCATATAAAAATTTACATACAAATAAAATTTCAAAAATATCTGTTTCCCTGCAATCGTTAAGAGTTGCATATTGTTAAAACTACTACTACTCGAACATGCAATTTTATACCAACTAAAGTGCGTGTGCATGCAGCTGCATTTGTTCCTCTGCGACATTTTTATAATATAAGGCATTTTAAAATGTCAACTGCATCCTTGCTGCAACTGCGCATACAAAAAGGCATAATTTATATCCAGGAAAGGACATGATCCTGTTGTTGAGTTAAATGGGAGCTTTAACTCGTAATTGTGGAATCAAAGTTTAATTTAATTTTTTAATACTTCTTAAGTACATAGACCCTCTTTAGTTTTAGCTAACACTGATTCTTTTAATATAGAATAAAGTGTGCTTATTTTATTATTACATAAAATTCTGACATATAAATTCGTTTACGAGTCGCTGACTTCATAATTTAGAAACTGAAACAAATTGGTTTTGGATAAAAATATACAAATAGTTCGCTAAATTTGTTTAAGTACATAAATAAAATTTATTTAAGCACTTGTGCAACAACAGTGTTGCCAGGGCAACAGTAGCGGCTCTGGGCAAAAGGTTAGTTTAGAAACTAAACTGTGTTAAGGATAAGACACTGGATATATAGAAGCCTTCGAGAAACTTCAGTTGGTTTTACCGAACTGGTTTTGCTGGAATTCAATAGGAAACTGTGATGGAATTCAATAGAAAACTGTGATCTTTGTTCCCGAAGTAACCGCCTCAACTGTATTATCATATTTAAATATATTTTTACTTATGCAACAATATGCTGCGAATTTTTGAGATCGGTCCATAATTAACAAAGTTGTTTATGATGCATAAGTGGTTGTATGAATCGCAAGGAAACCTACTCATATTACCGACATGATATATATTGTGCTTATATTTATTTATATTTTTGTCCACATATGTATATAAAGCACAAAAGTAGTTTTAAATAGTTAGGTTAAATAGGTTATATATTTTTTGACTTTCGAAGTTTGCGTTTTACCTGCCATACCCAGAGCACTTTAACACGTAGAGTGTTGGAATTTTGCACCACTAATCCCCTAATTAATAAGCGTAGCCATCCAATTTGGATTAGAACAGTGGGCGTCGTAACTCCCATACAAAATGAAAAACTTTTATTGAGAATTGTAATAGGTAGAGTCTTTAAATTTTACACAAGTAACCTTTATATTATATTATATTATATTAAAGCAATGGGCGTGGTAACTTCCATACAAGGAGAAATTTTGTACGAGCAACTCAAAGTGAAAAATTATTGTCTAAAACTAAATAAAAACCGGGTTATACCACACCCTTTTTCACGATACTGCCTATTTTTGGCCTATCAATGTATTTTGATAAGAAACTAACAGATAACTCCAACTTTCATTATTCTCAAGCTCACAAAGAGCATAAAGATTACAACAGCTTTTACATTTTTCTAAACATCATAGCGATCAAATGAAATACTTTTTAGGGTTCCGTACCCAAAGGGTAAAAACGTAACCTTATTTTTTCGCTACAATGTCTGTCCGTCTATCACCGCCTTTTATCTCTGGAACCGTAATAGGTAGACTCTTCAATTTATTACAGAAGATGTATAGCTGTTGCCGCTATAGCAACAAATACTAAAACTTATAGGGTGTTCCGTAAGAGAGGTGTTGTTCACGAATATGTGTTTATTTCTTGAACATAGACTAATGATTTATAGATATAAACAGGTATAAAAAAATAAACCTAAAAGTTAAAGGGTGTTCCGATAGTGGTTTGCATGTAAGTATAAGGCCTAAGTTTTGAACCATAATAGTTAGACGGTTGAAATTTTTACAGAAGGTTTATAACTGCGCCCGCTATAGTAGCAAATACTAAAACCTATAGGTTGTTCCGATAGAGAGGTGTTATTCACGAATATGTGTTTATTTCTTGAACTATAAAAGGAATACACTAAAAATATGCAAGCAGTAATTAAAACTTAGATCGCTATATAAACATATATAAGGCCTAAATGATTTGCATAGATAAGGCCTAAGTTTTGAACTATAATAGCTAGACTATTGCAATTTTCACATAAGGTGTATAACTATGGCCGCTATAGCAACGAATACTAAAACTTATAGGGTGTTCAGAAAGTGAAAGTGTTATTTGCGTTTACGTCTTTATTTCTTGAGCTGTCAGAGGCACACATTTAAAATTTACACACAGTAATTAAGAGATTGTTGGCATATAAACAAGTATTAAAAATAAACCTCAAAACTAAAGGGTGTGTGCCGATAGTGACGTGATTTGCATGTATATGGCCAAAGGGCAAATAGGCAGACTTTTGAATTTTCCCCAAAATGTGTATTGCTATGGCCGCAACGAATACTAAAAATTATAGGGTGTTACGAAAGTGACGTGTTTTTCGCGCATATATAAATTTGATAAAAATAAAAGGGTGATCCCTAAATGTCGCAAATTTAACGAATTTGACCTTCTCTTCTGAACGTTATAGGCATACACTTGATATTTACACAGGATATTTAGTAAAAAATAATTAAAATAATTAAATGGAACCCCATAAAAATAAAAAAATTACTAACTTGAATTATTAAGGTTGAACTGAACATAGTACGGAACCCTATGAGTCTAACTCGCACTTGACTGATTTATTTTATTAATTTTTGGTTTTTATTTTGCGAATAAAAGTTATTTTTAAATTTATTTGTTTTCGAGCAGAAATCAAAGTTATTACTAAAAGTTATTTTACACGAACGATGTGCATTTGTATTTTATAATATTATAAAACCCGTTCAGGCAGCCACTAAATTAAGTACTTTTAAACTGAAATTACGAACGATGTGTAAAATGTTCATACTGGGTTATTTGACATTTGAGTTAATTTCGCAAACAGCGGATCACAGCTGATAGTTACATTTGTATAGTTTTATTCTTTTGAAAAAGCTTTTGCACAACACTTTCGTATTAATTTCTAAAATACGCGAATATTAAAAAAAAAGCACTACAAAAAAATTTGTGCATAATTTTACATAAATATATGTATTTCCACTATTTCATTTGGCTTTTAATTTTTTTTCAATTAAACGTACTTTCAAGGTTGTAACGTGTTCATGGTTGCAAATAAAGTCACTTTTTTGTATAAAAAAAGCGTTGTCTAAATTTCGTAAATTAAATTAATTTCGTAAATTTCGACGAAATTTAGTAGAATGAGTTAATTTCGGCAATAGTAACAAATATGCGAAATTACCTAATTTCAAGTTGATCTCGACCAAAATCACGAAATGACTTAATTTCGTAACAGCCTGAACGGGCTATAATTTTAAGCTGTGCACTTTCTATGTATGGAATACCCTGTATATTTTATTTTTATATGACAAAGCATCTGATATTCTGTAATGAAAAACTTATATTTTTTATTTTTTAGTGTTTTGTAGTGACAAAAGTACCAAAAAGGTTGACAAAAGCGCTAATTTTACATATGTATTTGATGAGATCAGCTGTGTTTGACAAGAAAAAATGTGTTAGAGCAAAATCAATAATCTTTGCTTGACATAACTTTATTTGTATTTTATATTTTTAGGGTTCCGTACACAAAGTGTAAAAACGTAACCCTATTGTTTTCGCTACAATGTCTGTCCGTCTGTCCGTCTGTCAACACCTTTTATCTCTGGAACCGTAATAGGTAGTCTCTTGAAATTTTCACAGATGATGTATAGCTGTTGCCGCTATAGCAACAAATACTAAAACTTATAGGGTGTTCCAATAGAGAGGTGTTATTCACGAATATGTGCATATTTCGTGAACTGTAGGTGGGATACACTTGAAATTTACAAACAGTAATTAAAACTTAGTTCACTATATAAACAACTATAAAAAATAAAACTAAAAATTAAAGGGTGTTCTGATAGTGGTGTGATTTGCATGTATATGGCCTAGGTTTTGATCCATAATAGGTAGACTCTTGAAATTTTCACACAAGGTGTATAGCTGTGGCCGCTATAGCAACAAAAATTAAAACTTATAGGGTGTTCCGATATAGAGGTGTTATTCACGAATATGTGTTTATATCTTGAACTGTAGGAGGCATGCACTAAAAACTTACAAACAGTAATTAAAACTTAGTTCGCTTTATAAACAAGTCTAAAAAAATAAACCTAAAAATTAAAGGGTGTTACGATAGTGGTGTGATTTTCATCTATAAGGCCTAAGTTTTGAACCATAATAGGTAGACTCTTGAAATTTTCACAGAAGGCTTATAACTGTGGCCACTATAGCAAAAAATACTAAAACTTATAGGGTGTTCCGAAAGTGACGTGTTATTTGCCTTTATATCTTTATTTCTTGAGCTATAGGAAGCAACCACTTAAAATTTGCAGTGATTTAAACTATGTTCACGTTATAAGCAAGTATACAATATTAAACCTAAAAATTAAAGGGTGTACCGTTAGTGACGTGATTTGTATGTATATATGGCATAGGTTTTGAACGATAATAGGTATACTCTTGAAGTTTTTACAGGATGAGTATTTCTAGGGCCACTATAACAAATAGTAAAAATTAAAGGGTGTGCCGACAGTGACGTGATTTACATGTACATTGACTAATTTTTTAACCATAATAGATAGACTCTTGCAATTTTCACAAATGGTGTATTACTATGACCCCTATAAACACAATAAAAATTTAAAGGGTTTTTCGACAATGACGTGTTTTGCATTTATAACGACATATTTTTTGAACCGTAATAAGTAGACTCTTCCAGTTTGTATAGAAGATGTAATGCCATGGCCGTTATGACAATTACTAAAAATTATAGGGTGTTCTAACAGTGTCATGTTTTTCACGTAGAGTAACTTATTTTTTAATAGTAATAGGTAGATATATTCATAGAAAGAGAATTGCCATGGCCGCCATAGCAAATAACAAATATAAAGGGTGTACCGACAGAGACATGATTTGTACGTAAATAGCCTTATTTTTTGAACCGTAATAGGTAGACTCTTTAAATGTTATAGTAGATGTTGTACTTCGGCTGCTGTAACAATTACTAATATCTAAAGGGTGTTCCATCAGTGACATGTTTTTCACGTATATTACCTTATTTTTTGAACCGCAATAGGTAGGCTCATGTATATTTCTATAGATTGATAGATATAATTGCTAAAATTTAAAGGGTGTTCCAACAGTGATGCAATTATGACTTTAATTTTAAAATTAAAGGGTGACTAATAAGACATGAAAAAATTAATAACTTGAATTTTTAAAGTTGTACTAAACATAGTACGGAACCCTAAGTGTGTGAGTCTAACTCGCACTTGACTAATTTATTTTAATTTTGCTGCAGTTTTTATTAACATAATGTTAACAAACCTGCGTTAATATCAAAATTTATGTCGCGTAAAATCAAAATATGTAAATGCTTATTTTATGACAGATGTCATGTTATATTTAATTACACGTATATGTTGATACTGACAGATCGTATGACAAATGCATATCATGTAAAACCAGATTGTTTAAAGAAATAAAAATAATTTTTTGATTATTTGATTTTTTTATAATTATTTTAAATTGTTTTAATTGAATAATAAATTAAATAATGAACACATTAACGAAAAAAAAAATATTTTTTAATTTTGAAAAATTTTAATTATTATTAGTCGAACTATTTTATGTATTACATACAATGAAATTTATAGTCAAGCTTAAGTTCGTTTTTATTCTCTCTAAGAGAGAATTAATTAAATTACAAATTTGGTGATAATATTAAAGAAAAATTGGGAAAATTGAATTTTTAGACACCAGCAGGAGCGGAATGCACATTTTCTAGACAGCCACGTCCGTCATCAGCATTCTTGTATCTATTTACTTTGGGTAGTGTTTAATAATAAGTAAGCATCATCTATTTAACCAACCAAACCCAGATAAAGGAATACGAGAAAACTTGTATTCAGTTATCAATCGTCAGTTGGTGAGAAGTCTACAACTACCTTAAGCTTCCCTCTTGTTGAATATTTTTACTTTTAATATTTACCACATTATATTTGTTGTTCCTTCAGCCAACCTTCGGTTAGCAATGAAAGTTACTTTTTGTTTATTTTTTTTTTACAAAAAGTTTTTAACAAAAGTAACTTTCATTGCTAACCGAAGATTGGCTAAAGGAACAACAATTATAAGGTGGTAAATATTAAAAGTATTAACAACAACATCAACATCTTCCAGACGTTTCACTAAGATGTTGGTCAGTGTAAAAAGGCTATAAGTAGATAGATACAAGAGTGCTGAGTGCAGCCTGGCCAAACGCCAGAAATAGTGTGGAACTCTGATGATAATCGACCATTATACAGAACTCTGCACTTGAAGCCATCGTATTATGCCTTAATCAGTCTTAAATGCCCCTCTGTATTAAGTCATTCCCTATGCAGTCTCTGTTTATGCTCTCGAATGCTGTGCTATAATCAACGAATACAAGTTGGAGAGCGTTTCTTAACTTTATATGGTCGAAACACGAGCGATTAGTTCGGAATCCTGCCTGTTTTCTGCGAATGGTTGAGTCAAGCTTTGCATTTACACGACTTGTAGAATTTTGGTTAAGACTTTTGACGGAATTGGCAGTAACATGATACATCTATAGTTTCGTCATTGACTAAGATCACCTTTTTTTGGGATCGTGACCAATATCCCCTCCAACCATCTTCCGGAAGTTTTTCTGTGTCCCTACGTTGGATGTAGATGGCTTGGCTTGCGGTGATATTTTTTCATATTTTTTCCTTAATCCTTGTTGCGTTGAGCGTAGTATGGATGCAATTTTAAGGCGTAGGTATGCAACGAGTAGTTGGTGATGGGATCCGATATCGGCACTCCTTTTGACTCGAACATCTAATAGGCACTTCCTCCAAAGTCTGTTTATGCAGAAATGGTCTGTCTGGTTTTCGGTGATTCCATCTGAGGATACCCAGGTTGCTTTGTGGTGTGTTTTGTGTGGGAATAACGACCCGCCGATAACGAGGTTGGCCTTGTTACAAAAGTTTCCAAGAAGCCTGGCGTTAGAATTTATTGTGCCCAATCCATGCTTTCCCATTACATGTTCTAGACTGTGGTTTTCTGAACCGATTTTAGCGTTAAGGTCTCCCATTACTATTAGTATGTCGCCCTTTCGTTTTGAATGAGTAATTGATATGAGCTGGTCGTAATACGTGTTCTTAGATTCTTCGTCGGCTAGTTCAGTGGGTGCGTATGTTCCAATGATTGGTATGTTCCTAACACGTGATTTGAACCTGCACCAAATTAATCTTTCGTTAATTCGTTTCCAGTCAAGTAGTGATTGAGCAGCCTTCCTGCTCAGTAAAAATCATTTATGTTTCTGCCGGAGAACAAAAATCTGCGTTCATTCTCTACCGTAACATCGCCAACCCCATTACATCTACATTCCGAGAGACCAATAACTAGTAGGTTAAGTCAATCCATTTCTTTTACGACTTCTTTGATTTTACCTGATTCTATGAGAGAGCGGACGTTCCATGCGCCTATAATTGTTTTCGATTTCATTGAAAAAGTATCGGGATACAAATTATGAGTAAAATTTATGCGGTTTGTTGAGGTTTCAGTTATAGGTATATTAATTTCTAAACATAGGTTTTGGACCTCCAAATCAGATATGCTTGCTACCTGTGATGAATCATAAGTAGGTGGATTAACCGCTGAAATGCGGCGACCACTTGGAGACGCAACATTTTGCTGGTTTGAACTCATGATATAAAAAGTAGTATTTAATAAAGGTTCCCCCGCATATTTTATTTTTGCGGTGTTCTACATATCTGTCGAACGTTCCCCTATCCACCACCCTGGGAGGCGCCCTATGCGAGAGAAATGGCAAAACTCCGCAATTATTGTATTATAGTTAATAAATTTAATCTGAATTAAATTTTAATGTCAAGTGCTCACTTCGTTTAAAAGAAAATTTCGGATAAGTGAAAAACAAAACGTGTAATTTGTCATTTCCGCTAAACCGAGTCCCAAAAGAGGACTAGTAGCGAACTGTGACAAAAGCAGCTATAAATTTCCGACAAACAAACACATTTTGTGCTTTGTATATAAAGATTACATGTCACTGTATTAACTGAAAATAAACAAGTAAAGGCAGTGAATAATTTTCAAGTTTTGTAACTCCGATAAAAATATTTAGAGAAAAGAGAAAAACAAATTTCAAAAGTTTAAAGGTTAAAGGATTAAGTTATGTAGTAACAATTACTTGTCATTCTACAAATATTGCTAAACTACCAATGTATTTAATTTTTCAAATTATATGCAAAAGTTGGGTTGTATACATATTGCCATAATACGGGTACCACTTATCAAGTTCAGTTTATACTTTCAGTTTAAAGGAAATTGTGTTTAAGAGTACCACTTTTTGGAATTCTCATGCGTGCATTCAAGTATCTCTTTTAACAGTTTATTTTTAGTCGAAGTTCCTATTAAGTACTTGTATGGTTGAGTGTGTTTAACGCAACATCAGCGACATTTATGTTACTTCCGAATTATTTTCATTCGAAATTTATCAGCCATTATTTTGCACTGTACGTATGTATGTACTTGTATGTGGTTGTAAATAACAGAGTATAAAATATTGCATATTGCCATAAATATGGTAGTGAGTGTTGCATGTACTCATGAGCCATTTGTTGTCACAGCCATGAAGCTAACTACATGATATGCATTATTTTTCTGTTGTTTAAGTACGTGCTGCAACTGCAATATGCATACTTATTTCGAATATGAGTATTTATAAGGTGTACTTGAATAAAAATGTTTTTGTCGACATTTATTTTTGTAATAAAAAAGCTTTAATATAGGAACGGACTTAAATTGGGCCGAAAGGCAAAGCCCATATTAATATTCTGATTACTTTAAGGCTGTTATACAAAAATGTTGCGAATACATACCAACTCATCGTACATTAATTCTCAATACGAGTAATGATAATATGGATTTGCTAACATATTTTAAAATACATTTTAAAAACTGTAGCAATCAAAACAGTGGTGGTTGAAACATGACGAACTAAAAAAATGCATAAAAGTTTCTTTGATTTATTTTCTTCAAGAAACTGTTTTGTCCTGATGTCAGAGCACTCTATCTCTGGAACTATAAAATGTAGACTTGAGAATTTCCATAAAAGTTGTAAAAATTATACGCAGATATTAGAAATTTGTATCCAGTAATTAAAGGCTGTCCCGATAGCGACCTGCTTTTAACAGAAGGTGTGTTACCATGACCGGTATAACTATAATCACTAAAAATTAAAGGGTGTTTTGAAAGCGACTTGATGACCTTTTGACCGCAACAAGTAAAAAAATTAAAACAGAAATTCACAGCAGATCCCCATTTAGCTAGTTGGTCAGCTGCTTCATTTCCAGCCTATGTGTTCTTAACCGCCATCAATGTTACCTTGTTAACAGAGGCAGATCTGTTAAGTTTTAAAATACATTCCAGCACTAGTTTGGAGTACAAGTTCACCTGCCTCATGTGTTTTATAACCGACTGGTTGTCAAATGCAATGAAGGCCGGGGCACATAGAATCTGTGAATCTGTCATACGTTATACATCATCTTTTTCAACGGAGAAGAAAGTTGAAATACAGGTTTTTTTATGAGCGTTGTCACAATCAGAACGGCTCCGTCAACGCAAAGTTCGAAAGTTGGGCAACCTTTCACTTTTGACGTGCGCTGAGTAGTTTGATAGCTCTCAATCGGTTTTTCTTTGTTTCGATTAAATTTTTGTGTTGAGTGGCAGAAAAAATAAAACAACAAATTAAATAAATTACAATGAAGAACAAAGCTTTCCAGTGTTTCCTTTCCTAATTTAATATCCGTCAACAAAGTACTCATTATGTCAACATATTCCGTCGTTACTTTGATCACAGTTGAATACGTCAAAGTATAATGTATGACGGATTCTATGTGCCCCAGCCTTGAGAACCTTTCCTCCACCCGACATTCAAGCAAGTGATCGAACGATGATCGATTCATCCTTTGAGTGAAGAGCATAGCATCTGATTTGCTAGCATTTATAGTTAGCCCCTGTTCATTGCACTATATCTCGGTTGCTATGAGAGCCTGTCTCATACATCCTTGGATGGTATCGATGAACTTTCCACCAACCATAAGTGCCGGATCGTCGTCATACGCACCGTATGAACGCCTATTGAATCCAGAAGACTTTCGACGGTAATGTTCCACAAAAGAGGTGACATAACTCCTCCAGGAAGTCGGCCAACACCCTATCCATTATCTTCCATAGAAAAGATGTCAGGGTTACTGGCCTGAAGTACTTCAACCCACCGGGATATATCCCGTCGCTAGAGAGGCTATGAATATTTCCATAATCCGTGCAAGCAAGGTGATAATATCCCACTGTAATACGGCTGAGCTAATTCTATCCATTCCAGCCTTTAACCATGCAAAAGGTAGTATTGCCCTTCTATCACTATTCAGAGTTTTTATCCTTTCAGCCCCAGCCCGTCTTCTCTCACTAACCACCCTACTAACAATAGCCCATGAGTCATTACAACTGAAGTTTCTAGGAAATTGGACCTCTATAAGTGTCTGCAATGTCTCATTCGCTGTCTCAGTCATGTTACCATCATTCTTGCGAATGAGTCCAATCTTGGAGACAGGATCTTTAGATACTATTTTCTGCAGACTTCAGATGTATCCCTCATATTAGAGCAGAATTCTCTCCACGTAAAACGCTTCCGGAAACTTATCTTTCTCTTCAGCTCTTTTTTCTTATCCTTATAACCGTCCCATGAGTTTGAATCTCTCTCCCTCATGTACCGATTAAAGGCCTTCCTTGTGTCCTTTTTCATTGATTCAAGTTCTCCGTTCCACCAGTGTGTCGGATCTTTCTCATCCACTACTGTAAAGGGACAAGTATATACGAAAGCTAGCTTAAAGGAACAGTTTAAAAGGTCCACAGTTCACTCGATTTCGCCCGTATTGAGAGCTTCCCGGAATGGAGCACTACCTACTCCCTTCGTGAAGCAACAATGGTGGGTTCTACCCCCTGTTTAGAACCAGCGAATCGCATCGTCCTGCAAATTCCAACAAGAGTTGTCCTCTTTAGTTATCAGCTGTGCTGCCCCACACCGTATTGTGCGAGTTACACCTCTCCTCCTGCATAAACTAAACAGGTTTTCCACCTTCTGTGACGGATGTGGGCCTGGCGTCTCAATGGGAAGATATGTTGAAGCAATAAGAAATGATCCCGATTGACTGCCAATCATTATAACAGTAAGATCTGGCGAGCACAGATGTTGCACAGATACTGCTTATATACCATGCGGCACCAGTATACATACATGACCTTAGTTTACCATCTGTCTGGGAGTGGAACAGCTTCGGGGTATGTTGAGACAGGCAGCGCTATATCCAGCTTATCCTCATGAAAACAACGCATCAACGCATCGTTGGTATATAAGTAGACTATAAAGTAAACTTCAATTTTTATGAATATGGGCATTTATATTTTAAGGCAGCTATATTTATGTTTATAAATAAATTAATAAAAGTGTGATATTTTTTTAATTTGAAAATAATTTAATATACTCTTTAGTTTCTGCGCCCTCGAAAATTTCAAAAATTGGTGTTTTGTAATTCATATCGATTGCTGTCAGCACAAGCAACAAAATTTTCTCAGAATATTTCATGAGCAGACGCGGCTCTATTACAAAAAATGTAAACAAGCTGAAACAGCCTGTATTTTTAGTATTTTTTACACACTTTTTGTTATACACTTTGCGACAATTTTAAGAGACTTGTCATACGGTTCAAGATATACGATAAAACTAAGTGGGGTGTATGGAGACATACTTTAATTTATATATTTATTTTCTAAATGGTAGCATTCTGTAAAAATTACCATTTAAATGTTTAAAAATCAGATCAGAACTGAGTAACAAACATAACAAAAAAACACTTGCACGCTCGCACACACAAATTCAATAATTCTTTTTTGAAGTTTTTTAAAAATAAATAAATAATTTCTAATAAATATTTATTTTATACTTATTACATGTTACAGTACAATTACAATTTTATATTTTAACTTAATTTACAAAGCATAAGTATTTGATGGGGATCGAACCCACAATCTCCAGACTGATAGACTAGCACACTACTTGCTATCCTACCGGAGCACAAATTAACGACGATTGTCCTTACAATTTTCTAATGTTAAGTAAAAAATATATTTTTCTAAAAAAGGTCATTCACAATCGCAGATTTATATATTTTATTGTGCAATAAAAACTTTACGAAAAGATGTCAACACAATTTAGAGAATTCTAAATTGTAATTCATTTAAATCCTAGTTTTTCATTATAAAATGAGCAGACTGAAGACACAAGACAAGAAGAAGTTAAAAAGACAAACAGAAATTGTTTAAAGTCTCACTGGTCTAAATTAAACTACGTGGTGGTTTAAAAAACGCCAATATACCTAATATAGTTAACTCAAGTGCTCTCCTGAATTTCACTTAATTTATACGTTAAAATGTTTGTTCTCCTTTATCCACAATTTCTACTTTTATTTTTATATTTTTAAATTTTAGGAACACACAAGCATGTTTCCAGCGGACCAGTAGTATTGAATCGGCCGATTTATTTCCATAATATTAATTTTTCAGGTCATACTCTGACTAAATAAAAACACATTAAAATTATTATTATTATTATTATTATTATTATTATTATTATTATTATTATTATTATTATTATTATTATTATTTAGTATGACTTTATTATTAAGGTATACACAATTATTAAATTTAATAAAATAAAAATGTGTCTTTAATGCTTTGGCCACCACTGTATATTACGATGCAGTTTTAACCAACATGCTTTACCGGTTCTATTCGAGTACTCCCCTCATATTATACTTTATGATGGATTTTATTTTATTTACGACACTGAGAGCACAAGGACATTTTGTTAACGTTTGTATGCGTGGCAGTTAAAAACGTAAATCCCGGATAATTGAAATGTGTTTATTATTATGAAATAATTTTTTGTTTATTAAAAATCAAATAATTGGCCTTTTGAAACCGTAAACAATTTTATGGATAGTAAATATTTCATTAAGGTATTGAGAATTTAAAACAGAAACTGAGTTTGGAATTCATTATCATTAAATGACGATAATAAAATTTTGCTTAATAGTTAATATATTAAATTGTAACAAATAGAGGGGTAAAGGGACTAAAACTAGAAACTAACTACGTTAGAGTTATTATTTTGTATTTGTTTTTAAAAACCTTTCAAGGCGAATGTGTAGTTAGGATTTTTTTGTAATAAGTTGTGTTTAAAAAAAAAAATTATTTTAATTTTGACAATAAAGCAAAAATATGTTATCAATCCTGCTCGAAGTGCCACAAAAAACTTGCGGTTATAGTTTCTTTTACTTTTAATCTTTGTGTGATAAGTGGCGATGTTTCGTGTCGAAAGTGCAACAGAAAACATCGCGACTAGAAATAAGTTCATATCTGCGAAGGAAAAAATATGATCGCAAACAAATATGATAACAAACAGTAATTAAAACTTAGTTCGCTATATAAACAAGTATAAAAAATACACCTAAAAATTAAAGGGTGTTCCGATAGTGACGTCATTTACATGTATATGGCCTAAGTTTTGAACCATAATTGGTAGACTCTTGACATTTTCACAGAACGTGTATAACTGTCGCCGCTATAGCAACAAATACTAAAACTTATAGGGTGTTCCGAAAGTAATGTGTTATTTACGTTTTTGTCCTAATTTCTTGAGCTGTAGGAGGCAACCACTTAAAATTTGCAGTCAGTAATTAAAACTATACATAGAAAGAAATGTGTCATAAAACAAAATTAAAGGGTGTTTCGACAGAGACATGAATTTTACGTAAATTGCCTTATTTTTGAACCGTAATAGGTAGAGTCTTAAAACGTTTACAGTAGAAAACTACCTTGTAGATAGATACGAAGAGTGCGGATGACGGACGTCTAATTTTTCTTTATCTCTTTATAACTAAGAACATAAGCCTAAATAATTAATTTATTTATTTAAAAATAGCTCAAGTAAAATTCATATAAAAATAAAAACGGAAAAACTGATGTTTTTTTAAATGCTTGGCCAATTTACCGGACCCGTCCCTGTTCACCATTGTTTCTAAGTAGTGACAACAACATCGTCGCCTCCTCAACACAGTACGACCAATACAAACATGGAAAGTGTGAAATAAACCCCGAACGTACGAGGATGTATCCCTAAATCTTCGCAGTTGGCTCTAACTTCCAAAGTACCTAAATATAAGGACTCTAATAGACTTAGCTCACAAGTGAGCCTACAACGATACCCAACTCGTTCAAACCACCTCCTATTTATTTGAGAGAACAAATTTCTAATGATTTAATAAAAAGTTTAATTTCAATAATTGGAAAAAATTAATTTTATGTGATTCCTCTTAAGAGTGATAACATAAGTGAAACAAAGATTAAAATAAATGATGAAAGAAACTTCCGACAATTAGTTAATGAATTTGGAACTCACGATAAGACTTTTTACACCTACCAATTGAAAGGTTGCAAAGGTTTGCAGGTTGTTATAAAAGGTACGGTCCCTTGCGTCGATCTACCTGAAATTAAAGCTAGTCTACAAAAAAGTGGATTTTAGGTAAAGAGCTAAGCCAATCTCAGATATCGGGAACGCGACCCCCAACCAATATTTTAAGTTGAAATATTTTTGTAAGTTGTCCCCAGTTTGCGTTGTCTATGGCGAGCTTTATGTTACAGCCCAGTGCAATAATACTAAAGACGACATAATTGCAAAAAATGCAGTAATTGTGGTGGAAATCACACCATAAACTACAGAGGTTGTCCAGTGTATACCATAGTGAAGAGGTCTTCAATTAAAAAGTTGCATTCCCAACACCAAAATGAACTCGAGTACTTCCTTAAGAATCAAAAAATAGCCTTTTTAAAATCAGTGGCCTTTAAAAATATGTTACTAACGGCTCCAAAAAATACCTCATGTTATAGGTTTTGGTGTGATTATCCTTCGCTTTCATGAAGATGTTTTTGTACGTGAACTCATGCTATCTACCTGGGTAGATAATGAACTTATCCATTCAAAATGGGTAAGGGTAATTACACAGTGCAACAGTGAAAAAAGCAACAGGTACTCACTATGCAGATTCGATAGCGGTACTAGAGCTGAGTAAAACCCCAATTTGGTTTGGCTGGTTTTGTTTTTTTTGCCCCTCAAAGTTTTTGAAAGTGGCTGTGACCACCAAAGAAATGTGTCATCAGTTATCGGCAAGCCACTACTTCAGCCACAAACTGTCTTTGGCAAAGTTGTAGCTGATAGTCGGCCGAGGAAATTATTTTTACAAAGGTTTTCAAAATAACATGTTTTCCGAGAGTTTTTCTAAAAAAAACTTTTTTGAAAAAACATCTTTTTTTACTTTTTCGAGTATAACTTAAAAACAAATCAGAAACAAACAAGTCTTCTGAACAATGTTTTAAAATCTGAATACCTCTACGTCCTCTAAAATGGCCCCAAAAGTGCATATTTTTTTTATGGCAGCCCAATGTTAAAATTGTACACGCATAACAATAACAAAAATTCTAATTTTTTTTAAATTTATACTCGAAAAAGTAAAAAAAATATGTTTTTTCAAAAAAGTCAAAAAGACCTTTGAGGAATGACAATATTATTCAGCCCTTTTCATAGACATGTCTCAAGCGTGCGACAAAATATGGCATAAAGTTAGTTAAAGTTAAATTTGCCTAAAAACTTCTATAATTTGCTAGAAAGTTATTTAACTAATTGAAAGTTTATACTAAAAGAAGTAGACTTTTTAAGTTCACCTCAGTCTATTGCCGCTAGAGTACCCCAAGACAGTATATTGCGACCCATTTTATATTTATTATACTTCGGATAAGCCAACCAGCAATCGAATCCACACATCGACATTTGCTGATGGTATAGCTTTTCTAAGCGTTCACGAAAGAAAACTGGTTCAAGAAATGGACAATAAAAGTGAACCAACAAAAATTTAGTCATATAAAGTTCACGCACGTAGAGACTCATGCGCCCTTTTCAGAAAAGCCATATAACTTAATTTAGCTTTTGCTGTATACTGCGATCCTCAAACCAATATGGGTTATGAGATTTAGTTATGGGACACTGTCTCAGCTTCAAACTACGAAAGTTTTAGAATACAACAACGTATACAAAAATCGATCAACACTTAAGAAGACAAGGACAAAACCAAGCTCCATTGCTAATAAATTAAGTTCTGTGATATTAGTTTCAAAGTTTGGCTGTGAAGTTCTTCTGTTAGTAATTATTATTTAAATTATACATATAATTGTACAGTGTTGTCCACTATTTTATAATTTATTTAATGATGTAAACAGAAACGAATTGTAAGTTAGATTTGATTTTAATGTCACCTTGTAAAAATATACAACATAAAACATAAACATTCGTACGAATAACCAACAGAAAATTCTTCTGAAGACGTTGAAAAAAAGCCGACGAAACGTTGATAAAAAGGATGAAATAGCAAGTTTTATTTTTATCAAATTAAAATAAACAATTGACCATAAATAGCCTACTTACAATAATAACAATCATAATTGGTCGTAAACAAAAACAAAAGTTGATTATATTTTATTCTCAATAGTGTAGCCGATATCTTAGGAAATAAATATGTCCAGCACGATAATAACACCAAGTTAAGATCGTCCAAAATTTTCAACAAATTTTTGAAGTCAATTGTCTCCCAAACTGGAAGAGATAAATCAGATATGAAAGTACATTTTTGTAGATATTTTTAAGGACTATCTAAGTTTAAATCTTATCCTTTGAAATATAAATAAATTTTTGTTGACATTTCGAAAGAATTTGTATGGCCGAGGAACTTAATTTTTGGGGCTCATCCACAACACCTCTTCTTTATATGCGGCCAACCGTTTGAATATTTTAAACCAATTCTAATGCCTTCCCATTGAGGCACGAAAACTTGGTTCACATGTTGGTCTCAGTACCAGCGATGTCTTTTAGACTACCTCTAACGCAAAATTTTTCCCTTCAGCACTTTTTCAGAAAAAAGAGCTAAAATAGCTCTTTTATGTAAAAAATGCAAAAAAAAAATATTTTTATTACTGTTTTTTTTTATATGAAGTTTGACTTTTTTAAGCCAAAATTATGGCTTATGTAGACGGAGGTTATGAACAGTGCGTTTAACACTTTATGCTTTGTTAAATAAATTTTCCCTGTATACCCTTTATTCTCTCATCTTTGTTCTCATTCACATAATATTAAATTCATATAAAATAGGCTTACAAACTGATTAACCTAAATAAGGACGTAAGTTGTAAGGTATTTTGCCAATCCAGCCGGACATTACTTTTTTTTAATCTTATATTGGCTCTAAAAATGTACTGAGTGCCCCTAGGTTAATGAAACTTTGCAAAAAAATCTGCTATGGTCATAGGCTGTCAAAGATATAAAACAGGAAAAATCGGATCAAGGAGAAAAAAGTTCACCTTGGAAGAACTAATCCTACCTCTGAAAAATGCAGATTTTTTTGTGATTTTCCCGTCATTTTGTTTAGCAATTAAAACTTTTAAGGCCAAGGAATGTTGAAAAACTAAAACTTAAAATGTCCCTGTGAAAAAATTTTTTTTTTTTTATTTTTTCCCAATTTTCCAAAAATATTCATTTTTAGGATTCCGTACCCAAAGGGTAAAAACGAAACCCTATTGTTTTCGCTACAATGTCTGTCCCTCTGGCCGTATGTCCGTCTGTCAGCGCCTTTTATCTCTGGAACCGTAATAGGTAGACTCTGTAATTTTCACAGATTATGTATAGCTGTTGCAGCTATAGCAACAAATACTAAAACTTATAGGGTGTTCCGATAGAGAGGTGTTATTCACGAATATGTGTTTATTTCTTGAACTGTAGGAGGAATAGACTCAAGATTTAAAAACAGTAATTAAAACTTAGTTCGCTATATAAACAAGTATAAAAAATAAACCTAAAAATTAAAGGGTGTTCCCATAGTGGTGTGACTTTCATGCATAAGGCATAAGTTTTGAACCATAATAATAATGTGAAATATTCACAGGAGGTGTATAACTGTGGCCACTATAGCAATAAAAACTAAAACTTATCGGTTGTTCCGAAAGTGAGGTGTTATTTGCCTTTATGTCTTTATTTCTTGAGCTATAGGAGGCAACCACTTAAAATTTGCAGATAGTAATCAACACTATGTTCCCTTTCTAAACAAGTATATAAAATTAAACCTTAAAATTAGAGGGTGTTCCGAGAGTGACGTGCTTTGCGTCTAAATGGCCTAAGTTTTGAACGATAATAAGTAGACTCTTGAAGTTTTTACAGGAGGTTTATTACAATGAAACTATAACAAATCAGAAAAATTAAAGGGTGTTCCGACAGTGTCGTGATTCTCATGTATAACGCCTTATTTCTTGATTCTTAAAATTTTGTACAGGAGATATTTTGCCACGGGCGATATGACAATTATTAAAAATTAAAAGGTGTTCCGAAAAACAAACATGTTTTTCACCTATGACTTATTTTTTTAATCGTAATAGGGAAACTCTTGATATATTCATAGAAAAAGAATTTCCACGGCCGTTATAACAAATAACAAAATTAAAGGGTTTTCCGACATAGACATGATTTTTACTTAAATAGCCTTATTTTTCGAACCGTATTAGGTAGACTCTTGAATTATTTACAGTAGATGTTGTACTTCGGCCGCTGTAACAATTGCTAATTACTAAAGGGTGATCCATCAGTGACATGTTTTTTTACGTATATTACCTTATTTTTTGAACCGCAATAGTTAGGCCTGATATTTTTATAGAAAGTGTATTTCCATGGCCGTTATAACAACAATTCCTAAAATTAAAAGGGTGTTCCAATAGCGATGCAATTTTCGCGAATATGACTTTGATTTTAAAAATAAAGGGTGCTCTATAAGACATGAACAAATTAATAACTTCAATTTATAAAGGCCTACTAAACATAGTACGGAACCCTACGTGTGTGAGACTAACTCGCACTTGACTGATTTATTTTATTAAGCTTTCCAATGCCTAACCAATCCCTGCCTTCCAAGAATATTATTACAAAAAAATATTTTTGTAATTTGTTACTTAATAGTATTTTATTTATCGGAAAATAACACTGTCCAACAAATTAAGACTTTTTGAATGGAACAGAATAGCGACGCCATAATTCTGAAAGAGTATGTTGAGTAGATCATTTTTGTAGAAAAAACTTATGGTCCAGCACGTCTGAGTTTTTTTTACAGTGGGTCAAAGTTTTCATTTTTTGGCCGAGGGGAGCATTATACTATATGAAAAAAATGCTGTAAGTTAATGTCTGAGAGAATTCTTATGGTCAGAGTTGTATTGTGGAATTGTATGAGGATTATTTTTATGGAAGATCTTAACCTTCTAACTGGTCTCTTTATGGGTCAAATTGATCCTTTTTTCGAGAAAATCAAAAAATATACTTTAAAAAAGACATTTAAATATTCTACGAAAATGTTTGCCGGAAAATTTCAGTGGGGGTCACTAAAGACACCATTGTTGTAAATAAAGCTCTTTACGATTAATTGGCAAAATTACACGCCAACTTCTATAAAAAATTATAAATTTGTTTTAATAGTGGTTTATTATAGTATGTACATTAGGGTGTCCCTTATAAGACAAAAAAAATTTTTTTTTCGAATTTCGAAACGCATACCCTATAATTTTTTTATATATAGAAAATTATACCTAAATATGAAATTTTACTCTTCTATCATGATTGTAACCCGTGGCGACTAAGGCAAGAAGTTTTACATAATACAGTAAATGAGAACAATGAAAAAATGAAAAGATGCATTAAGAATATTTTATTAAGAATATTTTAATATTCCAAATTATATGGGATAACTTCTTTTTAAAGTGTTTTTTCTGCAGTCTGGATACAGGTTTCTGTGTTCCTCAACACAGCGCAACAAAAACTGTTTTTGCTCTTCATCAGCAGTAATAAGTCCGTGAAAATCTTCCACAAGTTTGACTGCTCTTTCAGCAGCATCGTTTACCACTCGTAAAAGACTTACTTTTCGTTTGGCTTCCAGAAATGCAGCGTTGTTTATCCAAGACGCCACATTTGTGCGAAGAAAACTATCATCGATCTGTAATCTTGCAAGAAATACTTTGCTTTTACCTGATACAAAGCAATCAAGTGTTTTAGCTGAAATAAAGAAAGGTTGTAATAAAAGTTGTTATAAAAGCATTCAGTACTAATTTTTCAAAAAATATGATTTAACACAAAGATAACATTAAAAAAAAATAAATTTGACTCACCAAACAACGATCCTGACATTTCATCGCTGTTTGGAATATATCGTTTGTTAAAATCCGATATTTCCTCCCTGTTTAAGTTAACAACCATATTTGTTTTTGTTTTGTCATCCACTTCGTCATCAAAAAGTGATAAAATGACTGCCTCTTCACTTAAATACCATAAGTGCTTACAAAACTTATGTAGAGCAGCATTCGAAATTGTTTCGTCTATTTCATTGTAGCCTTTGACAGCTTTCAAAAAACCCAAATCCTGATTAGGTGCTTTTACAGCTTCTGTACACTCGAGCCATGGCTTTACGTAAATTATCGCAACAAATAAGCAAATGTCCTGCAAAGCACTTTTATCATTTGCATCTATGTTGATCTGGGACTGGAGCAAACATATTTTTAATGAATAAATGTCTCTGGCCATCCATCGTGCTTGGTGTAAGGCTCCGGGGGCTTGATTTTTATTTTCTTTTCTGGATCGCCATTCAAAAACACAACGCAGAGTTCTACTAATTCACGATAATCTTCTCTTATAAAAGTTTTTTCCAATGCCGCTTTGTAATACCTTAAGATGGATAAAATTTGTTCATCAGGAATGTGCTTTCTAACGAAATCGATGCATGGTTCAATCTTATTCGAATCTATATTTTTCCAATTGTCTCTAGTTTTTTTAAAAAGTGGTATTTCTGGAGATCGAACATTTTGCTTAATTTTGGCTTCAAATACACTTTTAAGCACTAACTCATAAATATGATGACGACAAGCGAAAAGCACCAGGTCTCTGCCCAAACTTTTCTCCAAAAGAGCACAAGCGCCATTAAAACGGCCAATGTTCGTTGATGTTGTATCACAACAGATTATTTGCACCTTGTCAATGAGATTCCAGTCATATAGAGCTGTTCTAATAGCTGTTTCTTGGTGTTTACCAGACGAACTCTCCAATTTTGGTACTGCAAGAAGTTGTTCCTTGTCGCTATAAGAAATTATAATTGGCAACCTCTCCTCTTTGGAGCTTCTCACGTCTAAGCCGGGTAAAAGTTTGCCATCCCAATGGACGGTTATGATATCAGGTACGTTGTTCTTAAAGTCACTTTTTATAGTTTCTGCACGTGATTTTCTCATTTGTGTACGAATTCGTTGAATGGAAGATTTATTTATTGCAAAATCGTCGCATTTCAGATCCAATGCCTCTAGGATAGCCTGAATAATATAGACAGAATCTCTTATACTTAGCTGGCACCTGTCTAAATATGCGACTACCTTTGGTGTTATCAGATTTTTTCTTCCTCTTTTTGAACTGTCGCTCTGCAAACTTGTGCTTGCCTCTGGCTCGATTTCGTCGTCGTGGGAATATTGTGAATCTTCGGTATCAGAATTTAATATTTCTTCCACGTCTAAAACTTGTCTGCATTCAGCATATGATGTAGAAGTCGATGCAACTTCCGAAAATTCTTGTTGCCTTAATTTTCTTGTTTCTTCGAGTAATAAGCTTTTTCTAGATCTTTCCTCTTTGTCTGCCAAGTTTTTATCTATGCCAGCAAAGCAACCCGGTCTACCCGGCTCTCTCTGTAGCTTCAAAAATGCTTTATCCTCTTCTATTTTGATAATTTGAAGGGCAGCAGCATGAGCAATATCAAATAGGTTATCAAGATCACTTTCAAAATTACTTTCACGGGTCCTATAAATATCGAGACTTTTCTTACAATTTTTTTGCAACTTTTTCCAAAGTGTATATTTATCTAAAAGCTTCTTGACACAGTTCGGAATTGCCTTTGTAGGAATTCTTGCCTTCTCCCAAAAAATTACACATTCTCTAATTACTAGATTTGCACTTTCTCTAAGATCGAGCTTGACTTCGCGCATATTGTAAAAAAGCACAGCGAGAACTTGTCTATTAGATGGTAGTTTAGCACCATTAATTTGATGACAAGGCATTCCGATGAGAAAAATTTTTTGTTTTCCACTTCGTAATTCGACGGACATTTTTTTAGTTAAGGCACCGAACTTTATAAAACACACTATTTGAAATTGAATTGAAAATTGCCACCGCAAACAATACATTAATTTGACAGTTGAGCAAAAAGGAGAATCACCTTTTTAGATAAACAAATATATATGAAAGCTTATTTTTTTAAAAGCAATGTAAACGATCGCAAGTCGCCACGGTTTACCATTCTTGTATCAATGTAAAATTTTTTCTGGTGGCTTCTTAGATTATTTAGAAACTATTTAGCGGGTATGCGCAAAAAAAAAATGACGTCCAAAAATAAGGGACACCCTAATGTACATATTTATTTTTTTGCTTAAAATTTTCGAGTAAAAGGGAATTGGAAAAAAGCAGTAGTATGACAATGGATTAAAGATTAAACTTAATATGCTTTCTGTATTTAGCTTGACGTGAATGTTCCGATGGGTCAAGGTTTCTGTACAAGCCCCATACGTATTCAGCAAGCATTACACTTTGCGATTTCCCTTTGAATCTTTCTTCGTGTCGCTATTTTGTTCCAAAAATGCTGTTGGACAGTGTAATTAATTTATTCATAGTAATAACTTATTTATGATTGTAATGATAAATTTTATTTAATATTATAACAACTAATTTATTTAAAACAACTTCTCCTTTGCACTAAGATGATGATGAGTGCCATGATTCTTCTTCGTCTGATTCTTCAAAGACCTCTTCCGAATCTGAATCCTTTTCAGCGTTAAGTGCAGGTGGAAGCATGAACGAAATTGCGTCTTTCGTAAAACTTAATGACCTTTTTTTGGAGTGGGTCTAGTAAAGAGCGGGTCAGAACTTAGCAAAAGCCTATGAATAATATCTATGTTACACTGAACCCTCGAAAACTCTCTAGCAAAATTCTGACTGTAAAGCCGAAAATGTTTGTTTCGTGCCTCAGCCGCTCTTCTGATAACAGCCTAATAGGCAACAATGCCTCATGCATAATAGTTGCACCATGTATTAAAATCTTGTGCATTGTAGGTGTCATAGTATACCACTCATATAGAGAAACGTAAAGTTTTGCAGTATCTAAGCAATAATCGGCAAACTCGTGCATTTGGATTTTGTGACCACTTTATATTACTTTAATAATAACCTTGATTCGGTATATGAAATCAAACTCAATTCCAGTTATTTCTGCAGCTAATTCAGGATTGGGAAAAAATCTTCTGCTAGTGTTTCCAACGTTGGTGTTTCCAAATCCAGCTTTCGGTAGACCCACTTTTAGACCTAATTCACTTCAAAATTTTTCTTTGATATTTTTTTTCTCGCGCTAACAATGGCTTTGTCCGCATCAGATTTTATTTACCATTTTTTCACTGTCAGTTTATGTGTAATATGCTCTCAAATAGGCGAATTCTGGCGTGTAAAGTAGATATTCCGAAAGAAAGGGCATCTTTTGATATTGAAATTGTTTTTTCTACAGGTAATAATAGTCTTAGATTAATGATTTAAATAAAAAACTCGTATTTACCTATCCAAGATAAGAAAAAAACATAAAAAAGTAAAATTTTCCAAAAATTGCAAAAGAATATGCCGTAAAAACGTGCAACGTTTTTTTTACAGTATAAAAGTAGAGATCGTAAATTTTGTAGTGATATATATAACATTTTTAGGATCGCGATGGAGATCACTCTTAAAAAGCTTTCCAGTTTTTTTTTTGACAAAAAATTTTACAAAAAAAAACTTTTTTTAATTTTGAACGAAATTTTTTATCATTAAAAATTAAAAAAAAAAAAAATTCTAAAAATTAACATAAGTAGCTACTAATAAACCCTTTAACAGAAAAAAAATCAATACAAAATCTTTATTCATTTAGCAACCAAAAAATATATTGCAAACCTTTCAAAATCGTTTAAAGTCATTAAAAACGTATGCGATTTACTCAACTTTCCTGATTTTAACAGTGTCCCAAAACGACAAAACTCAAGCAAAAGCCTTGAAAATTCACTATACGATGCAGAGTTGTCTGTCGAGATGCGTACTTAAATTTTTACATTTCTAAAAATTAATTTTATGCCTAATGTCCGGCTAGATTGGCAAAATACCCCTCTGTGCGACGTCTAGCGCTTACCTTTGAATAAACCTAAATAAGAGCGCAACGTTTTGTAATAAACAGTAATGGTAACATATTTTGTTTAGTAAAATATAATAAATTAAGGCGCAAAATAGAGACACAATCGCTAGATAAAGCAGAAAATAGCTAAAATGGCACCACTTACTTACTTACTTAGGTGGCTATTACAGAACATTTGTTCCTGTAGCCGAACGTAAAATAGATTTCCAAGCGCCTCGATCTTCTGCGCTTCTTCTCCAGTTTCTGACACCAAGTTTCGAGATGTCTTCCTCAACTTGATCTTTCCATCGAAGTTTCGGTCTTCCCCTTCTGCGTGAACCGTCACCAGGTTCGTATTCAAATGACTTTCTAGCTGGAGCATCTTCATTCATTCTCACAACATGACCTAGCCAACGCAATCGTTGTAATTTGATACGTTTGACTATGTCTATGTCGGCATACAGCTCATACAGCTCATGGTTCATACGACACCGATTTTCTCCGCCAACGCAGATTGGTCCATAGATTTTTCGAAGAATTTTTCTCTCAAACACTCCAAGCACAGCATCATCTGCTTTCGCAAGTACCCATGCTTCGGAACCATATAATAGCACGGGTAGTATCAGTGTCTTGTAGAGAGTGATTTTTGTCTGTCGAGAGGTGGCCTTGTTTTTCAACTGCTTACCTAGTCCAAAGTAGCATCTATTGGCCAGTATTATTCTTCTCTTTATCTCAAAACTGATGTTGTTTGTTTTGTTGATGGCGGCACCGAGGTAGATAAAATCGCTAACTACCTCAAAGTTGTAGTTTTCAACTTCCACTGTCTGCCCGAGTCTACTGGACGTCTTGTGCGTTGATACCATCAACTTGGTTTTATCGCCGTTTACTGCCAGACCCACTTTGGCAGATTCTTTTTCGATTTTTTCAAAGGTGGCAGTTACCGCTCGCAATGTTCGACCCATGATGTCTATATCGTCAGCGTAAGCGAGTAACATGTGTTGTTTAGTGTATAGCGTGCCAGTTCTATTCACATTCGCATCCCGTATAACCTTTTCTAGCAGGATATTAAAAAGGTCACACGATAGACTATCGCCTTGTCTGAAACCTCGTTTGGTACTAAATGGCTCGGAGAGGTTTTTTCCTATTTTAACTGAAGATCGCGTATCAGTTAAGGTCATCCTGCACAGCCGTATTAATTTTTTAGGGATACCAAACTCAGACATGGCTTGAAACACCTTTGAACGAATGGGGCTGTCAAAAGCAGCCTTGTAGTCGACAAATAGATGGTAGGTGTCGATCTTTTTTTCTTGGGTCTTTTCCAGGATTTGACGTAAGGTGAATATCTGGTCGGTGGTGGATTTACCAGGTCTAAAGCCACATTGATATGGCCCAATTATCTCGCCAACTTTAGATTTTAATCTTTCACACAGTACGCTAGAAAGTATTTTGTATGCGATGGGAAGGAGACTTATTCCTCTGTAGTTGGCGCATACTGTCTTGTCTCCTTTTTTGTGCACGGGACATAGTATGCTGAGGTTCCAATCATCGGGTATGCGTTCCTCTAACCAAATTGAACAAACCAGCTGATGTATACACCTCATCAGCATGTCGCCTCCGGTCTTAAATAGTTCGGCTGGTAACCCATCGGCTCCTGCTGCCTTATTATTCTTCAGCCGAGTAACTGCTACTTTGACCTCATTTTGGCTAGGTGGTATACACTCAATACCGTCATCCGGGATTGGTTCTAGGGTATCTTCGTCACCGCTACTATCTGATACCAATAGTGTGGAAAAATGTTCCCTCCACTTCCTCAGCACACACTCAGTATCTGTCAGCAGATTACCTTCTTCATCTTTACAGGAGGATATGCTTGTACCAAAGCCATCAGTTTGTTTTTTCACTCTTTGGTAGAATTTTCGGACCTCATTCTGACTCCTGTACATCTCGATTCGCTCACACTCACGTTTTTCCATTTCTCTCTTTTTTCTGCGGAATAGGCGTTTCTCCTCTCTCCTTTTCTCCCGATACCTCTCCCTTGCATTACGTGTTGCTACTGAATGCAGGGTTGCCCTGTATGCGGCATTTTTCGCTTCAGTAGCATTACGACACTCTTGGTCGTACCATGGGTTTCTTGGGGGAGGCTTCTGATACCCAAGTACGGATTTTGCGGCGTTTTCCATAGAGTGGGCTATAATTTGCCATTGCTCTGCAATATTATCGGGACAAGGAGTGCAGTTGAGTGGAGTATGCTATTGCTGTCTGTTGTGTTTGCAGCTTCCCGACGTCCAGCTTCCGCGCTGTGTCAGACCGTACGTTTCTCGCAACATTTAACCGGGTGCGAACCTTTGCGGCCACAAGATAGTGGTCCGAATCAATATTTGCTCCTCGGATTGATCGTACGTCCAACACGCTGGATGAATACCTTCCGTCTATCACAACATGATCAATCTGATTTCTGGTTGTCTGATCTGGTGACAGCCACGTTGCTTTATGTATATCGAGATGACGAAATCTGGTGCTGCTGATTACCATGTTTTTTGCCGCCGCGAAGTCTGTTAGCCTCATTCCGTTATCGGATGTTTCTTCGTGGAGGCTAAATTTTCCGACTGTTGGACCAAAGATATTCTCCCTTCCTATTTTTGCATTAAAATCTCCTAGGACAATTTTAATGTCGTGGTCGGGGCAGCGGTCATATGCTCCTTCTAGGCGCTCGTAGAATACATCTTTGGTCTGTTCGTCCTTGTCTTCAGTCGGGGCATGGGCACATATAAGACTGATGTTAAAGAACTTGGCTTTTATACGGATTGTGGCTATCCTCTCATCCACCGGAGTGAATCTGGAGACAAGGTGTTTGAGTCTCCGACTAACCACAAATCCACAGCCAAATTCATGTCTTGTGTCATGGCAACTATAGTACAATGCGTCACCCTTGGGTGTTGTTGTGACGCCTTTCCCATTCCATCGCACTTCCTGTAAAGCAGTAATATCGGCATTGTACTTTTCAAGTACATCCGCCAGTGCGTATACTGCACCTTCTCTATATAACGTCCTGACATTCCAGGTGCAGATTCGCAGATCGTGATCCTTAAAACGTTTGCGGGGGTCGTCAACATTAGGGGTTTTTTTAAATCTTTTTCTTTGTTTTTTCATAGTAAGTTGGTTTTTATAAGGGTGGGTTACTAACCCGACGCCTCAACCCATATTTTTATCGTTCTTATGGGTGAACGCGCGGCACATTTTAGCTCACTACCTCTGAAGGGTATTAAAGGTAGCTACCCCAGGTGACATCACGGGGAGGTCTGTGTCCACAGTTGAGATGAAAGAGGGACCAAGATAGGTCTAGGTTCTACCAAGTTAAAACCAATTAGAGCCGTTGCTTGTTGGTCCCCTACGGCACCCAAAATGGCACCACTCTTATATACAAAAAAAAACAAACTTCATATAAAACAACCAGTATTAATAATAATATTTTTTTATATGAAACTTGACTTTTGTTAAAACATGTTAATGACTAAATTAGATTTGCCAATTGCGTTGACGCCGCTATTTAGGTTTGCTTCATACATTTTGTAAGTACATGAGCTGCAGTTCAATATATGATTTAATCGCAATTAAAAGCAATCGTATTTGGAAAAATAAATTTAAATAAAACATATGTACATTAAGTCAAAATCTATATACATATAACCTAACGTCTATACCTGATAAAAATTTGTCTTGATAAAAGTCAAACTTCATAACAAAAACCCAGTATTAAAAATACAAAAAAAAAAAATAATCATATAATAAAACTGTAACAGGACCATTTCTGTACATGAAATATTTTTTAAAAATTTTGTTGCTGGTGCAGTTAGTAATCGAAATGGAATACAAAACAGCAATTTTTGGAATTTTTTCCTGTCTGTCTGTCTGTCCGGGGTCGCATCACGTAAAAACTACTGTTGATGTGGGTAACTCCCGTTGACTTTTATTCTAAATAAAAGGCCAATTGTGTAGATTTTTCAAGGTTTATTATCTTTCTTTATGAAGGTTTTCTCATGGAGTATTGTTTAATACTAAACTAATACTTAAAACTAAAATTGAAATGGTGGTTGACAATTCTTGTAGATTTACATAATCTCAAAGAGAGAGCGTAAATGATTAGTTAATATCGTAAATAATTTTAAACATAAACTCTTTTCATAAGAGAGGTTAAACAAAAGGTAATAAATCAAACTAAAGTTCTTGTCAAACAAAAGGTATTAAGTCATCTCAACATCCTCCCGGGCTTGAATGGGTTTTGCAGTAGCACCCATTCCATCTTCCGCTAATTACCCAGCCAAACGTTGAGTTTTGTACTTTTGGTATCCCTCGGGGAGATTTCTTAAAGATGGGCCTCAAAATCTTTGAAGTAATATCGGCCCCAGCATGCCGTCAATCTGGCGACAGGGTGAAGGGTGAGCCAAACGTTGTACTGTACTGAAGTGCTAAATTATAAACGGGTCATTTATGGCTTCAGGGAGTTTAAAGGGAAGGTTGTGTCGTAAGTCTAATCGCCATTTTTCGATAAGTTCCCTTTTGCACCCGTTATATGTAGCAGCAACTTCTAAAAAGGCATATTCGTAACCGTTTTGGTACCCTACTGGAGAAAACATTGGAAAGTGCATAGCTATATGACGCAACACGAATGATCTTTCAGTTGAAGCGTCCAACAGAAATGTAGTCCATAAAGAATTTGCTTTGTATATTAAGTTTATGCGGACCATTGGGGGTACATATTGATAAGGCCATTCACATAATTCACTTAACACTTAACTACAGATTTTGCGGTGTCGGAGCTGCTTGGAGCGGCTTTAAATTTGACTACTTCAACGGAATTATTTTCGATAATCTCCTCAAAACTGAATGAAAGGTCACTGGTTGTTGATTCATAACGATGTATTATGGAGTGATGTTTTGCTCCACAGACGATGCAACGGTTTGGTGAGTCGCAACACTTTCGAAGATGAGTGTACGCTAAACAGTTTAAGCAGTAGTTCATTCGTTTGACGAATTCGTTTGATGATTTCTTAGACACAGGTGACATCGTTTTTACCGGAGCATGATTGAGCTAGATAAAAGACTAGTAATGTATAAATAAGTGTGTTAATCTGATGAGTTGTTGTTGACGGGAAAAACGCATAACTTGACGACCGGGCGAACAATAATTCCGTTTTAAGTGTTAATCTCTGCTACGCGTACATTATTATCGCTTCCTCGTATAAGTTTTGTTACTCTTCCAAGACGCCACTCAGTAGGTGGTAAAAGGTCATCTTTTATTATGACAAAATCATTAATTTTTATATTATCACTTTCTTTCTTCCACTTAAGTCTGCCCTGGAGTTCTGTGATGTATTCGTTTTTCCAACGCCGCGCAAAAATGTGCCGTATGGCCTTAAGCCGATCCCAACGTTTTATGAAACTTAAACTTTTTTGGGGAGGCTTATCAGGAGCTTCAGGAGGAGCTATCAAAGCTGTACCTCTTAGAAAATGGCCAGGAGTTAAAGGAAGTAGTTCGTCAGGGCTTTCAGTTAATGGGGAGATCGGTCTGGAATTCAACACAGCTTCGATTCGGATAAGAAGCGTTGCAAACTCTTCGAATGTATACGCTAGGTGACTTGCTACTTTCTTGAGGTGGGACTTCATGCTCTTAACTGCAGCCTCCCATAGGCCACACATATGTGGTGCGTACGGTGGGATGAAAGACCAGTTGAATCAATGGGAACCATATTTTTCGATTAGTGCCTTTTCTGCAGATTTTAGGAAACCATTGTGGGTTTTCAGTAGTTTAGTACTTGCTCCTAAGAAGTTACGACCGTTGTCAGAGAACATCGTTTTGCCAGTGAACATATCAAAACAGGCTAAAAAGCAATCAGCAGAGAGATTGGAACAGACTTCAAGATGAACTGCTTTACTCGAAAAGCATACGAATACTGCCGCATATCCTTTGATAAGTTTCGCGTTTCTTAGCGTAGACGATTTTAAGTTGAACGGACCGGTAAAATCCACACCCGTGTATGTAAAGGGTTTTAAAAATATCACTCTTTCAGAGGGAAGCGCTGATATGTTTTGGTGCTGGAACTTTTGTTTGTATATAGTGCATTGTTTACAACCGCGGATACATTCTCTGACTAAGTTTCCTACTCGCAGTATATAAAATGTTTGCCTTATTGCTCGAAGCATAATGTGGTGTTCGGCATGAAGCAAAATCTTATGAGTATAATTTACTAAAAGAAAAGCGAGACGAGAATTTTCCGGTATAATGATAGGATGTCGTTCGTTGTAGCTCAAACTAGCGTTTACGAGCCGGCCTCCTACACGAAGTAAGTTATCCTTATATAAAGTTCGAATTGCTAAGAAGGGCGCACAATTAACACCGAAGGTTACCGTTTTGAGTTGATATGATTTTACATTCCCGTCTGAACTGCTTCGAAACAAAATTTGCTGGTCGATACATCTTTTCAATATCGCCAGTGAATACATGTTCATAATTTCTCCAATTTAATATGATCTGAATTAAATCCTTTTGAAGAGTCGGACCCTGACATAGAATGTCATTCAAGGAGAATCCACTGTCCGTTTTCTTTGAGGCATTGAATACCACGCGTAATTTAGTAGATTTGCTTTCTGGTCGAAGAACGGCATGATGGGGCAGAAAATAAGAGAAACATTTTTCAGTGCTTGGTTCATGATATGCCACAGGTTCCATCTGCTCCAAGTCAAGATATTCTTCGAGAACTCTATTGTATTGTTTTTTCAGTTCAGGAGTTCTGTCAAGCGTTTTTTCCATTCTGCAATATTGAGCTAATGCAGTATTTTTAGATGGACCCAAGAATATCTCATTCGGAAATTCTTCCTTAAAGGGAAGGCGAACCACATATTTGCCATCTCTTTGTCGTTGAACTGTTTTCTTATAAAATTCTTCACAATATTGATCAGTAACTAACACGGTTGGGATACTTTCGGCTTCTTATAATTCCCGAAATCTTTTTATTTGATCGTGGAGAATTTCATTTGTCGTTGTGGAAACCGTTGTTGTGAAGATTTTTATATCTCCTCGGCATTCGGGTCCAGAAAGGTACCAGCCAAAGTGTGACTCTCTTGCTTCTATAGTAATAGCTATATTAAATTTTACACCTTCTAGGTTAATAAATGGCAAGTAATCACTTCCAATAATCAGATCAATAGTGGGATGGTTGATAAAAGTATGGATCCGCCAAATTTAATTTTTTAATTTCTTCAAAATCGTGAATTTTGATTGGTCGTGAGGGTATAAAATGTGAGAGTTTAGGTAACACTATACCTTTAATTTTTAATTCAAAATCGTATTATCTCGATTTTAGCATTATACAACACTTGCCCTTTGAATCCCCTACTATTGTACCACCAAGCCCTGATATTTTAAACTTATGAGGTTCAACTGGCTTCGAAAGAGTTTGTTAAATGCGTGTTGATACAAAGCTTTTTCTGAACCTGCATCTAGAAGTGCACGCACTGTGAAAGTTTCCCCTAAGTGACATGCATATACTAGCGCTGTGGACAAAATAGTAGCTCCTTCATTTTGAGAAAAATTTGTTTGAAGAGGATCCAATTGACTGTAAATTGTACGTGTTGTTGGAGGTAACTGCGTGTTTAACGAAATTGTTCGGCCAAGGTTAGATCCGGAAGGCCTTTCACTATCACGAGGCGATGATTGTTTTTGTCTGTTTAAAGTTTGATTCCTTTTTAACTTTTCATTTTCTTCAAGATGCAATATGGTGTGATGTTTTTGATTACATCTATTGCATAAATTCATGCTAGGATAATTAGACTTAAAGAGTCCCGTCGATAAACAATTTGTACAAAGCTTATTAGAAAAAACGAACTTTATTCGTTCACTTGTAGGTAAAAGTTCAAATTGCTTACAAAACCTTAATGGATGGTTTTCTTTGCACTTTTTACAATATTTTTTAGACTTGTCTGTCTCTGGTTTGGAAAAAAAACTTGAGATTTCGATTGCTGATCTCTAACAGATGGTTTTCTTATGTCAGAAACTGTTTCCAAAATTTCGATTCTTTTCGAGAGGAAGTCATTCATTTGAAGCCAAGTGGGCAGATCTTTATGATTTTTTAAGGAATCCTCCCAGGCTCGCAACGACTCTTCGGGTAATTTCGATGAACATAAATGTACAAGTATTGGATCCCAGTTTGCAATTTCTATTTCATATGCTTTAAAAATCGATAAACTATCATTAATTCCATTTTGAATAACTCTAACAGCTTTTGAGGATTCATTCTGTGCCGTTTGTATAGCGAAAAGAAGTTTCATTTGTTGATTGACCAATATTCGCTTATTTTCATAACGATTTTCTAATGCCTCCCAGGCGATATCGAAATTGTTATTCACCAAATCGAACCGTTTAACAAGTGGTATAATTTTTGTGCTGGTGAAATGTGAAAATTACCTCCATGTGATATTCAAATATTTGAATATCACATGGAGGTAATTTTAGTGAAGGTGAATGGTTAACGAATGTGTTGTTAAGTTGAGGTATGTCCGACTTAATTTTTTCCATAATCATTGCTTTTGCTCTTTGATACATATCAATTGACTCATTGTATCGTGTGGATATTGCATCCTTGAAATCCGTTTCTTGTTCCTCCTCTCCTAGACTAGTTGCATATTCTTCATAAGTTTCTATTACCTTACTGCACCTTCTTTCTAGTTTAGCTATTTTGGTATTCGTTAAATTTTCTACAGGTGTTTCTTCAAAGTTTACGCAAAACGTTACTAATTGGTTAAAACTGAATTTACATCTTCGTTTAGAAGGCATGACAACCGCTTGTTCTATCCCAATAACCCTATGAACTACAACCTTTACTACCTAGCAGTAGATCTAATAACTAATTGCACTTTATTAAATACTGTATTTTTTTAATTGTATTTAATAACTCCGCTCGAGTGTTTACGTTAACAAATTGCTTTAATCCAATAAATTAAAGAATATTTTCCTTGAAGAAAAAATTCAATTTGATGTGTAATTATACTTTTAATTAATTCCCAACAAACAACTGTTCACCCTCGTAGCTAAGAATTGTAAACGATTATGTACATCAGTAATACTTTACTCACAAATTCTTTATGTAGTATATATGTACATATATATTTATAAAATTGTTCTGTTGTAACGGACAATCCAATTTTTTAATGACGTCACGCTTATGAGTTATGTTCCTCACTCTCTAACTTAGTATAGTTCACTTGTAGTGTCTCAGCTTCCAATTGAGCTTACACAGAAAAAAAATGTAGTAATGGCAAATGATTTTAACCTTACCACAAATAGAATTTACATTCGGATCGTTCCCAATAGCAGTTACTATTTGTTGCAACTACTAAAGTGCTGTTAATTTAAATACAACTTACCAAATGCAGAAACCGTTTTGTCAAAGTCAATTGTCTTTACCCCAAATACAATTCAGCAAAAACAAAAAATGTATTAATAAATGCAATTGTCGTTGCCCCAAATACAATTCAACAAATACAGAAATGTTTTACCAAATGCAATTGCCTTCATCCCAAATACAAAAATGTCTTACCAAATGCAATTGTCCTTGCCCCAAATATTATTCATCAAACGCAAAAACTGTTTTTTTTATTTTTCAAAATAGATTTTATTTATAAAAAACACTAAAAGAACAATTAAAATAAAAGTTTTTCATGAATACAATGAATTGATAACTTAAATTTACATACATATTTGGGGAATTCAAAATAGTGTGGTAAAAATCAGTTTTTCCACATTCTTCATATACAAATGTATTTCATATAAAATATGCAGCTCCCTTTGAATTTCCCAAGTCATAATAATAAAATATCACATACAAATTTGTACAAAAAAAATTTGTAAAAAAACCCACACATATTTGCTTTTAGTCGAATACTTAAAATTGAAAGTAAAACATATTTTAATCATTAAATCCACAGCTCGGAGAAGTGACTCTACTTTATAAGTTAAATCATTAAACGTAACAAAAAACTCCTTTAACTTGTTAATATCCTCACCAACTACGAACATTTTAGGTTGAATGCTCTTCCAAGGCAAGTTTCTGGTGCTCGTCCATTTTTGAATAAAATCATTTACGCATCAGTTATGGACGGCTTTAAAGTTTTATTTACACGAGGTGGAAGAATTATCGAATGCAACAAGTAGAAAAAGTAAAAGTGCCTAGCATCTAAGAAATTAAAAAAAATGTAATAAATGTAGTTTTTTAATGTATGTATATGTATCTTACTTGTGTTTGTTGCTGTTTTCATTTTTTCCATGTATTGCATATTGAGTTTGTCTTTTACATAAATTGGTAAAATTTACTCAGTCATCACATTTTCCAGAACTGATATTTGCTCAAACATTAGATTTCCCTTGCCTGTATACAAGGTATCGAAATCGATGTCAATCAATGTGTAACCACTAGGATCTTTGTATATAGGCCAATCGTTCAGGAAAGTTGTTATTGAATCTTTACTCTCCTTCATTCGTAGGACTGATGTAGCTTTCCAATGGGTTTGTATATCATTGGGGAAATTATGTACTGACCATTTTTTTTTCGCCTCAAATTCACTGATTTCTGAGGAATTGTCATCGACAATATCACGCACTTTATATAATTTTTCTGAAGCTGGATTTTCAATATTTTTCCTTTTATTTCTTTGGTTGTAGTACCGGTCATACAATTTACCAGAAGCGTTCTTCTTTTTAGATCGTGGTACATAATGTGTTGTTTCAAATTCAGTTGGGAAAAGTTTAGGTTATGGAGATTGCTATATTTTCCAGAGATTTGGCATATAATTTAATATTTTGAAAAATACAGTGGTCTACAATTATTCGAACTATCGAAGTTTGATCCAGCTCGCTTAATGAGTTTGTAATACTTTGAAATAATATACTTTCCATACTTATAAATAATATACCTTGAAATAATATACTTTCCATCTACTGTTTTTTCCAACATTTCCTTCACATTGAAGTCCGAGTTGTTTTATGCAGGCGAGTAAACCCATTCTTGGGTGCTGGTTGAACTTATAAAAGTTCGATCAGACGCACTGCATAATAATGGTTCATACTAAAATAAAATCAATTTTAAATTAAAATCTTTCTTTTTTAATTAAGACACAAAATATGTTTACTGTTTTATAAAATAATAACGTTACAACTTTCTGTCGTAAATACACCATTATTTGAAACAACAACTTTTTCTTTGCGACAACTGCAAAAGTATTTGTTATAACTGCATTTTTTTGTGTATGCTTATACATATTATTGTTGTTGTTAACTTTTAATTTTAAAAAGCAAACCATATTTTCAGAAAATAAACTCTATGTAATTAATTTTTTTTTTAATTTTTACAAAATAAATTTCTTACATGTATGTGCATATGTTTAAAAACACTTTCTAAATTACTTACCTTATTTTCCAAACGCCACTTATGCAGATTGTGCGGAAAAATAATTTTCTCGCCAATAAGACTTCCTGTATTATAAACTTCACTGATGTCATTAAGTTCCATCATTTTTAATTTTTCGTATGTGTTTATACCACATTCCACTAAAATCAATATCGTTTCATCACTTAGACCCCACGCCTTTAATAAATGAAATATTTCTAGTTCCAAGATATTGGCTTGAAAAATTTGCACTTCACTGAAGTGGTCTTCCATTTTTTCCCACATGCATTTTCAAATGCATTTACATTTGATTTTACGAAAATCCAACTTGGATTAAATAAAATTGGTCTTGATTTTTGCCAACTGCAATTTTGCTTTTGCGATAAATGCAGCGCATTTGCCACATCCTTTTGTGGTAAATAAAATATCATTTGAACCAACTACTTTTCATTTGCGACAAATAAAAATCGGTTAACAGCAAAAATTATTTGTCACAACAATGTTCTTTTTTTTCTGTGTATACATATGTATGTACATATGTATGTACATGTATCGTGTTGATATTCACCTTCTTTGCTTTTTTCTTTATTGGCAAATGTAAAATGTATGAAACACTTTTCCACTAATTATGCAGTTTTTTTATTTTAAATACTTTTTCTGCATACGAGTACATAAATAACTTTTTAATTCACTTTATATTAATTATTTATCAGTCTTCCAAAAAATTCAATTGTTCACGACTGTTTCATCAATACATACTAATTTTGTCTTAAGACAACAAGATTTGGTGATTGTTTTCTCAATTGTGTAATAGAGGAATAAATGAAAATGAAACTTCAGTAGGTATCAAGTGTGAAGAGTATAATAAGAATTTTAATACAATACAGCGCAAGTCAGATAAAAATGCCGTTAGATTCTGCGTGCATTTGACTAGTGTTGGAACTTTTTATGGATATGATCTCTGGGGGAAATTTGGTAGCGGGTTTTTAATATATTTGCAATTTTTAAGATTATGGGTTTCTCTATTAACGTTGATTTTCAATATACGTATTTATATTTTGTCGCACAAAACCAATAATTAAAACTGTTCATACCTTTTAATTTCTTTTTACCAGAACCCTTCCTTGGTTTATTTGCTTTTTGTAGTGATGGAAATACTTTACAATATTTTTTCGTTAATGCAGCCAACTGGTAGAGCCAAACAGAAGATTTGTTGCTATCACGTGCTGATTTGTAGTTTATTCAGGAACTGAATAAGTCTATTAGTAGACCTCTTGTCACTAATTCTTTCCAATCTTAGCCTATTCTAAGAT
Organism: Phasia obesa; assembly: GCA_949628195.1. Taxonomy (NCBI): domain Eukaryota; kingdom Metazoa; phylum Arthropoda; class Insecta; order Diptera; family Tachinidae; genus Phasia; species Phasia obesa. The sequence goes on along the minus strand of OX451218.1, from coordinate 61,084,545 downwards.
TTGTCGAAGGACCAATGATGTGGGTAACTTCCGTTGACCTTTATTCTAAATAAAAGGCCAATTGTGTATATTTTTCAAGGTTTATTATCCTTCTTCATGAAGGTTTTCTCATGGAGTATTGTTTAATACTAAACTAATACTTAAAACTAAAATTGAAATGGTGGTTGACAATTCTTGTAGATTTACATAATCTCAAAGAGAGAGCGTAAATGATTAGTTAAGATCGTAAATAATTTTAAACATAAACTCTTTTCATAAGAGAGATTAAACAAGAGGTAATAAATCAAACTAAAGTTCTTTTCATAAGAGTTACATTATTAGGTCAAACAAAAGGTATTAAGTCATCTCAACAACTACTGAATGAATTTTAATAAAATTTTGTGAGGAGGTACCTTGTGCAAATATAGGATAGCTTTGCCTGCAAAAATATCTCAATTCCTAGAGAAAATAGAGCAAAAGTAAGAAAGTACGCAATTTTACCGATTTAAAGGTAATGCAAACTTGAGTACATTTTTGTCAGCGGGATATTTAAAACACTATTTACGAACTCTACAATAAATTTATATAAATTTTATATAAATTTTAGAATTTTATCCAGGGATGGTGAGGATTACTTTTAAAGCATACAAAATCCTTTATTTACATACATAATAAAATGATTAAAAATGTTCAGAATTACAATAATTGTTTATTAAATAAATATTTAATAAAATAAATTTTAATTCTAATCGATTTACTTTTGCCACTTCAAAGTAAATCGAATTAAAGTAATAATGTAATCGATTTCCAGGACACTAAGAAAAAAGAATTAGTTCATAATCAAAAAGTTCGGATTCGGTTTACAGAATAGCTGTGGATCCCGCGGGATCCCAATTAGCCCGAAAAGCGTTACCGTACTTTAAATTTGGGTAAATGAGAACGTCTCAGCGAGAATAAAATTCTTCCTCTTCTTGCACAAAATAGCCCAAAGTTTTTCTTCGGGCAAATTGTGTAAATTGTCGAACAGCTATAAAAAATAAACCATAGAAAAATTGGAAAAAAAATTCAATAACAAAATTTTTAAAAATGTGTAACATAGCAACATACATATATGTGTATATAGAAAAAAAGTTTTATATTAAAAGAGTTACAATGTAAATGTACAAAGTAAAAATTTATTCCAATGTTTTTGTGTTAAAAATTTGGTTTTTTGTGTTCCCGTACTTTTGTGTAATTTTGTCTCTTTATGAGAAAAAATTTTGTTTGCTCTCATCATTTTCACAAATTTTACCCAAAAAGTAAAGAAAAAGACCTATATGTACAGGATTTAAATATGTGCAGACCTATCAAAATATTTTTATATTTTTAAATAAATCAATGTAAATGTAAAAAATGTACGCTTAAAGTACAAATATAAAAATAAAATAGACTGAGAAAAGAAAAAATTCTTTTTTCAAATTAGCACTTTTTGGGTCTTTTTGGCTGCTTGGTCGACGCGTTTGCTCTTTGAAAAGTTGGCATCCCTGCTCAGTACGCCTAATGACCGAAATTTTCGGATGGTAACTAACATTAATATGTTTGTGTTCATCAATCATACGTTCAGGTGTTCGTTACAATTCATTAACAACAGCGTTGTGAACCTGGTGCGTTTCGCACCATTTTGGGTGCTTTTCCAATTTTTTGTGCGAAAATTTCACGAGTTGGTGCGTTCTGCGCTTTATTTTAAATTTTGGTGTTTTTTTATTTTTTGGTGGCACCAACAGTGCAAAATATTCATAGTCATTTTTAGACACCATAATAAGAACAACTAGTAATGATGTTTAAGACATACCAAATCACATGCACAAAGTAAAACGGTATTGTTGTTGTATTAATTTGTGTTATGTTAAAAAAAGAAACATTTCACTGTAAGGAATTTGCTATCCCTACAAAACACATTGGTTTTCCCATTCAGCTGTTAGGCAAAAGACCTGCGAACAAATATATCAATTAATAAATACTGATAATGAGTATCCTGATAATACTGATAAAGAGTTCCATTGATTGCAGACACTCGTTGGTTTTAAATAGAAAAGTCAAAGCAATTTTAAAAATATGGCTTGAATTAAAAACGCTATTTAATACATTTCCAACATCTCAACAATATTTTTTATCTAACCAACTAAAAAATATGTACAATGATGATATTAATTATGTTTACTTAGTATATTTATCCGATATTTTAAAAGAGGTGCAACGTGCTAATCTTGCATTTGAATCAAAAAATGCCGACCAGACTAAATTATTTGATGATTTGCACAATCTCTTGAAAATGTTGATATCCAAACTCACTGAGCCTGACATTGAATTCTAATTTTTTAACAGGTGATATCAATACATCGTTTGATATTTGTTATTTGGGTTTTAAGTTTGAAGAATTAAAGAAAATAAGCAATGAAGCAAAGAAAGATAAATATATCAAAAACTTGTTGTAAATTCACCAAAAAATTAGTTGCAAAGATTCGTTTTAAACGTAAAAAATGTTTTATCTCATTGCAAAAATGATATCATGTCATTAGCAGTACAATTTGAATCCGATATCGAAATATTGTCTAGTATTGAAAACGGATGGCGAATGGTTTACCTTATGCAATGGAAAAATATTGATTCAACATTAGAATTTATGACTGAAGTTAAATGTTATTGTTAAGTTTTTTGTTAAACTATGTATATTGTGAATGATCGCTGATTTCTATGTAAAAAGTTGTGTTTGCAATATATGAAATAAAAAAATGTATTATCTAGTACAACTGAATACAAACATATTTGTTTAGTTTTTTTATTTTTGTTAAGTCTTATGATTTAATTTTGTTTTGTTTTTGTAAAAAACTTGTACTTTAAGACTGTTTTATTGTTATATTTTTAAACAAAAATAATATACTTTTTTTGGAAAAATAATTCATTCAAGATTTTAAATAAAAAAGAAATTGTAAAACTTGGTGCGTTTTCTCTTAAATGGTCCGTTTTTTCTCCACTTTGGTGCGTTTTGAAATTTCAAAGTTGACAACGCTGATTAACAATCCTTCTGTAGATAAAACTAATTTCTGTGCGTTAAGAAATGATAATGAAAAAACTGAATTCTTTGATAGTTCTTATAGCACAAAACATTTAACAAGATAACGTTTTTCCCATTTAAGCTCAGAAAGATAAAGTAAAATAAAATCTTTAACTGCAATTGTGTGTACAAAGTTTTTCAACTTAACTTTTTTACTAAATATTTTGAGCATTACCATTGAATAGAAATATAATATAATATAAATAGAAATTCTTCTCAAAATTATGCTTTATCAGCAATATGTTTATTTCATTCCTTTTATTGCGACATTTTGTACATCATTATACATGACAGCCTCTTTATCCATGACAGTAGCTGACGCAAATGTTAGTAACAAACGTGGCAGTTGCAATGGCATGAATAAAACATGCTAATAATTCCACAAATATCTCTTCTCTTATTTCTCATGCTCTGTAACATTAAAAGAAAAATTCTAAAAAATATCTTCGTTAAGACATTTTGTTAAATTGTTTCAATTTTTTCTCCACTCTTGCACGTTTGCGTTTGTTGGCAAAAGTTATTTTTTACTTTCAAGTTGATTCAATAAAAAAATATGCTGTAAGGTGTCTGTATAAATTATGTTTCATCATATTTTTGAAATCAACGTAGAAATATTGTAGTTCTTTTGCGTGTATTCATCAAATGCAATCTCACGAAATTAAATTTGATATTAAAATGAAAAAGAATATTATGTTAAGGGCTATTATGTTAACTTTTTATACCTCCACAAGGTATGTATAATGTACTTGATGTACTTTTTTCAAGAATTATTCTCACTTCTCTCTAGTATTGTCTTTACATACATATATAAATATATATTTATGTTTACTTTTAAAAGAATATGAAAGTATTTATCTAATTTAACAAAAATTTTCCGTTGGTTTTATATTAAAGCTGGCAAACTATCGATAGTCTCGCCATTCGATATTTTCGATAGTTTGATAGAAAACTATCGATAGTATCGAATTTTTTGGGAATGTTAGGTTCCATATTTTATATTCTGTATTATTGACTTCGTCAACTTAATTTATCAAGTTTTGAAATTATTTAAGTCAGTTTAATAAAAGAAAACTAATATATTAAACGATCTTAAGTAAAGTTCAGAGTTGTTTTATTAAAAAAAAAAAAAAAAAATAAAAATATAAAGCATATAAAACTTAGCATAGTGTATGTACAAATTTTCTAAAAAAAATTGTACATACACCATAAACCAGGGTATGAAAATAAACAAAAGGAAACGTTTGCTTCAGTTTTGTTTTGTACTTTTCAGTGAGTAAAACAAAAACAAAACGGATATAATAAGAATGATTGTGTCATTTAGTTTTGTATTGTTTTTGATCGTGAACACAAACTGTACATTACTTTTAAAGTACTTAGGTAAAAAAGAAAATAATGAGAACACAACAGAAATGTTTTGAGAAAGTACAATTTGCAAACGTTTGCTCAGTGTTTTGCTCATTACACACTTTGTAATTTATTAAGTCATGGCAAAATAACCATGTACGGACACCACTACGTCATAAAAGACCTAAAAAAGACCCCTGTCTCCCAGTTTTGCCCAAAGTCCTCCAGGTTTTTTTTATGGGCCCTCAAAGATGTGGGGCCTCGATGTCATTTTTGCAAAAAAGTGATCATTTCCTCAAGCTCATATTTTGCAAACCGTTTGAAATTTTGATATACTCTCTGAGGCAAAGTTGAAGCTCTTGTCATAAAGAACAAAAAAGGAATGATTCTTGAAACCGTTTAGGTAGCAGCAAAAGTGAAAAATTTCCCGAACGGTGTTAAGAATCATTCCTAGGAAGTTCATATGTTCTAGAAAGTTGTTTATTGAGATCTTAGGTTCATTTTTGTAGTTGATTGTTTCCTTGAATTTTGAACGGTTTGCTACGTATGGACCTGAACAGGGGAAAAAAGGTAAAAAATTGAATTTTTTAAAGTTTTTTGCGATTTTGACCTTGAAGATGAAGTTTTTTTGATTTTATATGTTCACAATTTTTGTTCTTTATGACAAGAGCTACAACCTTGCCTCAGAGAGTATATCAAATTTCCAAACGATTTGCAAAATATGAGCTTGAGTAAATGATCATTTTTTTGAAAATGACATCGAGGCCCCACATCTTTGAGGGCCGATAAAAAAACCTCGAGAACTTTGGGCAAAACTGGGAGACAGGGGTCTTTTTTTTTGGTCTTTTATCACGTAGTGGTGTCCGTATATGGTTATTTTTTTCCGTGTTGCACTGTGTAATGAAATCCAGCCAGTGCTTGAGAAAAACTGTATGATGACACGGTTCTTGTTATATTTAAATTGGTAACTTCTCTGATGTTCGGCCAAGAGAAGCTATATTCTTCCTTCTTAGTCGAACATAACCATTATTATTCATAATGTTACGGGCCAGCGGTTTTGAATGGTTCAAGCTTATTTATATACGTTGTTGCATGTTTCGCTATTACTGTATTAACTAGTGGCACTTTTAGGCATTTATGGATGGTCGAGTTTTTAATACACCAGGGTGAGGTTGTAATTATTCGTAAAATTTTGTTTTGACGCCTTAAAATTTTTCTAAATTTGAAGCTGAGGTAGTACCCCATAACTGAGAGCCATAACAACATATTAGTTTAAGAATCGAATTATAAAGTAGAAGCTTGCAATATAAGCTGAGGGTTGAGCCAATTTATTTGCAGTGCTTTTAGCTTCATTTGTATGCCGAGGTATTTGACCTCTGAGTGTTGAGCTAAGGTTTGGTTATTTATTCGAATAGGTGAGCATGAGTCTCTAATCACAGTGAAGGTTATGTGACTACATTTTCGTTCGTTGATTTTTATTCTCCATTTTTTAACCACAATTCCAAATAAAATATTTGAAATTCTAGTTGGGGGCTTTTATGAATCCTTAGAAAAGCAGTGTCGAGAGCAAATGTTGAAGTATAAACTCGATTGCTAGTTGGCATATCGGATGTATACAGCAAATAAAAAGTGGGTCCCGCCCGGGAATTCCCGGGAAAAGCTATAAATAATTTCCCGAGAAAATTCTTGCTAATTTCCCGGGCAAAGGAAAATTTAAAATCATGAGTACTTTAAAGAAAATTCATTGGTTCTTATTTTTAAATAAGCATTTCTTTTGCTATCACACAAATATTTCACCGTTGCAGTAGAGGCCTTGAGCTGCAGAGTTACAAATTTGATAATAGCAGATGTTATTATTCAGACACTCTACGAGCAGCTTTTGGCTATTAATTCGACTCTTTCAAAAACGATGGTTGAAAAGGAAAGTAAATGAACAAAGGGATGATAAAACGTTTGCGATACTTAAGTATTTAGAAAGTGTTGAAATTGATAATTTGCAAAAAAGTGTCAGAAAACTTTATTCAGCACAAATGTTCAACAGATTATTCAAGCCACTCGAACCTGTAGAACCGTCAACTAATAGTTGTGTTGTTAACTTGATGGAACCAACTTTTCATGAGAGACTTTTGCAACAAAAACAAGGAAAATAATGTCCAGTGATTTGTTAAACGCACTAACAGTTCTAAAATCATATTTTGTAAAACAAAAAAATTTGAAATACTTTTTCAGTATTTATAAATATTTGTTATATCTTATATGAATTTTAATTTTATTTAAACAAAAAATTATATTTGGAATCGGTAATATATATTATTTGTTTTTATTCACGCATGATTCCTTTTGAAAATTTATTTAAATAAATATTTTATGAGTATAAAATATTTATTTTTAAAAAATATAATAATCGAAATTGATTACTATGGGGAAAGCATATCCAGATAGTGGAAAAATCCACTGACGAGCTAGTTGAGCACTAGCGAAATAGCTATCTGGATATGCTTTCCCCATAGTAATCAATTTCGATTATTATATTTTTTGAAAATAAATATTTTATACTCATAAAATATTTATTTAAATAAATTTTCAAAAGGAATCATGCGTGAATAAAAACAAATAATATTTTATTTAATCTATTTTTAAATAAATAAATTAATTATTTAGGCTTAAGTTCCTAATTATAAAGAGAACTACATTGTAGATAGATTCGAAGAAAATGCATTCCACTCTGCTGGTGTCTCATTTTCTTTATCTCTTTATAATTAAGAACTTAAGTCTAAATAATTAATTTATTCATTTGTTATATCTTATTATTTTTGTCACCTGAACTGTTTTAAGTTTTATAAACTGTTAGTACTAATAAAACTATGAATATTTAAATACTGTTTCGGTAAATTAAGTTGTTTTCTTTAAGAGCTGTTTTTTCCCGGGAATCCCGGGAAGTCCCGGGGATACGAATATTTTTTTCGGGTTTCCCGGGAAGTGAAAAATCCCGAACACTAGTCCCAATTTACTACCTTGGGGAACTCCAGCTTTAATTGGTTGAGGCGAGCTTAAAAATCTTCTTTAAGCATAAACTTACGACCAGTTAAGTAACTTTTTAACAGCTTATGAAAATGAGTGGGCAGATTTTGCTTTTATTTGTAAACTAGGACCACATGTCTCGAAAACCTTTTTTTACTACATTTACTAATCTGTGCGTTTGTTCAATGGTGCTGTGCTGTCTTTTAAACCCGACTTGATCCTTTTTCGCTCAAAATTGGGTTCAGCTTAGTGAGTATTTTCTCAAATGGTTTAGACATATTTGATAACAGGCCTGTAGGATTCTACCTTTGTCTGATACTTAAAGGCAAAAAATAATTCCGATAAAATTTATTAAAAACATTCATTATTTTAGATTTACATAAAGCTTAAAGCTTTTTTAAAATTAATTTTCAATTAAAGCGCAAAAACCTAAATGTGTAGTGAAATGGAAAAAGAATAAACCAGAGTTATATTATTAAAAACAATCACGTCGTTTTAGAAACAAACATGATGATATTAAACAAATCTAATTCACAACAAGCTACTTTCATTTGCAACACACAGAGTCATATACATATATGGCGATGTGTGTGCTAAGAACATGTCGACATGTATTACCACAGACGGTTATATACGAAGTGTGTTCAAAAAATAATAAAAATTTTTAAACTATTCCAGATGCTATTCCAAATATATACTCCAGTATTTGACTCCTGAAAGCGGAAGTATCACTGGGGGCATGATGCTATACCCTTTACATTTCCTAATTTATCTTCTTTCTTTTTTCAATCTTAAAAGTGTAACGCACAACTTACAGGTGAAAATTATGAGTTGAAAGACTAACTTCATACTAAAATTGATATTGATATACTTTTTTAACATAAAGCTACATATAAATACGTTTATATGTTAAATACACCTCGTAAAGGTTTTAGTTTATATGCAAGATTGTTACCCTGCAAATATGGGTATTTTGACAATCTAGCTGGATATTACTTTTTTTAAGTTTATATTGGCTCTGAGTGCTCCTAGATTATTGAAACTTGGCAGAAAAATCTCATATGGTCATAGGAAAAATCGGACAAAGGGGAAAAAAGTTCTCCTTAGAAGAACTAATCCTACCTCTGAAAAATTCAATTTTTTTAAGTTTTTCCATACTTTTGTTTAGAAAATTTTTGTAATTTATTTCTTTATAGTATTTAATTTATCAGAGAATAATTAATTTATTCATAACTAGCTTTGCCCCCCACTTCTCAGCGTCCTTATTTTGCTTTGAAAGTAATCCATTTTAAGACTCTTAATTTTATAGAGCTTCAGATATGATTTATGTAATTACTTTATATAAGGGTACCCATCCCTGGGTAATTACTCAGAAACATAGGCTTTATATAAAAATCTAAAATTTGTATAAATAGTGGCTTAAATTACCCGCTGACAAAAAGTTACTACCAAATTTGCAGTACTATTGAATTGGTAAAATTGCCTACTTTCACTACTTGTTGTCGCTCTTTCTTGGTAATGAAATACTTTTACGGGAAGTAATATCCTATATTTGAACCACGATACTAAGGTACTTCTTCATAAAATTTTATTATAATTTAGCTAGCAGTTTTTAATTGATGCGAACACAAACAGACAGACAGACAGACAGACAGACAGACAGGCAGAAAATCCCAGTTTTATAAAATGTATAAATAATAAATAATTTACATTTTTTTTAATCTCGAATTAAATTTTTTATCATAAAAATATAAATAAAATTTTTGTCAAAATGAATATAAGTAGCCTTAATTAATATATGGCATTTTACAGAAAAAAAAAATCAATACAATATCTTTATTCGTTTAGACATAAAAAATATATTGTAAACCTCTCAAAATCGTGAAAAGGTAATAAAAGCGTATGCGAATTACTCAACTTTCCTGAATTTAACAGTTTCCAAAAACGACAAATCTCAACCAAAGGCCTTGAAAATTCACTATAAGATGATCTGCATACTTAAATTGTTCATTTCTTAAATTTATTTTTTGGCCTAATGTTCGGCTAGATTGGCAGAATACCCTTCTGTGCTCTGGATAGTTGTCTTGTTTATTAGTTGGATGTTAGTTGGCGTATTTGGTTTTGCCATTAAATAACAACAATACAATCAACTGCACTATATGTATGTTTGTATGTATGTATGTATGTATGTATGTATGTATGTATGTATGTATGTATGTATTTATGTATGTATATATGTATGTATGTTTGTTTTAACCACCGGGGATTCCAATTGTCACTGCAGTAATGGCAAATGCTTTGACGCGGTTCACTCGGGGAAAATAGGGGCACCACACGCTAGGGTTCCTAGAGCCTAAATCTGAAAGAAAAGGTCTGTTGTTTTAATACGGGTCCTCTTCGAGGCCTGACCAGTGCCCAAAGGACTGGTACCACGGGAATCGGTAGCCCCACAGAGAGCCTATCCTCTCTGTGACCGGTTATTGGTGAGGTCCCCTTCGGGGGTACACGTGGTGGTTGTGGTTTAAGATAGATTATTGCAGTTGTGCTGCAAGGTCGATCAAGTGTGCTGTTGCACTCTCAACAGACGGAGTTTGGATAGTCTCCAAACCCCTATGCAAGAGGTTATAATATGGATCTAGGCTTGCCTTGGAAAGGCTTACCATATTGTATAAATTGCTACTCATTGTGACTGTATACACACAAATTGCGATTGGTGGCAATCGTAAAGTGTTGTTATACTACACAATGGGGGCGCTAGTCTACGTCTTTATTTCACTCGGTGTTAAGAGCACCGTGGGATAAAGCCATCATGGCAGGAGCCCACGTTAATCTTGAACACATCTGTATGTATGTATGTATGTATGTATGTATGTATGTATGTATGTATGTATGTATGTATGTATGTATGTATGTATGTATGTATGTATGTATGTATGTATGTATGTATGTATGTATGTATGTATGTATATAAAAAATGCATACTCATTCTAACAACCACATGCTTAATCTTGGGTTTTCCTTTCACTCTACGCTTTTTGTGATATGGAGTTCTTGTTGGTACATATTTGGCTTACAAACGGATTTAATGTTGATAGTTAAACCCACACAAATACGTGCTAATGTTCATGATCTAACAGAATCTCAGCGGTAAAAAGAAGGTATAAGAAGGCCTTCTTACTTCTTATTTACCAGGCACGAGACATTTATTTATACGGTCTGCTTAAAGGCCTTTAATATAATGCCTTGTGATAATCGCAGGTTATATAATGAAGTCATGTTCAAAAGCCTTACATAGATTAACTGTAAATTCTTAAAACCGTACTTTATTTATTAAAGAAATTAGTAACAGTTTTTGAGATATACTGTTATACCCAAAATGAGGAAGTTGCTTGATACAAGTTGGAATTAGCATTGCTCGATAAAAGTTTAGCACCATATGGTTACACACTTGTATTTTATTCGAGAGATTTTAATGAAACAATACTGTTTGCAGCAAGCATGTTTAAAAATGGGAATCCAATGAGGAATTAAGCATTTTTCATGGAAGGGCCAAAAATGCTTAAGGATTAGAAAGGCATGCGTCTAAAACTACGTAATGTATATTACATTGTTACATATATTGTTACTGAAATTTGTAAAAATTATTTAATATAATGACATACATATTTTGTAAATATTACCAATTCATTGCTTTTTAAGTATATTAAATTTCTAAGTTGCTCGAACATTTCGCTTGAAAATATACAACAAAAACTTTCCTGTTTAAAATATCTGCATCTACATATCGCACACTAAATCATAAGCAACCACGAAAAACAGTTCTTAAAAACATGACTGTATTTGTTGTAAGCAACAATAGAACACATATTTTAGGTATTAATGTATACAAAATTTTCTTAGTCGTTAGAGATCGCTAAACTTCTAAATACAATTTGCTTTGTGACTGTTTATAATTTAGTGTGCGATTATTATATTTTGCTTTATTTGTTGCAACATTTTCGTTTTCATTAAAACAATTTAATAATATAAAGCATTATTTGTAATTCGCAGCCGAACAGCATTAAGATCGAATCGCAATTTCAATGAAAATAAATAAAAAATATGCAAAGAAAATTGTCAGCAATAATTTCGTTTTAGTTTGGATTTTGCAGAGGTTGGAGTTAGGTCGAATTCCTCGAAGTATTTTAAATATTATTTATTTTTTTCTAATGTTGAAGAGCGTATTACATATATGTATTTTATACATACATGTTTGTATATTTGTTCACTTTTTGAAGTTTCTTTTTGACCTTTTTCTCTTGAAAATACAATTGTTTCGACCAAAAGTTGAAACATAATTAAACCAACTTTTTTTTAGTTTTTTTTTAATTTTTCTTAATTTGAACTTGATTTTATAATGGTTTCCACAGCCTTTAGTTTTCGCCATATAATATTAGAAATCAAAAAACAGAATATCATGCTTTTCTTTAAGAAAGGGGAAGTAGAAATGTGTAGCTGGCCTGGACGGGAAGGAAAAATTAAAATTGTATTAAAAATGTAGATGCGGCTGTAAGAAGGCCTGAAGTAAGAAAGCCTTTTTAGTTTTACAGCTGCAACAGCATATAGCATGAAAGTTTTTGTGTTCGTTTGTGGAAAACGTTGCAAATGTTGTGCTTGTTGTCCTGGTTTTTAAGCTGACAAAGTATGTTACTCTAAATATAATGCTACACAGTAAATACATGACAGAGTAGACAATTTAAAACCAGTAACGTTTTGTTATAATGACAAAGCCATAATAGCAGTTTAAAATAAACTGCTATTGTGATCGGAAATTACGACTTAATTCATTTTACAAAATAAACGTGGACATTTTTGGAAAATGTACATGCCCATACTTTCAATGATATTTTAGTCAATAACGCAGGGCATGAATTATAAGTCAATATTGATACACAATATGTATTACATATATTTATGTAATGTTCAAAATACAAACAAGTTTTGTTATTACATCAAAAAACGCTTTATCGCTATAACGCCTCCATTGAATAATAATTGTAAATATATCATTTTGAAGTGCTGCACAAACCTCTAGCTCTTCGGTTAACGCAGAGACTGATTGGAACTTCCATCAATACAACTCTTAACTTAGTTGTTGAACAATTTTCTTTTAAAACAGCGTGCTGTGGTATCAATATCACGGGGCAAATATCACGAAGGTAAATTGCCACATTCTTCATATTTCCAATAATTTCATATTCCTTCATATAATCTGAGTATAATTGTCGGGTGTCAGTACCTATGGTTTGTTGAATTTTTATTCATTGTTATAAGTTTTTTTTTGTATTTATACAATCGGTTTTTTTATTATAAAAAAAAAGGAAGTAAGTAAAATTATGTTTTTTTACAAAAGTCGCAAAAGAAAATAAAAAATATCTTAAAATGTAACAACTTAATACATACATATAAGCAGTTATCTATATATAAAATAAAAGTGTAACTGGACCATTTCTGTACATGAAATATTTTTTGAAAGTTTTGTTTTTGGTCTGTCTCTACGTCTGCCTGTTTGTGTTCGCATCACGTAAAAACTACTAAATCAACTTTAATAAAATTTTTTGAAGCGGTTCTTTAATATCTTTATTCAAATACAGAATAATTCTTATAAAAATATTGTTACGAAAGAAGAATTTATTCATTATAGGCTCTGAACCACAATACTCTCGAACAACAACAACATTAATGGTTTGTTTTCTTACAATGATGAAAGAAAGAAACAAACAATAAAGAGTAACGCCTTAAAGAAATATTCGCATATTCACACACACACTAAATAAACACTCATCAGTTAAATACATAGCCACATACATAAATACAAGCATAAACAAATAAACAGCCACACATGCAGGTATAAAGAAATAAACAACCACGCAAACAGAAAACAAGAGCAATAACAAACCTGCCAGATCTGTCTGGAATAGAAGATTCTGGTGATTTTAAATCACCTATATAAGTGAATCGTGCCTGCGAGTAGTATAGCAGTATTAATTTAAAAGTCAAAGAGTTAAGTTGTGGAATTTTAAGAGTGTTTAACAGTTTGCTGTATTTTTGAAAAGTGGTGTTAAATAAATAAAGTGACTTACAGTAAAAGTAATAACAGTGTGTATTTATTTTGCAATTAAAAGAACCCAACGTAAAGTAAAAACGTAACAATATTTTATTTCCAAGAGAAAATAGAGAAAAAGTAGTGAAAGTAGGCAATTATACTGATTTATAGGTACTAAAAACTTGACAGCACCTTTTATTTTTGTCAGAGATATATATTTTAAACACTATTTACAGAACTCTGCAATAACTTTAGATTTTTATATAAATTTTAGAATTTTATCCATACAGAAACCATAACTGAAGCACTATAAAAATAAGAGTCTTAAAATTTGGTATAGATAACTTTCAAAGTAAAATTAAACAAAATATTGTTAGGACGCCCCACACTGTGGCCGTGTAGTGTATTTAATGGTCTTAAATCAAGGAGGTTGCGGAGCTTCATGAAATTTTGCACACATTTATTTTAAATTTTTTAAGAATTTCAATTTCTTTTTTTACAAAAATACGCCCACTTTTACGCCCACCTCCCATACAACTTAAATAGAAAATATGGCATAACTTCCATGATTTTAAATATATTAACTCAATTTTCATAAAATGTTAATATTATAATTGTAGAATGACCTCCTGAAAATATGAACTTAATCCGCCCACGTTTACGCCCACCTCCCATACAAACTATATTTCAAAAATGCAATATCTTTATATGCAATATGTTAATTTTTCGCAAAAATGCATGTAACATCCGCCCACTGTAACACCCACAACTCCAATATAAAAATTTTCCATATAAATCAATGTACAATTTTGCCGTGTCTATACAATATATTTGGAATTTCTCAGCGTCTATTGCCTGACTGCAACTAATTGTGGATAATATAATTTTGAACCGAAGATTTCGTTCTGGCATTGCTCTCCCCAAAGCTTTTCGTTGGACGTCCACGTTTACCATCCACTGTATCATCCACTACTTCATCAGTCAACGTATAATAATGTGTTAGCCATTCTTCATTGTCATTAAAAAATCTTGATGACGCTGACTCTTGTTCCACTACTTTAAAAATTGAGGCATAAATGTTTGTTTCAAAAACCGTCTGAACTTTTCTTGAGTTTTCTCAGACACTATTTTATAATTCCGAAAACTACACCAATTATAAGATCAATATCTTTTTTACGTTGAAAAACAATTTCCGAAAGCGTGCTGAAAGATATTTTTAGCTTTTCCATTGTATATTATATAAATATGCTTTAATTGCTTAATAACAACTTGCTTATCACTATACCACTCTCAAATATAATATAAAAGAATGTTTATAACGGATAACGGAGTTCATTTTTAAAAGAAAAAATGTGATCAATGTTAAGTTATTGATTAAGTTATATATAAAGCTCTTCATTTAATGTGTAGTAAGTTTACATTTAGATTTTTTGTTGTTTAGTGAACGTAAACAATGTACCGATATTACTTTGATAAATACTTTTGTGTACATTTGTTTTTGTAATCAGGACTCAAATTTAAGTTTTTTCTATATAGTACACATGCAATGAAATTTTCGTATTTCTCGATCCCAAATTGGCACCGGCTTAGTTGTACGAGTAGCAAAGAAAGAAAGAATGCATAGTTGTTTTTGCACGCGTAAAATAACGCATAACGTATATTTTTTACTGTAATTTTTTGCTTTTTCATTGTTTTTTCGGCGGCGGGCAAATTGGGGCAGGTTTTTTTTGTTTAGTCTATTAGCTGAGACTCTCAGCTTTAATTTGGTATAGGACTCCATGTGTCGCACTGCTTCGCACACAACTAAAAGTCTAACGGAAAATCATAAATGTTTTTTTTTTTGGTTTAAAATATATTGTCAAAAGAATTTTTTTTTTCAATTTTAAAATTTTTTTTTTAATATACATATAATGCTTAATGTCCATTTTAATTGAAAAAATACTTATAAGGTATATTCGGTGTATAGTTTATAAGTAACAGGCTTTTGAATATGACATAGAAAACTATTATATTTGAGACTTGTTCACATACTTCAACTTTGCACTGCTCGGGACAGAAAACCAATGGAGATATTTGCATGAAATTTTTTACACATGACCTTTAGATGGTATTTAACCATCTGTGCAAAAATCATCAAAATCGAATAGCAGATCCAAATTGATTTATTGCCGCAGTGGCCACAGTGTGCGCCCTTGACTTGTAAGCAAATGCAAAGTAAAGTACTAGGCGAGCAATATCTAAAGATTTTAGTTGGGGAATATTAAAGCTTAAATAAGTTAATGCATTCCAGCTCTCTCACAAGTAAGATATTAAAAATCAACTAGACATATCAAGAAGAAGTTTTTTGCATAATGTAAATAAGTCCTTTTTATACCCTTCACCACAGGTGGAAAGGGTATATACATATGTAGATATGTTTGTCATTCCGTGTGTAATTTTGACAATATTAATTTTCGACCTCATAAAGTATATATATTCTCGATCCTTATAAAAGGAGAAGTTGATTTAGCGATGTCCGTCTGTCCGTCTGTGTTCGTGTTGAAATCAACTTTGCCAAGGCACCCGAATAGATACAGAAAATTTAAGCACATCAATCTGCCAGGGATAGTTTCGAATATTTCGCTACTAAAATTCAGTAACAGCGGGCAAAAAACCACGCCTACCTATATTTTTTAAAAATTTTTTTGGGTTGTTTTTATTTTTTTCGGTTGCGACCAGTAAAAAATTAAAAAAATTTTCAAAAAAGTTAAAAAAAAAATTAAAAAAACACAATTTTTAAAAAATTTAAGAAGACGTGTTCAAATACATATTTGCACAGACAATTTTTCGAAAAAATATTTTTACCAAAAAATTTTGCAAATCGTTTTACAAAAGATTTTCGAAATATAAAAAAAAAAATTCTATATTTCTATGAAAATGATGAGTGTAAAATGATTTTAATACTTATTAAGAATATATATAGAGTAACATGTTTTTTTAAATACGTTTGATTCTTAAATATGTAGATGAGATCTCTGTTTTAAAACCTATTCACCTAGATGCATTAAACACATATACAACATCAGGTTCCGAGGTGGTGGTTTCAGTGTTCAGTACCATTTATAGAGGGTGTTCTATGGTTTTTGATTGGTAGCTTCACTTTCAAGTTGGGAGTATAATCAATGCTTTTTAAAATTGTTTTCCTGAAACTTCGTTGGGCCCTGACAAGGGTAGAGTATGTATGGGGGAAATGTGTGCAGCTACATGGAAACATTTAGAGATGGTAAATTATAAATGGAGTCATTTTTGGACATTTGCAAGAAGAGGAAGTCGTTGCGCACGGAAATATGATTTTAGCTATAATCTCGATTGTATTGATGAGACAGGATATGTTTTTGGCAAATTTAGATTTCTTAATCAAATTGATATTCTTTGCGAAATTTATGCTTTTTAGTGTCATATCGATTTCAACTGCAATATTGATTTTTTGGGTAAATTCTGTGAAATTTATATTTTTGGTACACAGGCCTGCTCCGAAAATAATTTTTTACCAAAGTGATTTGAAATCATAAAAAAGGTGTTTTACACATAAATATTCGAACCTGCAATGTTAACCCAGGCTATCAATTTAATAAAAATTAAAAAAGAAAAACAACAAAACCAGCATATACATACATAATAAATAAAACTTATTTGAAATGTACATATTTTATTTATTATGTATGTTTAAAAATGGTTTGTGATTTGACATCATAAATAAATAATAATAATAAATTTATTTTTTACGGTAAAACTTTTTTAAAATACATAAATTATGGTTCTTTTTATAAAAAAAAATAAAAATTAATTCACTATCAAAACACCCTTTAAGTTTTTTTTTACTTTTCTATATAGCGAACATAGGTTTAATTAATCTGTGTAAATTTGAAGTGTGTGAAGTGACTCGTCACTATTGGTAATATATATGTTTGTTTGTTTGTTTCAATTTTAAGTTACTTCTCTAAATGGTAATATATACAAATTTTGTAAAAAAATCGAGACTACTTATTACGCTTCCAGCGACAGAGGGCTCTGATTGAGGCACAGTCATTGGATTGACTGATTTTTATTAAAATTTTTATTGAGGAAAAATCATTGCAACTACGATTAAAAAATTGTCAATATTTTTGAAGTAAAAAACAGAAGGTTTCACCGTTCTCTTATTTTCTAATTTTTAATTTTCAAAACTATGTCCAACAGAATGTAATACTAAGATTTTCTATAAGATAACGAAATGGCAACGACATTTCAAACCATTCTCGGACGGAATGAAATAGCTAAATTGACTTCCCTGTATATAAAGATCCTGTTTGAATTGAGATGTTTTGTTTAGAAATAAAAATGTTGGTGATTTTTCCAAGGATTTTTTAAATTATTGATGGCTTTAAGATTTTATTTTTAAATATTATTTTTTTTTGTGAAATTTTTTGGATCTAAATTTCAGTTTTTAAATTTTCGGTTTTCTAAAAAAAAAACATCATACGTACCCTGAAGTAAAAGCTTATAGAAAAACTGTACTGACTCGCTTTTGACTTAGTCACCACTATCTATCTAATTATGTCACACTAATTTTCTGTTTTATAGACTTTTAGCATGTGCTTATCATTGAAAATACACTAGTGACATTAAAAGTATCGACTGGATATTGATTAGGTAGTTCTAATTGGAATGAAGATATTCGACACAGAAATTTACTATTTTTCTATAAATAAAGCATCAGTTTGTATACCTTCCTTTAGGAATTGTAAGTAGTTAGAATTTTACTAGAGACATTCACATTAGTATATTTTTGCACTTAAGTAAACATTATTAGTGTTTTTCAGGAGGTTCCTAAGCAAATAAATAACATTTAAACACATTCTTTTTCGTTTTAAGGCTAATCAACAGTTCCAAATATAAAATATTATTTAAAAAAAAAGCTGGATTTTTTAAATTCTTATAAAAACTGTAAAACAAATCAAAATTTCATATATTATTTAAAACAAACTTAGAGATCGTGTTTTTCAAGGATGGCTGAACTGACTAATTGCAATTAATAAAGAATTGTTTTTAAACAAACGGCAGCCTTTGTATTTTTTAATTTTCATTTTGAGTATTATTTTTGATTTTGTTGCGACTGTTTTGTTTAAAATATTTCTTTTAAAATATTCGAAAAACAGGACTCAAAGTCTTGTCGACAAAGACAATATTTTACCAGAAATGCTAAAGATTGATCCCCTACTAAATAAACCTTTAGCAATTCTGGTAAAATATTGTCTTGCCTGGAGATTTATTATTATTCAGTGTTTTATTGCCTTGTCTTTTTTAAGTATTGAAGGACTCTGCACTGGAATATCAGTTCTGGAGGGATGTGCGTGTCAATTACGAGTGTTTTGCAGTAGTATTTGTTAAAGATCGCTAATTAGTCTTGTTTTTAAGTCACCATTTCGTCAGCCCTGTTCCTTAAGGGCCGCGAAGAACCGATTAATCACACGCGGAATAACAACTCTGCGGAAAATTGGTGTCAATTGTTCTAAAAAATTATAACTTGTGACTGATGAAAAAAGTCCTATTAAGTAAATGACTTAAAAGTGCAAGCCTTAAGTGCGCAATTAGAGAATTTACACAATTAAGGGCTTAATTAAGCTCAATTTACCATACGGGAACTCAGTTACTAAATTGAGCAATTAGTACATAATTGCGTCTCTAATTAAATAAAATACGAAATGCAACCCTGCTGTATATTACTGAGAAGTATGTTCAGTGAGAAAAATTGGGTTCACTGCATGGCACGATTATATTAGGTAGTAGCATTACTGCTACAAAAAACATCCACATGTATTTTGTTAATAACAATTTAATATTCAGATGTAAAAAAGAGCTGACTTAAATAAATAATTATAAAGCAAATTGTAAGTTTTTTCTTTAAGTGCTTTTAATTGTATCCAATAAATAGCAAAAAAATTTTAAACCGCTATTTTTATCCCTTTCATTAAAACAAAAACAAAACAAAAAAAAAAAACAAAAATAATTAAAAACAACGTTTCTTCAGCTGTCAAATATTAATTGAGTAGGCTGAAGATTAAATGGTCGAAATTATGAAAACATGTCAGAACAGGGTATTAGTATACAAATAATAAAATTAAGGAAAAACAAATAACAGATGTACGCGCATACATATGTATGTACATATCCAGCAACATTTTTATCCACAACTTCAGTCGGAAGAATTTCTTAAATAATAAATTATATCACTGACTAGCTGTGCCCGCCACTTTGTTAGCGTTCTTCAATATTTTGTTCGATTTTGCTTTGAAAGCCATCCACACCAAAGACCCCTTTTTTTAGTTTGTTTTTTTAAAAGAGTTTTTTTAAAAGAGAAGTAACACTCAGGCAATTAATGCCTATATTAACTGTTTTACTTCCTTTAGATAGGAATAGAGTAGATAGTAGAGCTTCGCTTATGGCAATAGTGCAGTTGCAAGTTGTGATTATTTTCGCCGGCGATTTAGAGCAATGTGGTAATACCCGCAAAGTCGTTTTTAGTTCCGCCTTAAACTATGCTACATTCAGTTTATGTATTTTTTTACTTTAAAAAAAGTATGCATATCCGGTTAGTTCAACTCCGTACTTTCACTGCTTTTTCTCCACTTTCTCTTGGAAATAAGATATTTAAAATTTAAATTTTTAAATTATGCTAATAATTTACAAGACAACGTTGTTTTTCTTACAAATACTGTGTTATTTAACAAAATCAGTTTTAATACATTTTAATGAAATGTGTTTTTCTCTCGTAAGTAAATCAGCTATCAACTATGTTTTATTCATTTAGACTAATATAATAAAAATTTTAACAATTTTAATAAACAAAGCATTAATTAATTTTTAAGATACGACCAATGTTGCGATGATTTCCACGTCTATCGATGCATTTTTTTCATTTCATAGACACTTATATAAATTATCATATAGATATTATTTTATGAAAGGGTGCCGTAGCTCAAGTGGTTAATACGTTGACTACTAAGCAATAGTCACGAATGCAATACTCAGCCGTGGCAACATCAATTTTTTCTGATATTTATTATCTACACATATAATAAAATAGTAACTCACTTCCGTCTGTCTGTCTGTCTGTCTGCTTTTCATTGACGTTCTCATCACGTTAAAATTACTGGATGGATTTTAACAAAATTTTGTGAGAAGTTACCTAAGTATCCTGGTGCTAATATAGGATACTTTTTTTCCGTAAAAATGTCTTAGAAAGTGGAGAAAAAGCAGTGAAAGTACGCAATTGAACTAACAGGATATGAATACTTTACTTCTTATGAATACTTTACTGCATAAACTGATACGTAGCATATCTTAAGGCGGAACTAAAAACTTCGGTATTACCACATAGCACTAAATCGACAGCGAAGTAAAATAATTATAAATTGGCTATGCTTGCTTCAAACTAATTCGCCTAAAGTGCTTGCAAAGCTTTACTGTCGCACTAACCATCTGTCTTATCTACTACTATCCCTTTCTAAAGGAAGTAACACAGTTAATGTAGGCATTAATTGCCTGAGTGGCCTTTGGTGTGGATTGCTTTCAAAGCAAAATCGAACAAAATATTGAAGCGGGCACAGCTAGTATAAAATAAATTAGCTATGCTTCTAGCACTAGCATTCAACAAATATACCTACTACATAACACAAGAGGGCGCTGCTCCAACAACACTGTTCTTTCTAACAATAATCATAAGTGACGTGCGATTTATTTGGAAAGTTGCCATAACTGAAGCTTTAACTATCACACTAAACCATCATCCATGTAAGTACTTGCACCACAGTTATACCTAATTGGAAGTGCTTCTTTTCTTCAACAGTGATGGAATGTGGTTTATGAATAGAATTTTAGTATAAAAACGGATGCAATTTTGAGGTTTTGTTTTATTTTCACACGTCACATTGTCACAAGTGTTTGTCACATTTTGAATCATACATGAATACACTTTCAACCATACCTGAAGATATGGAACTATTGTAAGGGATTAGACTGGCAATGGCGATGATTGTGTTTCCTTCGCACTTTTAATTTCCTGTCAAAATTCTACCATTATATACGTTCGTATATTATGTCACTTGTATCATCTGCAATCACTTCGTATGTTGTTAATATTGCAGTTATTGCTACATCTACTGATGCTACTTTAGTCCTTGTAAATATCCTTCTTGCCTTTTTAGTTGCTTAGAAATATTTGAAAACGATATTGTTTTTAATGGTACTTGTACAAGTGTGCGTTTACAATGGATGAATGCATTTTTCAGTTAGTAGTTTAACATTGCCGCCACTGATGTTTGCCACTGGTTGTCGTAAAGCTCGTATTGTTCTTATTTGCTGTATAAGTAGTTTAAGTTCTACAAAAAATAACTTTTTTTTTTCAATAGCAGGTAAATTGTATATCAACGACAATAATGAAAAAGTAGGTGAATTTATAGATGATTTACATCAAATAAAAAACATAAGTTATATATGCATTAGAAAAGAAAAAACATGGTTGCGGTAACCATAATCGAAGAGCAACACATTATGATTAAATTATATAGTTGCCTTAAACCATATTATTATTAATATAAACATTATATGGTTAAAATAAATGATTATAATATGATTACAAAGTATGAAATGTCATGAGCAAGCAATAATTATCACTTTATCTTTTTGCAAGCCGTTTTTAAAGAACATGGACGGGCACGCACAATTTTGCCATCGCTTTCATGGTATTCGCATATGTCAACCATACCATCGTAGTCCACGGGTTTACCATAAAATAATTGTAAATCCTTTGAACGGCTCAAGATTTTTTTCATTACCTTGTTCATGTTGTTCTTAAAGACATCAATTTGATCGACGGATCGCTTTTCCAAACCAGCCAACACCTTTTTCATGTAGCCTTTCAAGTACAAAGTGAAGCCTGTCTTCGAAAGCAAAGCATTCTTGAAAAAGGAGGTTGAGAAAAATATCAACGTCGGCTTTAACGGTTGAGTCGGTACCCTCATCAGTTTTTTAGGTGAGAGATTAAAACCTTAAATTTTAGTGTCGCCTTCGCTGAGGATTACTACTTTAGGCCTCGTAAATTACAACGTCGACCAATTTCATTTTGTAAGTATCTGCGAACATTTCATCAACAGTAATGATGTCCTTCTAGATTTGCAGGACCTCGAGGTTTTATTGGTTTTTGTGGTGTAAAAATTAAAAAAATTTCAGTCACTCAGCGAGAGGACACAAATTGTGGTAATCGAGACACGACGTTTGCCGAGCGCTCAATTCAACAGCGAAAAATTAATAATTAAATATGTATATACATATGTAAATAAATTCCCATAACAATTGTTTACAACGTTTTTATTATTTTTTTAAGTACAAATCAGTTAACTCCGACGATGTAAACAAACAAATAGTATTTGTTTTTAACAATTTGTTGGTTACGAACGAATAAATTTTACATATTTTTGTATTATTAATATATTATGGTTTAAATTAATTATTATTATTTTCGAATATTAATAAACCTTTGGTTGTGATTTAAAGTTTAGTTAATTGTTTACGTAACATTTTAACAAAAACTTGTTTATCGGGGCCAAAGTAATAATACAAACAACTAAAATATGTTCATCGAAACCATACAGAGTTACAGAGAAAATAATGTGATTCCAGTGACCATACCATAACTTCGTTTATTTATGGTAAAAAAAAGAGAATATATTTGAAAATTAATAAAAGCTTTTTTTTAACAATGTTGCATTAGTTTTTAGATTGGTAACACACACCTATACACGTTGCTTAACAATACCACTTACACTGATGATAGAAACTGACGATTTGCTGATATCTTATATGGGAACAATACCGTTAATTTCTAAGTTAAATGGATGTGAAAATATTCAGACAAAAATATTTTTTATATTTTATTCTTAATTATCTCCAGTTCCAATGCTATAAGCCGTAAGGCTTATAATTTGATAATTGGTTTTAACGAAGGAAAATTACATTATTAAACTTATAAGTGAAAGATTGCAACGTATATTTTTTCATTAGAAAGTGGTAAACGCGTATGTATCTAAAATAGAGTAGGGAATAAAGAAAATTACCTTGCAAAAATTTACAGGTGTTATCGTTTGCGTTATCAAAACTCATGAGCAAATTATAGCACCTGCTAATAAGCAAATTTTCTCCGATCAAAAGGAAAATTTAATATAAACGTTGCGTCCATGTACAAACGAGTTAAAATGTGTGAATCGGGATAACATTTCTAAAACAATAATAAAAAAATTTGGAATGAAAATCTGTGTAAATTCTGAGGAATATATCCATAAATATTTTGCTGGCATAAATGTATGTATGTAAGCATATTTAATATATCGCACCCTAAAAACAAAAGGGTCACAAATCAAATTTTCCAAAACTGACTTTATTCCATAAATTCACAGTACATATCTCTAACTATTGCAAAAATTTATTTCATATCACTATCTTTTAACTGGAAAAATACAGTTATGTCTATTTTTATGTTAAGTATTTTGCTTCTGCACAAAAACAGTTTTTTGTCTCTCCTGAAAATTTTAGTATTTTTAGTTGTGACCCTTTTGTATTTAGGGTGCGATATGTCTAACCATGACCTCTCACCAAGGCAGTTATCCAGCATTAGTTACGCCAATTATCTAAGCAAAAGTGGATATAAAGTTTAACCCTGTTCAGTGGTGTTATCATCCATTTCTTCCTCCACTGGCCAAAAAAAAATAGAGCTCCTTCACAGACTAACCGCTGCACCACTTTCGGAGCTCCCTTGCACATCTATATCATATTCCCTTTCATTCGTAAAATTCCCAAGAGTAATGGAAAAAGCTCTTAATCTACACAGAGCTCCATATGCAGAGGTAAGTCTATATTAATATGCTTTTTCATCATGGATTAGACTAACTAACTAAAAGAGAGCAAATCTTCTAGAACGTAGTCTAGTTATTTTCGCCAGCCTCCTAGCAGAGAGAGAAGATCTAACTAGCAGTAATCCAGATTTGAATCGGTATGGAAAAGCTATCAGCAGTATATGTCAACCCTTGCCCACAATCCAGAATAAAAGTAGTAGTTATTGATTGATGATTCATGGATTCACTACTATTTACTTGATGTGAAACAACTTGGAGCCATGGCTCCCATTACCCATAGAAGTGATTTCAAGGTAACTCTCAAAGCCCATCGCAGTTTCGATGGCAAAAGTATACGATTTTATCATGAATTGTTGCCCCATCTACTGTATTCTCCAAATATGGCTCAAAACGACTTTTTTCAGTTTTTACCAAACAACTCGATTTAAGTCAAATGAGCATTAAGCCTATTTTAAAAATTTTTATTAAGTATAAATTTGCGGAGGGTTTAAAATATTTCAAAAATCTCAAATGGCTACATTAATGAACCCGTACTATAAATTAAGCAATTCATTTGAGCAAAAATTAATTTATGATTATTAAGTTGTTTGGTGCTTATATCTTCTTAACAAATTAATTTATGTGAATTTGATCAAAGTCGTACATATGTTTTTACAACTACACTCTTTTTGTGTACAGTGTATAAAAAATAATATGAATTTTGTGCAAGGATTTTACATATTTTTAGTATACAATTCTGTGAATATAATGACAGCATTAGGTAGCAACAATAAAAGCAAGTAATATTAATAATTATAGTTTCAGTGTTTTTTATTATTATTTTTTTTTTTATTTTAATATCCTCTTGGTTCTTTTGTCTGTTGTTGTATTGTTGCTGCGCGTACCTTTATTGTGCCACCGGAATAAACGTTCAAAATACAAAGTGTTTCCTGGTTGACAAACATCTTTTACCAGAAATTTATTAAAATTTTAATGCACCTTTTTGAAATAGAAATATTTCAACAATAAATAGAAAGATATTAAAATGGCTTTAGAACTTTATTTCTTTTTCTATAACTAAAGCTTTAATTAAAGTTTAGTAAGCAAATAAATTAAAATGAAATAGCGAGGATTAAAAGAAAAATTGTTTTATGTTTAAAATATAGCGGTTAAAATATTTTCTTTGAATAGTTCTAATGACAAAAATAAAAAGTTATAAGCCAAGAATACAAATTTATTAAAAAGTAAAATACAGCTTTTTGTTGTTTGTTAAACCAGCATATGAGTACTTTGTTTCTTTAAATCTGACAAATCCTTGCTTTGTGCCAAATTACTTGGGATTAAAAAATATTAAGCAGCTGCCTTTGTGTTGTAAAGTCTCATGTAAAGTCAACAAAGTCAAAACAAATTAAAAATCTAAATGTTGAAACGCATTAACAAAACAATCCATAAACTGCTGTAGATTTCTACACAAAAATAATCAAGAAAAAAGCAAAACAAATAGTTTTGTTATTACGAAGATACTACTACCCCACTGTAATATGACAATTGTAGAAAAGACAAGTAAAAGTAAATATATTGATAGGTAGCGACCCTACAAGAATTAGTTACTTATTTTGATCTCAGTGCGGGCTAGAAACTTGGTAAAATTTTCACATTTATGTTTTTTAAGCGAATCTGTCTTTTCTATCCACTTTTTTAAGTTAAAGTTTCCGGTCGGTAACCGCTATGTAAATGACAACATAAAAACTATAGCGTGGTCACCGAGACCTTCTTGTATACCTAATTTAAGCTCTTTTGCTTTAGAGTAAGTCAGTGAAAGCTACCTACCTATACGCTTACCCGGTCTTTGTGTGGTGTCTTTATGTTTTCAGTTTTATAACTTTGCGATAAAAGTAAAGAAGGGTTAAACACAGGGAGAATGGATGCATGTGATATACACACTGTGTGAATAGGTAATTGATCGAAAGATATTTTGTATTTTGCGTTGCTACAAGAAAAAAAAATAGTTGATATTGTTTGAAATAACAAACGATGCTAATTAATTAATCAGAATAAAGAATGCTTAAACAACTCTTTAAACTTGTTTATTTTTTCTTTTTTCTATTGCTTTTATTTACTTTTTAGGGTTCCATACACAAAGTGTAAAAACGTAACCCAATGGTTTTCGCTACAATGTCTGTCTGTCCGTCTGTCAGCGACTTTTATCTCTGGAACCATAATAGGTAGAATCTTGAAATTTTCACAGATGATGTTTAGCTATTGCCGCTATAGCAACAAATACTAAAACTTATAGGGTGTTCCGATAGAGAGGCGTTTTTCACGAATATGTGCCTATTTCGTGAACTGTAGGTGGAATACACTTGAAATTTACAAATAGTAATTAAAACTTAGTTCACTATATAAACAACTATAAAAAAATAAAACTAAAAATTAAAGGGTGTTCCGATAGTGGTTTGATTTGCATGTATAAGGCCTAAGTTTTGAACCATAATAGGTTGTTACGGTGAATAACCCTAATATTTCATCCTAAAATTTACCCAAGTACAAATTTATTTAGCATTTTGCATAATTTCCTTCCTTTTTAAAACGCAACTTGAACTGTAAAGAAGTTATTACAGAAATAAAATTCCTGTTCCATTTTGATAAAAATTATTAAATAATACAAGTGTATGTATAAAACATAAAAATGTGAACATAAATAAATTAATAAATTTAATTAAAATTGCAGATTTTAGCTGCTTTCAATACAGCTCAAAAATAGTGTTTTTACTTATATCAATGAGTGAACATTGCTAAAATACTTGTATTATTTATAACTTAAAAGCCTAACAACACCTGGATTAACCTTCTTGGGAAAATCTGTAGCAAATTTGTGGTTCAAAAGGCATCACGTGGGATATAAGAAGACAGGCTTTGACATAACCTCAAAGTGGCACACTATGTCAGGTGTGGAAAATGACCAAAGCTCTCCTATACTAGTGCAAGTGGATCCACTCAACACATCAAACAACCTAGCAACTACCTCTTCAACCGTTTCAACACTAGCCGAGGTTCAACAATCACCTCCAAGTGGTCTCGAAGCAAACGAGGGTAACATTGCAAACGCCACGCTTTTATCATCTTCAACGCCCAAATCGGAGACGCAACCCTTAGCAGCAGAAACACCATCTTTAATTTTATACAAGAAAACCACTCGTTCAGGTAAAGTGCGTAAAGAAATTAAAATTAACAGAAATTCTACTAAAAAAAAGGTTAACCAAAAACCCAAAACCAAAAAACCACGTGTTGATTTTCAATCATCCTTCATTATGACCTCTACCACTACTCTGCCAACTGTGTCTATCACTTCATCTACTTCCTCTGTAAACCCTCTGGCATCGAGCGTCTCCAATCTCTCCATTCAAACCTCTGCCAACAACAATATTCAACGTCTGCAGTTTCCACCAGCATCAAACTTATTTAATCATGTTTGTTCTAGCTCAACAGTGATGGATCCCGTGCAAAGTAATTCCATCAAATTTAGAGACAACAATTCATCTCCACCATCTGCTTTTTTAGCAACGCCATATGCGTCTATTGGAATTAACACATCAAATGCAGGTTATGTTAATTTCTCATCTGCAAACAATAATACTCATACCCTTGCATACCCTTCAAACAATACCATTTTCAACAGCAGCTCTGCTAATAGAATAACTTCCGCTCCTCCTATTACCTCGTATACAGTTTTCCAAACCCCATATAGTCAGCCACTATCTCAACCCACCTCCGTCTTTAGCTCTATGCAACCACCTCAATTCATTCCTATATCTAATTTTCAGCAACAAAATTCAAGCAATATTTTCAACAGCTCTGTACCTAACTGCGATAATTATTCTCAAAACAATAGCCAAAATTTCGTTTACAACAGCCATCCATTTACATCTAGTTACCTTCATGCCAATAATTCCATTTCGGACATAACGTTATATAACTCGCATATTGCAGCCCGTCAATCAATTAGTAAAGATTTGCCAATTTTCTCAGGAAAACCCGAAGAATGGCCCATATTTATCACCAACTACATGGAGTCGACTCAAAGATGCGGATTTACTGATCAGGAAAATTTAATCAGATTGCAAGTCTTTAAAGGGTGCCGCTTGTTGGGCCACATATTTATTTCATTTAATATAACTTAATAATAATAATAACAATAACAATAATACCATAATTGAATTCTATAATACTTAAAATAATACTTAACTTTTAATTTAAAATAAGTAGCTAGTAAACCATGAACTAATGGTTTTGCTGAATAGCAATACTGGCTTTTTTAGTATATTAGATTTAAAATAAATATGTTTCACTTGCGAAGTAATATCGAAATCGATTGGTCGTATTTTTATTTGCGAATTTATATTTTTTCACCAAGTGCCCTAACTTTTTAAATTATAAACTATTTAATTTAAAGTGTTCCTAAAAAATATTAGGAAGAAACATTTTGGCCCCCGAGCAGGGACGACGTGAAAATAAAAATAAAATAAAAAATTAAAAATTTGATAATTTATTTCAAATTTCAAAAGTGAAGTGTTTAGTGTTTCATTTACATAAAAAAATAATACAAACAATTGTCTAAAAACATTTAAACAAACAGTGCACAAACAGTTTAACAAAACAAACATATAAAACAAAACACAATCACACAAACAATCACTTTTTAAACAAAAATCACTATTTACAACAAAAAAACCACACAATTTCAACACAACAAACTAAATATCATCCCGTCCAGAAGTCATCCAGATGCCCCGTTGCCGTTGCATCATCTGCAGAGCTGAACGTGTCCAGGGGAGTACTTCCGAATCTGAAACTCAGGTAACAGTGTAAAAAATATTTGTGTTAAATTACCTTAAATTTGTAAATTAATCAAATTTAAGAGATTTTTGTAAATTAATCAAAAATTCTTTTCACTTTGCAAGTCGAACACAATAAATATTTTTTACACTTAAATATTTGTGAAACAATTTATTTATTTAATATTTCTATTAAATATAAAAACCCACCCTTAAAAGTGAAATCTAACGCGAGTTATTAACATAAACATACATTCGTACATATGTATATAATTTATTCTCTTTATTATTGAGAAAAAAAATTATTACTTCGTTTTTACCTTCGCATTTTTTTCAATTTAAAATAATTTTAATTTCGTTATTAAATACACACAAATATTCGCGAGTGTTAATTTTGTTTATTTTAAATAAATTAACTAATACTAAATTTGCATTTTCTTTTATTCTTGCATTCGTTGTTATTAAATTATTAAGATCAGTGTTTCATTCCGTGTGTTCCTATACCACTTGTAGTTATTAATTTACATACAGCAGCTGCTAACAGTGTAGTGCGTTTACACTAGCATCGAAAAGTTAATTTACATACAAGTTTAAAATAATAATTCGTTCGTGCGTTCACACTATCAACGAGAAATTAATATTCATATAATTGGAAAATAATTATTATTAGTGTGTTCTAACTAACGTTTTTATTTTACATTACTTTTGCTAATTAACTTTAATTCGATTTTACTTGGTTAAATAAATATTTTTATTTACCAAAGGCTGTTTTAAAGTGGTTTTCGAAAAAATTAAATAAATTATTTTTAATTTCGGAACAAATTGATCAAATAATATTTCGAATAAAGAAGAAAAACCGAGTATTGTGTAACCGACGAGAGAGTAATATATTTTTAAATTCTTATAATCCAAAGCAATTTTAATTTCTTCGTTTTTAAAAATATTTCGACCAATAAATTAATTTGGTATTTTAAACTTTTGCTTTGAGGAATTATTTACATAAATTAAATTAATATGACTAGTAGAAAACGTGAAGATCCTCCTTCCAGAATGGAAACTTTAGAGAAAATAGTGGTTAAAAAGGCAAAGGTTGTACAAAATACCGTCGAATTCGGCAATCTATTAGGGATAAGACAATTTCTTTCAATCCCATCGAACTAGAATGCCGCTTAGATATTTTAAAAACGTATTTTGATCAAGCAATGAAGTTTCAGTCTGACGTGGATAATTTAGATCCCGAAAATGACGATAGAGCTGAGCTTGAAGAAGTTTGTGTGACCACAAAAGCGATGTTTTTAAGTCTCTTGGCTAAAAATAGACAGGCAAATATGCCTGAAACTTCATTTTGTGCTCAAAGCCATCAGTCAAGACTACCAAATATGAAGCTCCCCAAATTTACTGGAAAGTATTCTGATTATAAGAACTTTATGAGCTTATTTGAAAACTTGGTCCACAATGATCCGACGTTGACAGATATTGAAAAATTTAATCATTTGATATCATGCTTGTCCGATTCAGCTTTAGGTACAGTTAAAGCTTTTCAGATTTTAGAAGAAAATTACCCCAAAGTACTAGCCAGTTTAAAAAAGGTTTATGACAACGAATGTCTAATATTTTTTGATAATATTTCTAAGCTTTTTGATTTACCAGAAATCACAAAACCTTCGGCTACTGCTTTGCGAAGCATGATAGACACAGTTTCTGCTATATATGATTCCCTATTATCAATTGGCGATGACAAGAAAATTACAAATGCCATTTTAATACATTTAGTGATGTCCAAAGTTGATCCAGTGACCAAATCGAAGTGGGAAGAACAGCTTGATTTCGAAAAGCTCCCGTTGTGGTCAGACTGTGAATCCGCCTTGAACAAACGGTACCAGCATATTTCTGCTGACGAATCTTCGAGTTCAAGACCGAGGTTTAATAATAATTATAATAATAAAACTGAATATTCTAAGAAGAAAAATAACAGGACATCATCAAATTGTACAAAATCGAAACCATCTGCTGACAAATGCTTATTTTGCAAATCAAATCAACATATGATTAATAATTGCCCTTCTTTTAGTGCTGAGTCCGTAACACAAAGATTTGAATTCATAAAATCCGTACCAGCATGTATTAATTGTTTGAAAAAAGGTCATACAGTAGCAAGATGTTCATCTTCTAAATGCAGAATATGTAGTGGTTCTCATAATTCACTACTACATAGATATAATACAAGTTCTAACAATTCGAATATCTACTCTGAACAGCCGTCTACTTCTCACGCTTCGGTGAATTACTCTTCATCTGAGGAAAGAATTATTCTTGCCACAGCTGTAGTGAAAGTAAGAAGTAGTTCTGGTAAATTTATTCTAGCCAGAGCTCTTTTAGATTCCGGTTCTCAACCAAATTTGATAACTGAGGAACTTGCACAGCTACTACAATTGAAAAAAGAAGGAGGCAGATTGAGTTTAAATGGCATAAGTGAAACAAATTCAATTTCTAAATCTTGCGTAAATTTAACTGTCACGTCGAGGGTTAACTCTACTCAATTTACTTCAAAGTTTTGGGTATTGAGTTCAATTACAAATATGCAACCTGATCTCAAATTAAATACAACTAGCTTGAATATTCCTAATAATATAGGATTAGCTGATCCTTACTTTTATAAGCCACAAAAAATTGATTTATTAATTGGAGCAGACATTTTCTTCGATTTAATTTGTGTTGGCCAAATTTTAGTCTGGCCCGAGCCTGCCAATTCTTCAAAAGACTTCGCTTGGTAGGATTGTAACTGGAAAATACAGTCAATCAAAGGGCTCGACAAATAACAACGTATTTCATTTGAATACTTTTGTAGAACACGAGAGCAATGTTGATTCAATAGTCAGAAAATTCTGGGAATTAGAAGATATTCCAAACGAGTCAACAAAAATATATTCTGAGGAACAGCAACAATGTGAGGACAAATTTAGAAATTCAGTACGACATTTAATGTCAGGACGATTTGAAGTCTCATTGCCTTTCAAATCTGATACAAAATTGCATGGTTCATCGTTTGAAACTGCCAAAAGACGATTTCTCTCTTTGGAACGAAAACTTTCCAAAGATGATACTATGAGGCAGATGTATCATGATTTTATGAAAGAGTATTTCAATTAAGGTCATATGTCACTTTTAGACAAAATGCCCGATTTTCCTCACTATTTTATACCACATCAATGTGTTTTGCGACCTCACAGTTCAACTACGAAACTTCGAGTAGTTTTTGATGCTTCATGTAGAACTTCTTCGCATGTATCACTTAACGATTTGTTAATGGTTGGTCCAACAATTCAAGAAGAATTATATTCTAAATTGATTCGTTTTCGTTTCCATAGATACGCAATTACTGCAGATGTTGAAAAAATGTATCGTCAAGTTTTAATTTCTGAAAATGATAGAAATTATCAATTAATCCTTTGGAGAGAGAATCCATCTGATAATTTAAAAGTGTTTCGTTTAAACACTGTTACTTACGGCACACTTCAGCGCCATTTTTGGCCATCAGATGCTTGATTCATTTAAGCGATTTGTACAAAGAGACTTTACCTATTGGTTCAAAAGTTGTTCGCAGTGATTTCTATGTTGATGATTTGCTAACTGGAGCTGATAGCTACCAAGACCTCAATATAATTCGTAACCAGGTTACTGAAATTTTAAGTTCATCTGGTTTAAAACTTACGAAATGGTTTTCAAATCATCCTAATATTATAAATTCAATACAAAATGAAAAACTTTTATCAAGCGATTCCGATTCTGCAAAAGCTCTCGGCATACATTGGGTTCCGAAGAATGATTCATTTAAGTTTCATTTGGAAGATAATTTTCAAGAATTAAAAGCTACAAAAAGAAACATATTATCAGCCCGATAGTAACAAAATCCAAAATGTTATTACAAGAACTTTGGATTCAAATATTTGACTGGGATGAATCGATTCCTATGAGACTATATACTTCGTGGGAAAATTTCAAATCTAATTTACTGGAAATTGATTCAATTACAATCCCAAGATTCGTGAACACAACTTCTACAGCAAAAATTCAAATTCATGGATTTGCTGATGCTTCAATTCGAGCATATAGTTGTTGCATATACATTAGAAGCTCCGATTCAAACAAAATTGTATCGAGACTACTTACGGCGAAATCTAAAGTTGCTCCACTCAAGACTAAATCTCTTCCGAGACTTGAGTTATGTGCTGCACACCTATTGGCTAAGTTGTGGAATCGAGTTAAGTTAATGATGAGCTTTGAAATCGAGAGTGTTAATTTCTGGACTGATTCCGAAATAACACTGCATTGGATTAAAACGCATCCATCTTCATTATCTACTTTCGTTTCAAATCGTGTGGCTGAGATTCAAGAATGGTCTGAAAAAGTTTCATGGCGCCATGTGCCAACTAAGCAGAAAACAGCCGATATTGTTTCAAGAGGATGTGATGTCGAAGAATTAAAAAATTCTATTTGGTTTGAAGGACCTTCGTTTTTACTAAGCGATAGTTCCCATTGGCCTGTTAACGAACATTTCGAGTTAACGGAGAACCAACAATTATTAGAAAAAAGAAAAACAAATGTATTTCTTGCAGTAGAGGATCCACAAAATTGCTTTTTGGATCTAATAGAAAAATATTCGTCATACAAAAAGTTGCTGCGAGTAACCTCTTTTGTATTTAGATTTGTTGACGCTCTAAAGAAACGTAAAATAGAGAAAAGTTCTACACCTACTGCAATTGAATTAAAATGGTCATTCCTTCGGCTTGTAGAAACAATCCAGAAACATAATTTTTCTGAGGAGATACAAAAATTACAAAAATCTCTTGTCTTGCCATCAAATATTCAAAGATTGACACCATTTGTGCATACGTTTACTGAAGAGAAACGGACATTTTCACTTATAAGGGTAGGTGGAAGATTGCTTAATGCAGACTTGAAGTACAATACCAAGTTCCCACTTTTATTACCGAAAAGAAATAGCTTTGTCACACTTTATTTGCGAAATCTGCACTTCAAAAATTGTCATGCTGGCACAAAAGCACTTGTAGCTTTTTCGCGAGAAAATATTTGGCTCATTAATGCGAAAGAAGAGTGCAGCAAAATAGTTCGAAAGTGTGTTCATTGCTTCCGCTATAAGCCAAAATTAATGTCCCAAATTATGGGCAATTTACCCACTGATAGAGTGAGAGCTACCCGACCCTTTTTAACGGTCGGTGTAGACTTCTGTGGTCCCGTGAACGTATCATTAAGAATTCGTGGTAGACCACCAATTAAAATGTATATAGCGATTTTCGTGTGTTTCACTTCTAAGGCGGTACATTTAGAATTAGTATCTGATCTGTCTACTGATTCTTTTCTTTTATCTTTTAAAAGGTTCGCTGCCAGGAGAGAACTGCCAACAACAGTGTATTGCGACAACGCAACGAATTTCGTAGGAGCCAGCCGAGTCCTCAAAGAGCTGCAACAAGCGTTCGACAAGAGCCGTCAGACCGTCGCATAATACGCAGCGTCGTCCGGGGTGAAGTTCAGCTTCATACCACCTCGGGCACCTCACTTCGGAGGACTGTGGGAAGCAGCCGTGAAGCAGGCGAAGTTCCTACTTCTGCGAGCCGTGGGCAACGCATCGCTCACTCAAGAAGAGATGGGCACAATGCTCGCAGAAGTAGAGGCGGTGCTCAACAGTCGACCCATAGCACCGCTGTCTCTAGACCCCAACGACGGAGAAGCGCTAACTCCAGCGCACCTGCTGATAGGAGGGGGTCTGCGTTCGCTGCCGCTAGAATCCGTAGAAGACGTGAGAGGCAACGAGGGGAAATTATGGAAGCGATGGCGACAGCTTTGCGGTCTCAAGCAGACATTTTGGCAAGCTTGGTCTCGCGACTATATCCTGGGACTTCAGGGCAAAGGCAAGTGGCACGAGGAGATGCCCATTCTCAAGGTCGGTCAAGTGGTAATAATCCACGAGGACAATTGCCCGCCACAGAACTGGCTGACCGGGAGAGTCGTCAGCGTCCACGAGGGAGAAGACGGCAAGGTCAGGGTGGCGGAGGTCAAGACCAGAAGCAGAATTTTTAAACGCCCAATATGTAAATTGGCTCCTTTGCCATATGTTTGAAGACGTCCAGTCCTTCAACGGGGCCGGAATGTTGGGCCACATATTTATTTAATTTAATATAACTTAATAATAATAATAACAATAACAATAATACCATAATTGAATTCTATTATACTTAAAATAATACTTAACTTTTAATTTAAAATAAGTAGCTAGTAAACCATGCTGAATAGCAATACTGGCTTTTTTAGTATATAAGATTTAAAATAAATATGTTTCACTTGCGAAGTAATATCGAAATCGATTGGTCGTATTTTTATTTGCGAATTTATATTTTTTCACCAAGTGCCCTAACTTTTTAAATTATAAACTATTTAATTTAAAGTGTTCCTAAAAAATATTAGGAAGAAACACCGCTCTTGATGCCGTAAGAGGCAAACTCATGATGCCACGTGCTGTGAATCTAGCAATTGAAACTTTACGCATGCTATACGGAAAAATTTGAAAAACGAACCTATTGTACGTAGGGAAAGACTGGATACTCTAATCAATTTCGCTTTGGCTGTACAAAATTATTCTACGACAATACAAGCCATGGGCCTTATTAATTATTTGAATGATCCCATGCTTTTAAGCGAATTGGTTGACAAATTGCCAGCGGATTTAAAATTAGATTGGGGAAGATATCGCAGAACTCTGCAACATGTTGATATCATGTGTTTTGGCAGTTGGCTTTACAATTTAGCAACTTGTGCTTCTGAAGTGACACCATACTCTCCCTACACTGGTGATTTGAAAAATTCTAAAAAAGAGCGTATACTGGTTCATGACGTCATCAACAAAGATAAACCTCAGCAACACTAGTGTTTTAAATGCAACAACACTCACCGTTTATTTGAATGCAGCGATTTTAAAGCTTTAATGGTAAATGATCGTTGGCAATTTATTTGTTCAAATAACCTATGCCTACGTTGTTTCAAAAAACATAATTTCAAAAAATGTTTGTCAAATAAAAAAAAATAAAATGGATGAAATTATGAAACAATATTTTTCTTTAGACTCAGTTGCGGTAAAAATAAATCAAAATCCATTGCGCTCAAAAGAAGATGAACGAGCTTTAACAATAATGCAGAAAACAACAAAATATTTAAAAACTCAAAAGCGTTGGGAAACTGGCCTAATATGGAAGCTAAACGACATTTGTTTACCAATATCATTTATGATGGCAAAGAGAAGATTGTTTTGTTTAGAAAAAAATATGCAACGAGATAATGATTTGAAAACATTTATTGTAAATAAAATACGTGAATATGAGCGAAAAGGTTATATACGTAAGTTGAAACTAATTGAAATTCACAATGATAACACAGGGCAACAGCAAAAATATGCTCGAGTAACTACTATATACATTTGATGTATCATGGCTACCTTAGTACAAAAATGGTAAAATTTTTAAATTCTATGGATAGATTTTTTTTTAAAAAATTTTTTTTTAAAATTGCAATTTTTTGAGACGTTTCTTCAAATAATTAATGATAACTCAAAAACTACTAGTCCGATATTATTAAAATAAATTCAGAAAAATTAAGATTTGCATAGCCTTTAATTCGTCTATATATCGCGTTTCAATCGGATCAATAGTATCGGAGTTATAATAAAAACCTTAAGAAAAAAATATATTTTTTACGTAAAAATGGCAAACATTTTCGTTTTAAAAAAATCATAAAAAATCGAAAACGGCAAAAAACTTCCAGATTCATTTTTTTATCGCATAGCGACATATAATAGCAACAAAATGAGATATCGACCATAAAAATCGATTGATTTTTTTCGAATTTATTCACATTTTAGTGAATTCGCTCATTTTCACAAAATTTTAGTTTTTTGCTTGATATACGCATTATAGCGGGTTTTCAAATGTGTGAAAAACATAAATTTTCCAATTTCAAGGGGTGCATGTCGGATTAATGTTAGATTTGATGAGAAACTTCCACCCACAAAATTTTAGTCGAATTCGACAACGTTAACACGTAGCGCATAGGCCCCAAATCTGAAAAAAAGCGTTTAAATCGAAAATAATTGACAAATTTTCAGTTTTTGCAAAATTAACGCTATTTATTTCCCCTTTTGCAAAAAAGTGGATCCTGGTCCTTAGGGCAAACACAATGAGATTTACAATAAGCTACATATCTTTTAAATCGGTTAAACAGTTTTCAAGTTACTTGCCGAAGGCAATTGACAAAAAAATGTAACTAAGTCAAATCGATGGAATAGATCGAAAATGCATTTCATTGTTTTATTCATGTATTTTCTTTTATTTTATATTTTATTATTTAAATTTATTACAACATATAAAATAAGGAAATAAATAAATAAATATTATAAACTACAAACTTTGGAATTTTCTTTTA